>VDFB02193867.1:70560633-70600896 GCA_007258455.2 Sequoia sempervirens | reverse complement strand
ACTAGCTATCCAATCTTCACGATTCGGCTCTACATATTTCGCAAAATAATATGATAATTTATTCAAATGTTTATGTCAAGTTGCCTAACTCTGATTTTTCTAAATTTTCATTGCCACTTAAGGGCCTATTTTTGCCATGATAATCCTGCACATACCCTACATAATCCATGAGCCAAGAGCTAATATCCATCTCACATAATCCATTCCTCATACACAGTGGCTTGATGGTGTTAGGCCACACACACCTAGTCAGACCATCCAAGGAAGACCACAATGACCTATATCTTGTTGTATAAGGTGGTTAGCCTCCAAAATATAGTCATCAAACATAGGTGGGTAGTGGGTCCTAGCTATGTAACAGTCTCACATACCCCGATCCTCAAGATTCCCTACGTCTTCTTCCTCATATACACTCACTAAGTTCACCTCATATGTACTTGGAGATGGATCACAATATGAAACATGGCCAAAAAAAAAAGAAAAAGGATAAACTGGTTTAGCCACCAAAATCATAAAGAAAGATCAAATGAAAATTCAATTGCAACAATAAGGAAATAAATGTGCACAATTTCAACATTAAATCAAATGTAACCACAAGGGATACAAATAGATAAGATCACAAGGTGTGGCTAAACCATTACAATCAAATATAAATAAGGTTTCGACCTTTACAGTCAACAGAACATCATCAATAACCATAAAGAAATTAGACAATCTTCAAGATTACACTGTACAACACTATGTGACTAGATACTATCCACCAAATGAGGAAGGAGAGAACAATGTCTAGCTATAACAGTAGCCCACATGTGATGCAGAGTGAGCACACCATCCACATGTCACATAGTGTACTCCTCAGCTACACTCTACCTCGCATCGTCACGCGACATGGTCATACACCAGCCAGAGAAGGTACACATTGGTCATATTTCACATGGCAATGTGTCTGTGGCTCTGCGGAAGTAGGCACACATAGATCACATCTTGCATAGTGATACTTCGTGGAGAAGGAACACACAGGTACTCACCATAGCCAGAGGTATATATGGCTAGGACATACCCATATGCTAACTGACCCAAGTACTATCAAAGCAACCATGGGTGTCCCTCTACAAGTGTGTGAGGCCCCATAACGCTCATCACACAAGTAGGCTAACATAACAAAATCTCATAGTGCACCTTCAGATATCTATGCACGTGGCATCATGTCCTCAAGCCCAGCTCACATGACATCATCACCAGCACTGTGTTAGAACATCAATGGGGTGTGGCATCGTATCCATTGCATCATGTCAAAACATGTGTAGATATAGTATATACCATACATAAATGAGTATATCAACATGGGGCTACTTGAGCTTCACCTCTTATATGGACGAGATTGACTCGCTAATGCCAGATCAACGCCCTTACAGGTGGCCAGGCAATGCCAGCTCAACATCCCTATGGATGGCTAGGCATAAACTAATAAACCAATACTACAATACTCAAAACTATGGGAATTAGGCTAACACATATGAATCAAGTACTTTGATCCATCATAAGGGAAAGTAGTGGGTACGTTTCCTTAGGTTTGGTTGAGCTAAAATCACTCTACGTCATAGTATACAGACGCTGCACACTCCACCCAAGGAACTTAGTGGTTGCTACTATCCCTTCACAGATTGAGGGGATAGAGAACCAAAAGAAAGGAATCTATGAAACTATCTTTTGGCTATGCTTACCTATATAAATTTCAACCACGCGTGGGTTGGCCCTCAATCAGGTAACAAACATTCAAACACACAAAATAGTATGGCTAATCCCACACCAAAATACAACATATTCCTCATGGATGGGTACACAGTATCACCATTGAATGGAACACAAAACAAGTACAAGGTATTCACAACACTCAACCAATCTACAGTTACTGGTTTCTCACATTTACAAGGGGGAATACAATTACATACATAATTCCTTAAGTATATTTACTTCCATAGACCATGTGATTCATATCATCACATATATCCATAACTCATCATTAGCTTTTCTTGCAACAAACCCAACATAAATCCATATTTCACTATTCACAATAGAAAAACATTTATCTTTTATACTAGAGAGTGGTTAAACCTCCACACAACTCTATGTCATAATACATACTAACATATAAACATAAACCACTCAATATAGTCAAAGAAAACAAAGAAAGGAATACACACATAAGAGTACAAACAACAAGGATAGCCTAATGGGCTCATGTGAAACTAGAGTACCCATTGTTTGAATTTGGGATTTTATGCCAAGTGTAAAACCCCATCTTGCAACCTAGAGGACAATGGAACAATGCGGAAGCAGAACTGATTTATTTTCTTTAACAAGAGTAACAATGACGAGTGAAGTAAAGTACTCTAACACATACATCCACTAGGCCACACAACATGTTTATAAATGAATTTTAAAACTTATAAAATTATTCTAAAACATAGTATATGGAATTAACTCATCATAACATCATACAACAAAGCATTCACCATTTCATAATAAATCTAACACAAAGAAAAGTAATGAACATATTTCCATAGATACAACACCATATAAACAATATATACCATTTAATCCAATGATGAATAGATCATACATAATTTTACAATTACAACACAAGGAATCTTCCTTGATTACAAATAAGGAATACAATATATAGTGTCCACTATTACAATGAATATAAGAGAAGTACAAATCCATAGAAACACACGAGCTCCTTGGACTAGAAGATCCTGCCATCATGAACATGAAGAGTAACCCCAATAGTGTAAGGTGCATGCCACCCAGCCATGTGGTACCCATAGGACCAACCCCCATGCTAGGAGATAGTAATAGGTAACCAAGACTAACCTACTACCTCTAGACACAAGTAAGGTACAAAACTACATAGTACTAGTAAATACAAAACATAGGGTTATATTGCTTCTACAATAAAAAAATCAAGTACAACCACTATACAATACAATCGACTGATATTATAGGAGTGTCATCACAAAGGTTGCATTAGTTACAAGTATGTGCAAGATCATCATGGAAAAAATAGGGCCTTAAGTGGCAAAAAAATTAGAAAAATTAGAGTTAGGCAACTTGACATAAAAATTTGAATAAGTTATCTATATTATTTCAAAAATATGTAAGAATAGAATCTATGGAAAACTTAATTTAGTTTCTAAACTACTAATTTTTTTTTTAAAAAAGAAATCTATTTGGTTAAAATTTGAAATTTCAAAGAGTACTTAAATTTCAAGGAAAAATAAGAAGTAGGTGTTTGTCACCATCCTAACCACAATAAAATGATAATATTTTTTTATAAGATTTTAGATATAAGTAGAGGACTCATGTCTGTGATGCATATTTTTTTGTAATTATTTTTTCTAAATAAATAATTAATTATGATTTTTTATTACAACTTTTAAAAATATAAAAAAATGTATGTGACCACCTTAACTTGGTCAAAACTTCATGAAATTTATTTTTATTTTTTAATCCTATAGTATGTGAATCATAGAATGTGACGCATGTTTTGGATTCAAAAACTGTGATACCGTTTGAAAGCTATAGATGTTTTTCAATTAGTCTATCAATTAGGACTTTAGTCATAATTTGAATAGAAAATGAATAATAATTACTTATTAAATTCAAAGTAAAGCATAATTTATATTGGTGGAAAGTTGAGAATCTTCTTTAAAAGCCCTTTTCATTTCATCAATGTTGGGTAAAGAAAAAGTCGTCAGCTACGTACCCATCATATTGCCACTTTTTGGCCCATCATGATCTTGCACATACCCTTACTCTAAGGAGATCTTCCTAGGTCCTGACCCCCATCTTGGGCTATCCTGGTAACCTCTTACAAACTCTGGCCCCACATGCAAACCAGTGTGGAATCAATTATCTTTCGAGAAGACAAGATAACAATTTTTCCATTCCCCTATTCACAACACAATAACTTATTTCCCAACCCAAGGGTAGATAGTGCACTAAAATTGATAACAAATAACTACTACATCTCAAGAGGTAACACACCCCTACGGATGTCAAATACTGAATCCCAAATACGTACACTACCCAAGGAAATCTCAAAGGGTGAACAACATACACAACAACCCTTTCATAATTTTACAACCTCTAGAAGACTTATACTTTCTCAACAACAGATATCCCCTCAATTCATAATTACAGAAATACATGTAACTAAAATAAAAAACTCATGTAATTAAAATCACTACCATTCAGATTTCCTAAATCCAATAAATCAATATTTCATAATTAAAATACATCGTTTAAACTTAATTCTAATTAATAAATCAACAACAAAATATGAACTAAATATTTAACTTTCAGTTTCACAACTACTCAAACTAATTAACTCAATTCCACAATTAGAATAATCAATCATTTAAAGTTAACCATTTGTGCTTGCATGCACTTAAAGCAATAAAATCCATCTAAATAAATACCCTTTATATATATATATATATATATATATATATATATATATATATATATATATATATATCGCTATGTACAGATCTCTCTTCTAGTCACCTTGATGATGAAGCTCGAGTGCAAATATTGGCAAGGAGAGGGTATTGCAAGCGGGTTAACTGTTTTACTACACTTTGTCGAGTCAATGCAAAATGAGGGAATATGACTTACTCAATGAGGCTATTGGTCTCCAAGGAAGTCTGTAGTCCCCCAGTTGGCTGCTATGCTCAGAAGGGTTACAATCCCCATTGTGTTGCATCCCTTCACCTTATGATACTTCAAATGGATAGGGCTTGAGCCCTTCCATTTCCTTTTCTTTCCTCTCTTTTTTTCAATCTGTTTGTATCAAAATATGTTTGAGTGGTTTAGGGCTCAGGATTTAGATATATAATACATATATATATTTTATTAATATTTTAACACAATTTTTTTTATTGATTTATTATAAATATTTAGTTCTATTTACCATTAATATGCATACCCACAAAAATAATCAAAGCTAAAGAAGCCGAGGTAAATCTTACATATTTACTTTTATATATAGATATATATATTCACTAGAATACAATTTAGTATTTAAACCTGAACCCATATCATTCTTTTATTCCATTAAGTATATCTATAGTTATATCTATAAAAACGTGTCTGAAACATAACTTCTATTTTTCTTGCATAAGCCCATATCAGGTTAGGAGAAATAATAGTTGACATATAGGTTCAGGGTTACTACTGACATATATATATACATGGTTGATTAAATTCAACCATGTATATATATATATATATTGCCTCCTATGATGTTGAGAACTAATTTGTTTCAAATTAGGAAGAGGAAATATCTGAGTTTTAAAGGAGTGACCACCCATTTTTGGATGAAAATAAAATGAGTTCAAATATATCAATACTTATTTAGATACTTTGGTCAGCTTGAGATGTAGTTATTTAGGGAGAAGAGGAAAAATTGGGCCTATCCCCCTCCACCTCTCATGTTAAAAATAAATGTTTTGCAAAGCAAAAATTCCTTATCAAATCTTTCCAACAAAAGAATCTATTTCCCGAATTGAAAGTGGAACATCAACTTAACTCTCTTTGTAACATGTACAACTACCTCACATAATTTTTTTCTTCTTCTTTTCCTTTAGATAAAATTTTAAGAACACATAAATAACAAGGAAAACTTTTTTTCTTGTTTCAACACTACTTTTAACAAGCTCATTTAATAAGAACTATATCTATTACAAATATTATTGAGAAGAACTAGGAAATTACATGCCCATAAAATAAAATTTACTTTTCTAATTCTTCCACTTTACCACGAAATACTAGCCCTTTTATATTGTGAAGCACTATAAATCTGCAAATGAACCAATCTCAAACACTCATTAGTGAGGTTAGTTTACACATGCAAACCTACAAATACCTCTATAAAATAACAATGCCATTCTTCAAAGATGCAAACAAATAACTAAGAAGATCAAATAAACATCTAGAAGCAAGAAAAAGTACCTATTCCATATTGGATTGGTGTCAAATATGCAAATGACCCTTTACCAATCCTTGCTCAAAAACTGAAATGATGAGATGCAATGGAGATGAAGAGAAAAATTAGTTCTCAAACCAAGAGAGTAACTTTGCATAAAAGTTGTAGATGAGTTGATGAAGATTAAGCCCTCTATTTATAGATTATTTTGATGAGAGATTTTCCAAATGGATGAATGTGGGACTAAATGTAAACCAATGAAAAGAGGCCACTTGTCAACTGTTGAGATGATGGATTGCACAGCCCCTGAAGCTCCGGAATCTTCAATGTAGGACTTTAGCCATGAAAGATAATCAACCACAAAGAGAAGTGTTGCAACAATGGAATGCTGATTAAAGATTCTATTGATAATATGATTGATATGATATTGATATGATATGTTACAAATGAACAAGATGCCTGATTATATAGGCAAGAGGTAAACCCTAATATGCATGAGATGTTGCCAAGTGTCTTGATCAAACAACATGTGACAACATGTGAACCCTATCTAGATGATCATTAAATAATGAGATAAGTTTCTAGAAGGAATCTTATCCCACAAACTCGCAAAGGGAATATTATCCCATTTATTAAATGATGCAACCTAGGAATAAATGATTTATGACCTAAGTTAACTTATGTTAGTGTAATAATTAATTAATTAATTACACCAACATCAACTTGCCATAGGTTGAGGGATGTGCAAGATTTGGGAAATGTGTCCAAGAGAGGGAGTTTCAAATTCAAATTTGTGAAATAAATGTTGAGGGGTGGACATGAAAATGAGTTCAGTTAATGTAATGTTGGAGGGGACAAGTCAACTTGTCATCATTTTCAAACTTGAGGGAATATTCTATTTTTTATGCCAAGTTGAAAGAAAATAAGGATTTTAATAAATCAATAAATTGATTTATTTGTGCAAGTGGGAATATCTAGAGCATGTGATGGGTGGTTAGGTTAGGCTAATTAGGATTAGATTAGCTTAATGATGATTAAGTGAGTTTGACCTTTTTGACTTAAATATTTGATTTATTTAAATCAGAAAAGGATGGAATATGCATTTGGTTATTTAATTAAAGGGATGATGCAAGATAAAGGTTAATTAATGAAGTGTTAGGATTTAATTGATTTATTTAAATGATGTAATGATGAAGTGGATTTATTTAATTTGAAGGATGAAATGTTAGATTTGATTAAATGAAGGTTATTTAATTAAACCATTGGATTGACATGTATGCATATTTTGTGTGTCTACATTTTGCCCCTCTTTGAAGTAATGTACTTGTTGTGTTGGTTCAAAGAATAAACTTGCTACGATCAAAATTTAAAAATTTTCTGATTTTTTTTAGATGCCTCAGCGGAAAGAAGTACACTAGTATATTTCCCCCTTGAGAGATCGAGAAAAAAGATTCGATTTGAGGGTCGATCTCCTGATAAAGAGGTTAAAAAATGGATGGTTATGGATGATGTTGCAAATGAGATGATTTTGAGATGCTTAGAATAACAAATCTATATTATCTTAAACAACTTAAATGATGATATGATGTGAGATGGATGATATTGATGATGTGATATGCCATGATTATGCAAATGTATGATTTTATGAGATGCTTAGACTAACAAATCTATATTATGATGATGATTATGCATGTGAGATGATATGCAGAATATTGATGGTTTGTGGATGCAAGATGGATGCATGATGGATGCATTGGTGATGATGATTAATTATTCATGATGTGATGTTAGTGCGGAAAAGAAGACATTAGATGATGAAAAGAGGATCCAACAAGCCAACTTTATGAGAGATGATGATGATAGATGGATGATTTGTTTATCAAGGATTGGGATTTTAAAAGGGTCACTTACCTTATGTTTGATAACACACATAAGTACGATGCATCAAGGTATAAAGGACCAGGATGGCATGGTACTTAGTGTGATGGACTTTGACTCGAAAAATAGATAGGAGTATTCTTGTTCACACCTGACATACAGAAACCTTGCTAGGATGCACTTTAGAAGTTTCAAACACCTCAGACCAAAACACGAAAAGCTATAGCCAATCAATATAATAGTCAACAAGTTGTCCAAAATGTCCTCTATACATATCTAACAAAGCAAGTATTCGCCAAGGTTATTTTACAAGAACAGACATCCAACAAGCATAGCAGACAAAAGGATAATGTTTGTTGCCCCATTCCTATCTCTCCAAATCCTTTTGTTTAGATATCATCGAGAGGTCCTTGGACTGAGTGCAATAAGATAAGTCAAAAGACAAAGATAAAGCACACAAACAAGTTGATGTTCTTCAATACCGCTAACCAAAAGTGAATATGTTTTTAAGGATAAGAACTGAAACTTATTGCCAAAAGATAATGCCCATTGTAGGAAGGATACATCCTAGGACATGTTAGTTGATGGCGGCATGACATTTTGTTTATCCAAAGTGTTCTTTCTGATAAATAATGCCCCTTGTAGGAAGGATACATCCTAGGACATGATGTTATCAAATGATTGATATGGAACTGTTTGGATGATGGGTTATCGACATAAAGAACTGACCAAATTTCTTACGTACTGACTTAGACCTGAGAGTTGACATTTTTGAGTTTTCACATTTAACCTGCTAAACTTGTTTCTAATTGTTTCACCAAAGGTTGAGAATGATGATTAGTTTATTATGAGTGGTGTTATTGCGGGTGCAAGCGAGATGAGGCAGATGGGTTTTTTCAAATATTTGGATGTTTTTGGAGTTTTTGCAATGTTTTGAGGCTATTTTTGGTATTTTTTGAGGTTTTACAAATGTTTCGATTTTCAAATTTTCAAATGTTTTTGGGATCTTCTGAGATTTTGACAAAGAGACTAACATAAAGACCTATCTTAGGGGCCTCAGGCGCTGATCAACAGATTAGCCTTGCCTACATTATACATGCAGAGACCACGTAGTTCGACTGACGACTTGACCGATTTACAGATGAAGATATACATGATGAAATGTCAGCTTATTATGACTGACTCCTAAAAGACTGACCTAAGTGTCTCGGGGGATGATCAAAGATCAACCTTGCCTACGTTCAAACTTAGAGAAGATGTAGCTCAACAAGAAAACCTTGTTTTTGACCTATTTTTTTGGATTTTTGATATGTTTTGAATGTTTTTGGATTTTCTGATTTTCTGATATTTTTTGATTTTATGATATTCTAATGTTTTTGGATTTTCTGATTTTCTAATGTTTTTGGATTTTTCTGATTTTCTGATGTTTTTGGATTTTCTAATTTTTAGGACTTTAAGAATATACATGAATCCGATCCGATGAGAACATGCTCCCAACATGATGTCATAGACTACTCTGATAAAGGCAGGACAAACTAACCTTGAGGATGAGTCGAGTAGTACTAGGAGGGAGCATGATACGAAAACAAGACCAAGCTATGGTGTAGATGCGAGTGGATGAGTGATGGATGAGGGAAGCGAAATGGAGGAATGATGCCGAAAAAGCCACAAAAATCCTGGTGGATGGGAAGTGCTTATTTACGTAAGGCGCCTGTTTGCCAGGTTTTCACCAAGGTACTTGTCCAAAGTGCCACCAAAGTGGTTTTCACTAGAGGATGATTTTTTTGATCCTTTTTCTTTTTCTTTTTCTTTTTTTTTCTTTTTTGCTTTTTTTGTTGTTACCAAGACACCTGTTTGCCAGGTTTTCGCCAAAGTAACCATTTTTTCAGGACATTTTCTGATTTTTTGGATTTTTGGTTCTATACCTTGAAAGATTTAGGCAATAATTTTTTTGAGATGGGAGCTATTCATGGGTTCCTGCAGAGGTTCCCCTTCGTTTGTTGATAACTGATATGCCCCTAACTTATAACTTGCTGTGATGACGAATGGTCCCAACCAATTAGGTTTGAACTTATCTTTGTTGCTTGGATTTGGGACATTCTTCTGATTTTCTTTTAAGACCAATTCTCCAACTTGGAACATCCTGGTTCTGATAGACTTCCAAATAATTCAAAGCATCTAGATGTCTCTCATCTAGTAGCTCCAACTCATTTAGTCTTGATACTCGGTACTCTTCATTCGTGATGAGGTTTTGTAGTGATATCTTGAGGGATGGGAGCTCGATCTCAATGGGGAGTATCGCTTCTAATCCATAGACCAAGGAGAAGGGGGTGGTGCCAGTGGGTGTGCGGATGCTGGTTTGATAGGCCCAGAGGGTGGGATTAAGCTACAGATGCTAGTCACGACCTGCATCATTGACTATTTTCTTGAGGATTTTTAGAATGGTTTTGTTTGTAGCTTCTGCTTGGCCATTGCCTTGGGGATAGTACGAGGTGGAGAAGCGATGTTGGATTTTGAATTTCTCGCACAAGTCATGGACATCCTGATTCTTAAATGGTGTCCCATTATCCTAGATAATGGCTTATGGGACACCGTAGCGGCAAATGAGATAGTTCAGGATGAACTTAGAAATCTACTTCCCAGTTATGTACATCGTGGGTATGGCTTCTACCCACTTAGTGAAGTACTTAGTTGCGGTTATGATGAATTTGTGACCATTGGATGAGGTGGGTGTGATTTTCCCAATGAGATCAAGTCCCCACTACAAAAACTGCCATGGTGTGATGATGGGGTGAAACTCTTGAGCTGGAGCATGGATGAGGTCCCCATGCTGCTGACATTATAAACACTTTCTGGCATGATCATGTGCTTCTCTTTCCATTGTGGGCCAATAATACCCCATCCTCAGCAATTTCTTGGCTATGGTCATTCCACTTGAGTGCAAACCACACATATTGTTATGAACTTTAGTTAGAGCAGTCAATGCCTCCTCAGCATTTACACAGCGTAGTAGGGTTCCTTCTATGCTTCTACAGTATAGGGTATCACCTAGGATGACAAATATGGATTCATTTTTAACAAAGGTTCATTTTAGGTTCGATGGCAGGTCAACGGCTATGACTCCTATGCGAAGATATGTGTAGATGTCATGATACCAAGGATCACCAGGACCAACGATTTCGCACATGGATTCTGATTCTGGTACCTCAAATGTAGGCACGAGAAGCTGCTCAATCAAAAATTCATATTTTGGAATGTTATAAGGGATGTCTAGTAGGGACCCAATTGTTGCCATGGCGTCTGCTGCTCTGTTGTTGGTTCTAGGAATCTGCTCAAATGTTATTCCTATAAAAGATTCTTTGAGAGTCTCCACCAATTTTTTGTATGGAGTGAGCTTGTCATCCTTGGTTTGATATTCATTATTGACTTGATTTATGATCAACTGAGAATCTCCATACACTTTGAGAGCCATGATGTTCCATTGCACTACTATCCTAAGACCTATAGTCAAAGCCTCCTATTCCGTAATGTTGTTGGTGCAAGGAAATTCTAGTTTGTATGACCTTGGTATGCAATCCCCTTGTGGGGTGATGAAGAAGACACCAACTTCTGATCCACGCTGCATGTATGAGCCATCGAAGTATAGTTTCCAGTGGTCAGCTACGTTGAGGTTGAAAATAGATTCATCTGGAAACTCTGAGACAAGAGGATTCTCAGAATAAATAGGTGCTTCTGCTAGTTGATCTGCAATAACTTGGCCCTTAATTGCTTTCCGCTCTACATACTCGATGTCATACTCTGACAGTATCATCACCCATTTTTCCATTCTTCCTGTGAGTATTGCCTTTGATAATAGATACTTGAGGGGGTCAATTTTGGTGATGAGCTTTATCTTATGTGCCAACATGTAATGTCTTAATTTTTGTGATGCAAATACTACTGCAAGGCATGCTTTCTTGATGAATGAGTATTTTAACTCATGCCCGACCATTTTTCTATTGATATATTAGATAGCCCTTTCTATTCCATTTTTGTCATGTTGAGCTAGAAGAGCTCCAAGGGTTGCTATTATTGCTGATACATATAAGATCAATGGTTTCTTTGGGATGGGTGGCATTAAGACTGGTGGTGTCAATAGGTATTCCTTGATTTTGTTAAATGCCTCTTCACATTTTTTATCCCATTTGTATGCTACCCCCTTATGGAGTAGGTGAGAATATGGGTTCTGCTTGCTTTCCAATTGTGCAATGAATCATCAGATGGATTGAAATCTACCTTGTAGAACTCTCAGTTGTTTTAATGTCTTTGGTGCTTCCATTTCGAGGATTGCTTTCACTTTTGCTGGATCCACCTTGATACCCCTCATTGATACTATGTATCCTAAGAATTTACTTGATTTTACGCCAAAGATGCACTTCTTGAGATTTAGTCTGACTTTGTATTCTTCCAGTCTATCAAAGATAGCACCTAGGGTTGCTATTTGATCTTTTATTTTTCTTGACTTAGCTAGAATGTTGTCAACATAGTCTTCAACTGTTTTATGGATCATGTCATGGAATATCAATGTCATGGCCCTTTGATATGTTGCTCCTATGTTCTCTAGGCCAAATGGCATCATGTTCCAACAGTAGGTCCCCCATGTACAAGTGAAAGTTGTATTTTGTTGATCTTCTTTTGCTATCATGATCTGATTGTATCCTAAAAATCCATCCATTAGTGATCTCATCTCATGTCCTGCTATCATGTCTACTATCATGTCGATGTTGGGAAGTGGGAAATCATCTTTTGGACATTATTTGTTCAAATCTCTAAAGTTTGTGCAGATTCTAATGGCTCCATCAGGTTTTGAAACAGGTACCAAATTTGACACCCATTTTGGATAATCTATTGGTCATATGAATCCTGCGTCTAGTAGCTTTTTCAGCTCCATTTTCACTAATAGAGTGATTTGAGGATGCATTTTTCAAAGCTTTTGTTTGACCGGCTTTGCTTCTGGATACAATGCTAAATGATGAACCACAGTATTTGGATCAAGTCCTGGCATGTCAGCATAACTCCATGCAAAGTTTATTTGTCTTTTCTTTAGGAATTCCGCTAGGAGTTCTTGCTCTTCTAATAGTAGTGATTCCGCATATAATGTGATATGCGGGGTCTCCTCTGTTCCTAGGTTGATAGGATTGCATTTTGCGGCCAAGACTGCTAACTTTTCCCAATGAATAGCTCTTAAAGGAATATTGAATCCCCCATCCTCAAGTGCCTCATAGAGGTTTTCACCATTGGATGCATCCTTTCTTTTTACTTTTTTCTTGTTAGAGAGTGCCACAGTGTGGTTTTCACTCAAGGACTTGGATATTATTCTTAATTTCTCGCTTTTGCGACTAAAGGATTCAATTGTTTCCCCATAATAGGCATGTGTGTCCAACTCCATTATAAACCCTTCTTTGTGATCCCTATCTAGAATGTTTTCCCACAATCCCATGAATTTTGAGAGCACCTCATCATTTTCGAATGTATCAAGAACTGGTGGTCCTCGTTGGTTGTAGTTGATGAGTTGGGGATATACTAAGTGGATCTCATGATTTTGTTGGTCTGATTTGAAGGATAGGGTACTAATCATACATAGGGTGGTGTCCTCAAATAACCTAGGTATATTGGTTATGGTATCCTCGTCATCACTACTACTATAGACCTTAGTTATAAAGTTATTTATGCCTCTACCTATGGACATTGGTGAGCATACTTCTACTGCATTTGGCTGAGGAGGAATATTAACCATTCTAACTGGAGGACTTTGGCCACGTATGGTTATACTCAAAGGGGTACATCCAAGGCCAAGGTTTGTTATCGGTAGCGTCTCTGGCATGATAGGTATTATGAGCCCATTGTCATTTTGTCCTAGTCTTTGATTTTTGTTGTAGCCCATTATGAGCATCATTTGCAAACCCTTGCTTCCATTATCCATTGGTAAATCTGGTACTGGTCTTTCATCTTCATAGAGCATGTGTGATGGATCTTCCTCAATAACCTCCTATCCAAGGTCTCCCCAACTTGTGAATTTGGGATAGTCTTTAGGAGACATTTGTGATGTCGAAACTTGATTTTCTTGTGGACGTCCCCATGATCTAGGAGATTGTGCTAACTCTCCTACCACAAAAGCATTGTTAGGGAACTTGTAGCTTCCACAACCGGCATCCTGGATGATGAGCTTGATGTCAGAGATGGTGGGAATCGTGGGAGTGGTAGCTATATCTGTCGCAAAAGTGGATGTGAAGGTGGCGGGATCGTTGTATTGTGTGGATGGGCCCTCATCATTTTTTGGTACTTGGGGGATTTTGTAGTACTTTGATTCAATATTTTTGCAATATGAGAAAGGTTTGGGATCTCCATGGATGGTTACTTCTTGTCCGTTATGTGTAAATTTCAAACATTAGTGGAAAGTTGATGCTACTGCTTTCATCGCATGAATCCATGGATGTCCTAGGAGGATGTTATATGGAAAGTCAAGGTCCAAGACTTGACAAGTGGTTTCCATGAGAGTTAGCCCTACTTGAATAGGGAGTTTGATTGTGCCCTGAGACACTCTTTCTTGGTCATCATATGCTCTTATCGTGATACCCTTCCCTTTGTCGATAGAATCTTCTGATATTTTCAACTGCTTGATGAGGCTTAGGGAACATATGTTCAATCCCGCACCTCCATCCACCAAGACCCTTTTGATTCTTCTCTTATGTACAATGGATTCTAAGTGAAGTGCATAGTTGTGAGATGGTTGGGCAGGGAAATTTTGGTCAGAGAATGTAAGAAGATTAGGCGTAATGATATTTCTGACCATAGCTTGGAATTGCTCAGCATCAAGATCTGCGGGGACAGTGGATGAGGCCAATGATTCTTCAAGAATTTTCCTATGGGCAGATGATATTTTTAGCAACTCCATGACGAAGATTTGTGTTGGCATTCTCTTGAGTTGATCTAGGAAATTGTAGCCATTATGGACAGGTCTGGATGTGGGGACCTTGTTTGGATGGGATGATCCTGCGATGGTTACTTTGCCGCCTCTTGTGGTGAATCCACAATATTTGACATGGGCGCCCTTGATGGTCATGACCATGCAGTCTTCATTTAGGGAGGCAACAACTATTTCATACACATGATTTACATTTCCCTTCCCTTTATCATTTTTATTCCCTTTGTCGCCATGATTTGGCATCGGATTCGTATATATCTTAAGGTCCTGATTTCCTGTAGGTTGTTCCACATTTATGATTTTCTTATCGATGAGATCTTGGATGATGTTTTTGAGTCTCATGTAGCTGTTTGTGGTATGTCCTTTGATTTTATGAAATTCAAAAAGTTGATTCTTGTTATACAAAGGAGGTTTGACATCGAGTTCTTGGTCATTCTCAAATGTAGGAGGCTTGATGAGTTTTTCGTTGATCAACTTTTTCATTATGTCCTCAAGTGGTTACCCCAAAATTGTGTATTTTAGTTTGGGATAACATTTGCGTTGAGGTGGTCCCCTTTGGTCATTGAGATTATTGATGGTTGGATTGTTGTTGGGTTGGTGTGTTGTGTGATGGTGGTTTTGGTGTTGAATTTGGATTTGTGGTGCGACTATGTTTTGGCGAGGGGCACTAATGACCACCTTGGCATCAACGACACCATCATTAGTAACATTTTTGTTCCTTGCCCATGTGTGAGGTTTATCATTGTAATTGGATGGTGGGCGGTCATTTTTTTGTTCATGGTATGATGTTGATTTCGCGGGTTGAGTCATAAGGGCTCTTTCGATGCTAAGCGCCTTGGGGATTAACTGATTGTATGTGGTGATGCCCTAAACCTTGAGATGAAATTCCAAACGGCCTTCAAGGTTGGCTATGATGGTGAAAACATGTTGTTCTTCTGGCATGGTCCACTTGCTCCTATTGGCCTTGGATCGCCATCGTTGAAGGAATGAGGCAAATGACTCACCCTTTCCTTGTTTTAGAGCTGAGAGTTCTTCTAGACTAACATCCATTGCAATGTTGCATGTGTAGTTCTTAATGAATGCATCTATAATTTCTTGAAATGTTCTAATGCCTGAGGGTAATCGAGAGAACCATTCCATAGCGTGACCTGCCAAGCTCCTAGGAAATAGCCGCATTAGATAAGTATCATCATATGCGACCTCCATGCA
This sequence comes from Sequoia sempervirens, assembly GCA_007258455.2. Taxonomy (NCBI): domain Eukaryota; kingdom Viridiplantae; phylum Streptophyta; class Pinopsida; order Cupressales; family Cupressaceae; genus Sequoia; species Sequoia sempervirens. The sequence continues at coordinate 70,584,853 of VDFB02193867.1, read as the reverse complement.
ATGAACTTGGAATTCCCTGATGCGATCTTTAGGGCTACCCATCCCTCGATATTTGTCGAATTTGGGGATTTCAAATCTCTTGGGGAATGGTTTCATTCTAAGCTCCTATCAAATGGATAGGGACACAAGTTGCTTGGTGTTTTGGTTGTTCACCCTAATTGAAGGTCGAGCACTTGTTGCGAGAGCAACCTGAGCTGTTTCGTCACATCATTTTGCAGATTAGGGGGTGGAATGAAAGTGTTTTGGGGTGTTTCAATCGTGGATTGGATGGGTGGGTTGGTTGGTGTGTTGTTTGATGGTATCTGTATGTTCTACCAAGTGAGGTAGGCTTCTACCTATTTTTGTATGAACAACACTTGTTGTTGGTTATCTTGTTGTTGTTGTGATAAGATTTTTGCTTGTTGTTGCGCTTGTTACTTTTCCCACAATGCTTGTTGTTGTGCTTGTTGTTGTTCCAACAACACTTGTTGTTGGGCTGCCAATTCTGTTGCAAGTGTTGTTGGGCTGCCAATTCTGTTGCTTCTTGCTGCTCTTGATATTGCATTATTGCTTGCTGATATGCTTGCAATTGCATTTTTTGTGCAAGAAGTTGTGCTTGTGGTTGCACTTGTTGTGATTGATAATGGGCATTTGCTTGAATTTGATCTTGTGCTCGAGCGGCTTGTTGTTGCAAAAGAGCTTGTCCTTGAGTAGTCTTTTGTGCTTGTAATGCTTGCAATGCTTGAGCGGCTTGGGTGGCCTATTATTGTTGCAGTAAAGCTTGGGCTTGTGTGGCTTGTTGCACTTGTAATGCAGCTTGTGGAGCTTGGGCAGCTTGCGTAGCTTGAGCGGCTTGTTGAGGAGCTAGGTATATGGCTTTTTGTTTCTGAACTTGTTGGTATCCTCTTTGGAAAGCAGCTTGCAATGCTACGTTGTATTGGCTTGATGTGGTGGAAGTTGGTGGTGGTGGGGGTGGAGGTGGATTCAGAATGGCATTTGTGGTGGTGGTGAATGGTGATGTCATGTTGATTATTTGATTGGTGGATGGTGTTGTTGGTGTGGTGGTTTGAGTGATAAGTGGCGCTGTTGATGTGATTGGCCCTTGAGAGCCCATTCTTTGTGATGTTATGGGGGTGTTTGATGATGTTGCAATTGCTTGTCGTCTGTTGTTGCAATGTCAACGACAAGTTTTGAGCATTTGACATAATGCTTTGGTTGATATTTGGGATGTTGTTTTGATCGATACTTGGTAAAGGGGGAAGCACTAAGCCAAGGAGTGGTATAGATGATGATGGAAATGGTGGAAGTGGTGGAAATGTAAGGGGTGTGAGTTGTTGTGAAAAGGTTGTGGTGCCGAAAATACCCCCAGGTCCAAACATATCTCCCTCTTCTTGTGAATTTGTGAGAAGAGGTGTTTGAGTTGTTGCGTGAAAGAATGATGATGATGGATCATGATGGAAGGTAAGAGGAACATTTTTGTGTAATGGGTTTTGGGGTATGTTTTGTTTCAAGGTGGTGTTTGCATCCAAGTTTTGATTATTAACAAGGGGGTGTGCTTGAAGAGCGTTGAGGAATGTGTTTCCCTTATTAACATTGGGTTGGGTTGGAGTGAATGATGTCATGATCTGCAAGATATTTTGCGTGATATTTTGGGATGGGGGTGTAGACGAGATGGGGATGGTGGATGAGATTGGAGGAAATGATGTCTCCACTATGGTACTCACATCAAAATCTGAAGGTTGTTTGGCCCCTTGTTTTGCTAGTTCAAGAATGTATAACGAAGGGTTGAGCCTCATCATGATGTTGATGATTCTATGGTTGTTTGGATTTTGGAGCATTTTAGTTATTTCTTCATGAGACATTCCAAGGGTAAGATCCTCTCCTTGGTTTTCCTCTTGCAGATTTTGCGATGATGTCTGAAGGTTAACTGTGAGGGTTTTGGACCTAATGGGATTCATTTCAAGATTGGTTTGGCTTAAATCACTTGAAGTCAGTTTCTTTGTTGGCTTCTATGCTCTTCTTGTATTGAGATCTGGTTTGAACCATAAAAAAAGGATCAATTTTTAAGAATGGGAGATGAATCTCTTGATTTCTTTAGATTGATCTTTATTTTATGCCCCAAAGTGAATTTTTTTAGGATATCTTGAGGATCAAAAGATGATATGATGATGATGCAAGGGATGGATTATGTGGATGTTATGATCTTTTGGTAATTCTTGAAGGAGATACTAGGATTTTTAGGACTTTCAGATATGTTTCAGATTTTGGATTTTGATTTTCCCTTGGGATTTGTCCTTGATTGATTTTGATTTTGATTTTGATTTTGAAAAAATAGACCCTAGGATGTTTGGATGATTACCTAAGGGATAGATTTGATCAAAGGATGATAATTTGAATATGTGCGGGAAGAAGGATGCATCTATCCACACTTATCCTAACAAGATGATAGTTTCACAAAGCATATGAAGAAGGATTCATCTACATATACTAAGCTAAATGAGATGGTTTTGATAAGTTTTGGCTAAGCATATGCAAAAGGATACATCTACACATACCTAGACAAAGGTGATTTTGATAATGTTTTCAAGGATTTAGTCTCAAGGATTTTGATGATTTTGATTTTTCCAAAAACCCTAGCATTTAAGGATGATTTCAAGATTTTCCAAAAGGTGATTGTGAGATGATGTTTTTTTTGCTGTTTGAAGGATGGATGAGAAAGATTTTGATTTGCTTTGATCCTAAGATGAACCTAAAAAAGACACTTTGTTTGCCTAGACCTAGGTATTGAAGAACAAGCTTTTCTCTAAACAAGATTTTCAAACTCTCTGAAAAGATTTGGGTTTGGTAGTAATAGAATGAATACAAATCGGGATTGTTCCTTGAAGCCTTCTTGTAAAAGTTGAAAAGCAGTCTTTTTCTGACTTCGTATAACATAGAGAGACGTTCTTGATGGGATTTTAGACTAAGGGCTTTCACCTTTGGTTTCTTGATCTTGACTTTGCGTGAAATCATTGGAGACACATGTGTGGGGTCCAATTGTTTTTAATCTTTGCTTAATGGATTCTTTTTACCACAAACCTACTCTTGATTAGATTTCAAACTGAATGTCCAATGTCTCGACTTGGTCTCATTTCACAAGGTATATTATGTGAAACTTTGATGAAATTAAGGCAAGGGTTACCTATTGTTTAACTTTAGTGGGAAAATTGAGATATAAAATCAAGTGTTTAGAAACCTCTAAGGATGTAATCCCAAGGGTAAGCAATAACACGAGAATTTGGTCAATGGTATTTGCCTCCTAAAGGGTTTGAAATTTTGAGGATCATGTTGAGTGTTTGTTTTCAAATGTTTTCGAACAAGAAAAGTGTTTTGTAACCACAAGAAATATGACGTCCTAGCTCAATTGGTACATTTTTCTTAGTGAGCTTGCCCCATGCCCTTCGTAGAAGAAGAGATGATTTTACATGCAACTAAGGACAGAGTATAAAGGTATGTTAAGAATGAAGTCTTAACCTCTATACTTTAACCAAGATTTGACATGGCAAGTAACTTCTTGGAATCTAAGTTCCAATGCACCACTTTTATAAACTCACTCAATGGATCAATTGGTCACTATAAAACAAGGGTTCTATTTCAGACTTTCCGTTCATGGAGATTGACCCATATGACAAGAGTTCCCTTTCGGATCCATCTTGTCAAAATCAACCGCGTGATATGGCGTTTCTTCCAATACCCACATTTATATCCTAGCTAGAAATACTCTTGGATTTAGAGTGTTACCGGTTGAGTCGTTCCCTTGGGTGAGTACTTTTTGCCCAAGGCAGGCCCTCTAGGATAAACAAAAGTGAGTAAAGAAAAAATCTGTAACTCGATTAATCTTTGATGGAAACAAAGAGAGAATATACACAATAATGCCCCCACTCACACTCGCACAAGATCTTGTTCAATTTTAAACCCAAATCAAAGTGTGGAGGAAATCTTTTATGCAACTTAATGTCATCAAAAAGACTTTTGGTTCTCAAGATCGCTGTGAAGCGCGAGAGAAGTGCATACACCTTTTTAGATGAGATTAATTTGAATAAGAGATTACGAAACATGAAAAAAACATTTTCATTTTAAGACTCAAAGCAATGATGAATTATTTTTAAAGCACCAAACGAAAAATGAGTTAGCCTAAAACACAAAATTAAATCATACGACAAACTCTCCAAGCATTTTGAAATGTTCATTTTAAAAACCAAAGGTGAGTTAGCATGAAACAAAAAATTAAGGCATGAAATGGAAGCCCTTAAGCATTAAAAAATGCTTTTTGGTTTCAAGTTTTATGTTTAAATCTTCAACTCCAACTTCGTATTTGTTTTCACTCAACTCCAATGCTTGATTCCAATGTTGATTTCACCTTCGCTTTCCTTCGTGGTCTTTCATTAGCCTTTTTGCTTCCCTCTTTCACTTTCCTCCCTTGTTTTCCTTGTACCTTTTCCTCATTTTGGTTTCACTTTCTTTGTACCTTTTCCTTTCGTTATCCTTTTACTTGATTCCAATGCTCAATTTTAACCTATTTCCTTTAGGCACATTGATGTAAACTTGTTACAAGTACAAAGTTATCATAAGTAAGATGACCCACAAAATCTCTCATATATCAATGTATTTAAACATAAGTTGAAAAAAAACAACCCACAACTTCTATCCTTCAAATGCCACTTGCACATAGAGCTAAAAAGATATTAAAACACCGAAATCTAGAATTTGACTCCAAAACTAATTTTTATTTTTCATATTTTTTTGACACCAATTCTACATCTTGCTTAATATCATTCGATAATTGTAAGTTAAAATTTGTAGAAACTCATAGTATAAGCCTACACCAAGAAATCAAGAGTTCTCAAGGTAAGTGCATCATTAGCAAGCTCATATTTTTGATTCAAAGAGCTATCTATAAAGGTGGTGCATTTGGTATTCCAACTTTATGCCCTCATTCAGCTACTGTTTGAAATCTCTCACTAAGAGTACGCTGCTCAAGATTGATATTATGTAAGTAGATTTTGAAGAAATCTTGAGCAATCAATGCCAAATTTGACTAAGTATAACTATGATAAATATTCCAACCACAATTACAAAGGCAAAATGACTTTACACTTTTCAGAAATGTATGTGTAAAAAAAAAAAGAGACTTGTTGAAAAGATCTTTTAGAAACCCTCAAGCTAATGTAATTGTGCAGGTGTAAGGCCAAATTTTGTAGTCAACGAAAACAAACTTTTAAGTAAATACATTTAATAAAATTCTTTTATTGCAATCAACAGTCGCACCTCAACACCATTAGCATTGATCATAAAGAATAGATAAAAATGATTAAATAAAGGGACGCAACAAGATTTTCAAATCAGCACATTAGTTCCTACTGGCTTTTAATACGATGCAATAGCTGACTTACCTTGCCATACAAAGAAAATGCATGTTAATACATAAAGACAAGAAGTACAATCGATTCCCTGCATGATTAAATTAATTCTATTTTGCACAATCCACCCACATTTCCATCAAAAGGTAAAAGTCAGTGATCAGTTTTCTTGCAGATATCTATCATATCAGATCACCTGGAAGTAAACTCTTAAACACAGGATACCCAGCACAAGAAAAAAAGTAACCATTGTATCTAATCATGAGTGTGACCATTCTCTATTCAAAAGGAAAGTGTCCCTTCCTGGCACGCAAATGTTCCCTGAAAATGATGTCTAATGAGATGAGCAAGAGTCAACAAAACCCCAAGAAATATCAACAAGTTTACTATCAACGCCTGTGAAATAAATACGCCAAGCTAAGATTGGAAAATGCACTTTTTTGCTTTGAATGTTTTTCCCCGATTCATGTGCAGCTATATTGGACGCAATATGAATAGACTAATGCAGTGTACACAACATTTAGTGGAGGAAGTTCACATTTGGACAAAATATAAAGGATGGCTTGGACTGATTAATTCCTCCTTTTCTAAAGACTAGGCGCCAGTAAGGATGTGGATAGTGATATCAAGTGACTAATAGTGACTTTCATGTGAAACATTTAAGCAAATGTAGATGGCAGGTGTAAAACTTAAATTCCACAAATGTTTGACAACATTTCTTGTTGTCCTACAAAATGAAGGCGTTATTTATTGTGAGGCAGGCACCTACGCATTAGAGAAATAATGGTTGGTGAATGCTATTATAACTTTCAACCATTAAACAAATGACTTTCAAGCTAATGCAGATGGTAGGCTTAAAGCCAATTTCCAGAAAGCTTTAGGGGAGGCTACGTGTAACATAATCACAATTTTTTTTACTAGCAATCAGTCTATGCATGAGTAAGATCACATAATTGCTTCTATTGTCTAGTTTGCTGATTGAATAGAAGAAGCTAAATAGTGAGCAAGTTAATGCAATAAATTTCAAAAATAAAAAGATTCTCTTAGCATAGATTACATCAACAAACACATGAGCATCAAATGGAGGTATCAACAACTAGAGATGATGTTTTGCAAACCACTATTTTAATATCTTCATGAGAGAGGCAACTGCACCATATTTTTAGTTAACCAAGATGTGCACCTTGGTACGTTATAGATTGTGGTAAGAGATGATATCAAAGTGCAACAAGTAGGGAATAACAATAAACCCAGTTATGAAATTACCAATTTCACTCTTCCTTGAATCTCTAGTTTAAAAGAAATCTACCATATTGTTAGTTATTGAATAGTTGATCCCTAAAATGGCTAAATAATCCAATTTGTAGGAAAGGCCAAATCAAAGAAGACACATTAATTATAATCTACTCATGATTTTATCTATTCAGCATAGAGAAGAAATCAAAATAGAAATCCATTTTCAAACACCAAATTGTAACATCCTCATGATCATAGTTCTACCACACAAAGTAATGCCCTCCTTCTAGTGCCAATATGAAGCACTATAAATCTGCAAATGAACCAATCTCAAACACTCATTAGTGAGGTTAGTTTACACATGCAAACCTACAAATACCTCTATGAAATAACAATGCCATACTTCAAAGATGCAAATAAATAACTAAGAAGATCAAATAAACATCTATAAGCAAGACAAAGTACCTATTCCATATTGGATTGGTGTCAAATATGCAAATTACCCTTTCCCAATCCTTGCTCAAAAACTAAAATGATGAGATGCAATGGAGATGAAGAGAAAAATTAGTTCTCAAACCAGGAGAGTAACTTTGTATAAAAGTTGTAGATGAGTTGATGAAGATTAAGCCCTCTATTTATAGATTATTTTGATGAGAGATTGGCCAAATGGATGAATGTGGGACTAAATGTAAACCAATGAAAATATGCCACTTGTCAACTTTCCATAGGTTGAGGAATGCGCAAGATTTGGGAAATGTGTCCAAGAGAGGGAGTTTAAAATTCAAATTTATGAAATAAATGTTGAGAGGGGGACATGAAAATGAGAAGTTAATGCAATGTTGGAGGGGACAAGTCAACTTTTCATCATTTTCAAACTTGAGGGAATATTTTGTTTTTTATGCCAAGTTGAAAGAAAATAAGGATTTTAATAAATCAATAAATTGATTTATTTGTGCAAGTGGGAATATCTAGAGGATGTGATGGGTGGTTAGGTTAGGATAAGATTAGCTTAATGATGATTAGGTGAGTTTGACCTTTTTGACTTAAATATTTGATTTATTTAAATTAGAAAGGGATGGAATATGCATTTGGTTATTTAATTAAAGGGATGATGTAAGATAAAGGTTAATTAATGAAGTGTTAGGATTTAATTGATTTATTTAAATGATGTAATGATGAAGTGGATTTATTTAATTTGAAGGATGAAATGTTAGATTTGATTAAATGAAGGTTATTTGATTAAACCATTAGATTGACATGTATGCATATATTGCACGTATACATATTGTATCATTTGTAGGAACATAAGGAATAACATACAAAAGAATAAGGCTTGCTCTCCTCCCTTCCATAATTGCGTCATGAAGCCTCATGGGCTCTAGCCATACCCGTGAGCAAGGAAGTCTTCTAGAGCCTCTCCAAGATGATAAATGGAGCCTTTTCAATTTTTTTATTTTTTTTAAGGAATAAGAATAACACAACACCAAACTTCATGCATATTTTCAACCATGATCTATACAACACACCACCTTCTTGCAACAATTAAACAAGGGAAAAATGGAAGTAAGGAAACTTATCTCTTTTTTTAGGTGGGGAGATTAAAATCTCTTATCCCTCTTTCCTCTCCAATTCAACCCATCTTGATCACTCTCTCCCCCAAAAGAACCCATCTCCTCTTGTTATCTTTTCTACCATCTTCACAAGAGTTCTCCAAAAGGAGAAGTAGGTAACACCCTTCTCACTCTTCCTCTCCCAAATATATAGGATTTTCAACTTGCAAACTTTGGGTGGGGAGGTGTGAGGTGTACCTACCTCCATCAATGAGATTCCTTTCTTTATTAAAGAGGAGGCCTGCACTTGGACAACCCCTCCATCTTTTCATCTCATCCTCTCTTCAAAATTCGTCACTCTCCATTATGAGAACTTTTCAAGGGTCAAATCATGTCCTTGGGGCACTATTATATGCCCACTTGACCCCTACCACTATGGTATAGGCCCTAGGGGGTTTCTTTTTGCATCCCAACCAAGGAAATTGACCAACAACCCTCTTTAAAATTGCATTTAAGGATCCATTCAAAATTCAAACTTGGATAAGGGTTCCCAACCCCTAACCCCACTTACACCCAAATGAAACATAATTAAATACCTTTACAAACCAAAAATAAGTTATTCTTTTATAAATCAACCTTCACAACTTTAATCTACCAACACACTAACTTTATCTCTTCCTAAGCCCCCTAAAAGGGTTGGATTCATATCACAAGATGTCCCTTGATTTTCTCCCAATGGTTTTCCCTTCTCGAACTGGTACCCTTACTTTCCTACACATTACCAATGCAATCATAAGAATAATCATATATCACATTAATTTGAGAGTTGAAATAAGATTCAATTTTACAACAATTTCAATTCATATTCACAATTTACAAGTCCATAACACCCTCACGGCAGTGACAATGGAACATATGTCAAGATGAAATTCAAGAATATTGTCACACAATCACATTACATATTTCTTGCAGTACAACTTGCCATCTATTTAAGAAAATATAAAACAAATTAGGGTTTTAATTATCACATGAAAAGTGGGGTCTTACATCCCCCTCCCCTTAATTTAGACTTCCTCCTGGAAGTCGTTGAAGTCTAGAAACATAACCTTCACATAGCAATGTACATAATCTATTAAACAGGCGAATTACTTTACTTCCATGATGAAATAATTCAAAACATTTAGCTATAAGCACATATTAGAAACATCCCTTCCATGCATCAAACCTCTAAATAATTAGAACAAAATTTTCTCACCATAGAACATTTATCCAATATACTCACAATGTAACAAATGCTAGTAATTATCAATGTTATTAAAATTTTTGATTAACAATTACACCAACATATATCCAAAACATAGTAACATTCTCAAACATAGTTCAAGGTTCCCTTTTTGCATCATAAACATTGCTCATGATGTTAAAACATATTTCTGTTCCAATATCAATTCATGTCTCAAGAATAGTATTCCTAATTTTATTTGTCACTTTCTTTCTCACATAGCAGTCAAGTCTTTCCACATGTTATTTATTTACAATTTTATCCATATATAACAACAATTACACATAATTCACATCGCAAGGCTCACACAATGGGATTTATGAGGATGGAGATTCTTGGTTACCATAACCATTAGGAAAGATGGTCTCAAGGTCTAAGGACCCTACCATACATCTCCTAGGTACCTTCCCTTGTTTGTGTAAGGGGGTTAGCCTCCAAGAGGAAGGTACAAAAATAATAATCATAGAACTATGGGGAGAATGGATTAATGACGGTCCCATACCGTTCCCATTCCAACCCATTTCAAATTACTCATAATTCCCTAACGCATCTACTCCCCTATACAACCTGCTAGGGAACCCCCCTAGATATGGTAGTTTTTACAGATGTCACCTTACACCACACTTGCCAGCAGTTAGCAAACCATAAGAAGCCTCAAACTGAGCAATATAAAATCATAAACCAATGTTTCAATATATATATTTAAATATACATATTATCTAATTACATAATCCAATTCAAACAATCACACTGCATGAAATAAATCATTTAAATTATAATTCTATTTATAATAGAAATAAGAAATCAAAACTAATTGTTTAACTTCAATTTACTCAATCGCACATAATAAAATCATCAATTCTTTTTGATAAAATATTTCATATTAATATATCTAAATTGTGCGTGTGCATGCACCTATTTAACAATACATATAAATATTTATATTTAAATATATTATTTAAATATTCTAAAATTATATGCAAATTTTTCAATATATAGTTTTTTAAATAAATAAATATATATCAATTTAGATTTTTCAAACAATATTAAACATAAAACCAGTCTGTTGCAAGTTTAATAACTTTTGATTTTGGATCTGGGTTTCTCTGAAATTTTTACTGAAGTTGCGCCACCAAGTCTTTTAACACAAAAAAATCAACCATACTCAATTCGTAAACTTTTAGTTATGATTAATTTAGTAACTCTCTCTCTCTGTTGTTTTTTTTTTACAATTTTCTATAGGAAAGATTCACAAATTTACAAAGGTTTCCTAAATTCTCAAATATTTTCTTTTGAATTATCCATTGTGTTAAAAATAATTTCCTATAAAGATCTAAATCTTTTATAGAAATTTATCATTTTGTACAAAGAAGAATAATAATATTGACACAAAGGATTACAAATTCCTATAGTTTCAATTCCATTTTCACAGAGAACAAAATATAATCCATATCCAAGAATACAACAAACTAGATTCCTAAATTTATTAGAGAGCTTCTAAGATTCACAATTTCCTCAAACCTCAAAACAATTCTACCATTTTTCCCAAAAACCTCTCTTTCTTTCCTGTGAAAAACAACTTCCATTTTTTCTCACAATTTTAATCAATTCCTCTGGAAATAAATTTTAAAACAATTAGAAAATGAAACCTTCTAACTTCCAGTTAACACAAAAAATATCTTTTGTTTAAGAAACCAAGATATTTCTAAGATATTTTCCCAAATATGCATTTAAAATTAAAAAACAATTTATTTAATCCAATTTACAATTAAATAACTTATTTATTTCAATTCCCAATTAATTTAATAATTAAAATTACTTTATAATATAACTTTAAATTAATTAATTTATACCAAGATCTCCATACTAATTAAATACTTAATCGCAACATATAATTTAATCCTTACAATTAACCTTGCATGATAAATAAAATACCAAGACCAACATGGATAAGGAACATGACCAACACACGGACTAACGACACACTGTGCTAGGGTAAAGGTTTGACAAGGTTAAACAGTTAGTATCTTTCAATCAACATTACTGTTGAGTAGTGGACACACTTAGACCTATGAATCTAGGTGAAGCCGATGTCCTATACCTGTTCACTCAAACATACAAATTAGAGTGCACATTCATAATAGCCGAGGTGCTAGGAAAAGAACTCTAGCAATCGTATCTCATTCTCGTGTGTCCACATATATTCAATGGTACGATGCCGCCCTTTCCACCTATCCTCACAACATGCTACTGCATCACTTAACTACTCAATAAATCTCTGCATCATAATAATAACAAAACAATGTGTCTCATACTCACAAAAGTACCATCAGAAGCTCTTGTTTCATCTTCCAAGCTCTTGTTCCATCTTCCTCTTTAGATTCTCTAGCTAGACTACCTACACATCCCAAGTGAGAACGGAGGGGCACTACACATACCATTTGACTAGCAATATAAATGCTTTAACTTAGTGTACACATCATTTTCTTGAAATATATTTTATTAAAATTTTATGTTGGTTTCATTCTTAGTTTTGATATTTCCAAAAGAATAATTGTTTAAGACACCCACTATAATAATTAAGTTTAAAAATTTGATCTCAACCCCTTTAATTTTTTTATTATCTTATATTTTAATTATTAATATAAATCATTTTAATTTTAATAATTTTCTTTTTGAATCAATCTTTTATTATAATTTTTAATTTATTCAATCTTTAATACTTACCTTTTTTTTATTAATCAAAATAAAAAAATATTATCTATACTATATTTTTTGTGTATCAACGAATTATGGTTAATGTAAGCATGCAAGATCAAAATAATAAAAATAAGGAAAAATAGAAATCTAAGTCTAACCTCTAAAAAATAAATTACCACTTTTTAATTAGATTTTTATATTTTAAAATAAATTAAAATTTATGTTATATACTTTAATATTTATGCTTTGATTTGAAATTTAAATAGTAATTTCATGAAAAAATAGTGTTATAAGTAGCATATTTTTCAATTTTTTATAATTTTGAATAATATATTTTCTCTTAATTTTTGTCTATCTTAAAAGGCAAAAAAAAAAGTTGTTAATAAATAATTAATATTTTTTAACTTTATAAAGTAAGAAATTTTATCTCCTATGTTACCAATATAAATGATTTAACTTAGCTTATCTATTTTTATATTTTCCATTCTATTAAATTCAAATATAAAAAATAGTCTAATAAAAAATTCAAATAAATAATATATTTTTAATATATTATATTATTAATTTAACAACATATTATAATATTATAATATATACACTATATAAATCATATGTAACATATCTAATATCTAATATATAATTTTACTATCATTATAATATTATAATATTTATACAATATATATGTAACATATATACCATCTAAAATATAATTTAATATATTAGAATTAAAGTTATAACAATAAATACAATGCTTAACTTAATCATTTGTTCTTCTTACGCAACAGTCCCACCTCATGAATAATATAATTTCTAACTTTTTAAAACATAACTATATTTTATAATTTTTTGGCAGGAACTTCACTACCCTCTAACTCTTGTTAGTTTTACACAAACCACAACGACAACGGTAATATGAGGAGGAATGGGAAACTTAAAAGTTGTCTATAGGAACTGATTTAGTATATACGTATTCTTCTAAGTTTAGATTTATTATAAACTTTTATCATGTATAAATAAATGTTTGTATAATTAAAATATAACTAGCAATCACACCTTGGTGTGCAATGAGTATGTCGAAGAGGTGTGGATGGTAATTCATGGAAAATATTGGTTTTTTTTTTTTTTTTTTTGAGTTATGAAATCTTTTATTTGAGAGGAATGGATGGTAATTTATGAGTAGTTTTGTAGAGTTAAAAATAGGAAATCTTTTCTTTTAAAATTTGAAATCTACAATCTATCATCTTATTTTATTTAGCTTACATTAAAAACAATGATATATATGTGAACAACAAAATTAACTAGTATCTTACAACAATTAAAATATTATTCAAGTATTAACAATGTAATAGCATATAGATCAATAGATATTTTTCCTGCATATAGAAGATTCTTCCTATTTTGAATATAAATCAGCTAGATCCAGAACGATCAATTGTAGAACTCCACATGTGAAATTAGTATGCTAGTAGAAAATGATCAGAGAACCATTAGTATATGATTCAATAACATATCAAATATTATCTTATTTTTGAATGAATGTCATAACATGAAAATGATAGTCAAAATTTTAGCAAATATAGGAAATGAGTAGCTTAGTTTAAATTTTATAAGACTAAATAAGGACATTCATAGATCATGGATGCCATAATTTATGTAGTCACATTTAGTGAATCAACGGACTTAGGTTTTTGGTTGTTCACACCCTATTCACAATGAACCCTTGCATATTACAATACCTTCAAATTTGTTTTTATTTTCTCATTAAAACTATGAATGCTAACCAATGCAGAGTATACAATAGTAGTTAATTTTCTTATGAGGGTGTTGTAGATTGAAGAATTTGTGTATTTTAAATTGAAAGGAAAAGAAATTCCTTTGTGAAAAATTCCCACACGTCTCTTTGAAAGCCATGATGTTCACCAATTACTTCTCATTCATTTCCTGCAAAATTTGATGTTAAAAAAAACAAATAACAAAACCACATATGTGAGATAGCATCAACAATCACACATGTTTTTTAGAATTTCAAAAAGTGTAACTAAAATTGAAACAATCAGATCTTGGTCTTCAAGGTTGTAGTTGGATACTACATAAAGCAGTAGTATTATTAAACTTGTTGCCAATGTGTTTTGATACTATAGGCATAGATTATGTTTTTTGAAATAAATTTAAAAAATAAATAGATTTTAAACTAATGAATCATGCACCGTAATTTGTGTTGCCAATACCTACAAGTTACCTTTTCTTTTGTTTCTCTTTTTTGAAACCTTTTTTATCATTTGTGCAGAGAATTTTTCCTATTTTTTTAGTCATTTATGTATATTTTTAAAGTTGAAAAGCTTAATAGTTGTTGTTTATATCTACCAATAATATATGAACATATATATCTGAATGGCACAATTAGCAAAACATCAAATAGATCAATAGATATTGTTTTTGCATATAAAAGATGTTTCATATTCTGAATATAATCCATCTTGATCCACAAAGGCTAATTATAGAACTTCAAATAAGAGGTAGCAAAAAAGTTTGCAAATAATGAGCATTCTTTGATAATGACATGAATTTTAGATAATTGGAGTTCCCTTACATAAGAAGTTCAATTACTATAAAGGAAAAGAAAAGGTACATTCAAATTTGAAGCCATATCATAAGGATTAATGTGCATTTAATTACAATTCTAGAAAAGAAAATCTACATTCAAATTTGAAGGATTGTAATTACAAATATTGTTATGAAAATCTACAAATGAGTATCTAGTTTGTGAAAGGAAATTATCCCGAGAAACGTTGGAGTTGGGAATTATTGTCGAAATAAAATATGACATAGATGAGGAACTCCAATTTCATTTAGTGCCAGCAAAATGGTTGAGCTGCGAGAGTGTTTGGTCCTATTTTGTTGCTGCTTTTATGTATTTGCATACCTGTAGGAAAATTGTTAGAAAGAGAAAATATAGATGTTTTTTTTTTCCTATTTTAGAGCAAGTTGATATTAATGTTTCATGTGTACTATATGACTAATTTTTTTGAAAAAAGGAATTTGGATTTTTAGACATGCAAAATTGGCATAATGCATTTGATTAGGTCATATTCATCCATTCATCAAATAAATCAAGTTTATTTGGTCAATCTCCTAAAGTCATCAATTTAAATTAAATAAATCAACTTGATCCTAACATCACCCTCCTTGATTAAATAAATCTAACCTTTATTTAATTAAGTCTAAAATCACCTTTCATCTCCCTTTGATTTAATTTAAATCCCTAAATCTAAGTCAAATGGGTCAAAGCATCTAATCATCATCTAAGCTAATCTAATCCTGATCAATCTAATCAAATCACCCATCACATCCTCTAGCTTTTCCCACTTGCACCAATAAAGCATTTTAATTCATTTATTAAAATCATCATTTTCCCTCAACAAGCATCTTTTTGAGAATATTCCTCAAGTTTGAATTCAAAAACAAGTTGGCATGTACATCCAACATGGCAATAAATTCTCTTACATGTCCCCCACTCAACATTTAACTCTTAAATTCAAATTTGAATCACCCCCTCTTTGGAACATTGAGCAAAATGTGCTCATTCCTCAACCTATCACAAGTTGACAAGTGGCTTCATCTCATTGGTCAAATCTTTATCCCACATTGCTCAATTTTGAGCACTCTTAGTATTTGACATTTTATAAATAGAAGGCTTCATTCTTCAACAAATCCTCCACAATTTCATGCAAAGTTGCTCTCTTCAATTGAGAACTGATTTTTCCCACCTCATATCATCTTCAAATCAGTTTCATATCAACATATCATGGAGTTTAGCAAGGATTGGGAAAGGGCTTATTTCCATAGAAGCACCAATCCACTATGAAATAAAGTTTGATTCATGTTGTTTATATGCTCATTTAGTTTTTCTTGCTGTTTTAATATATTATTTAGGATATCTAACACGATACAATATTTCATAGGGATATTAGATTTGTTATGTTTTATTGGACTTCAATAAAAATTCATGTCAAAGACTAACATTATGCAGATTTGGCATCCATATAATGGCACTAGAAGGAGGGAATCCCCGAGCGATAAATATCATGAGAAAATAATATGTGATCTATGTGTTTAAGAGATGTGTGACGATTCTTTTATGGATTATTATTTTTTTTACACAGGCTATGCTCACAGCTTACTTTTAAGTGGTATATCTTTTTGGCTGCATTTTAGTGTATTTAGTGTATTCATAAGATAGTGGACAAACGCTAATATTTCATACCATGCATGCTAGGGTATGGCATCTTTGACCAAGCCTAAATCAAAGCTCTTACACAATAGACACAAAGCTGGGAATTTCCTATTCTACTTCTCAGGCCTACTTAACTACATTGCCATCATTATGAATCCCTCCATCATGCTTTGAATCAAAATATATGTTGCAGCAGCCCTCTAGAACCTATGTAAAAATTCACTTTGAAAATACCAAATGCAACACTACTTCATGATGAGTTCAAGCTTAATACAAATGTCTCCTACAACAATTTATTGCACCTCTATTCAAATTTTATTCGCAATATCAAAGTAACCCTTTTCATCCAACACAATGTCAGTTCTTGTTTGTAGCACCAACATCTCTTCAAGTTTGTGCTAACCACTCTTCAATTCCATTCTCTAACTTTCTACAGATGCATTGATTTGTTCTATAGATCTCTCCATAATGCACTTGAACTAGTCATTTGCCCTTTGTTGGAAAAGATCCATTTTAATTTGATCATGGTACAAAAGGAAAAGAATCCTAAGCAAGAAATCGACTGATAGAGACTCCAAATGAGATTCGACCTAGGAATCTAGAACTTCATTCTAAGGCATTGGGATGTTTGGTGTAATAGAGGTGGAAAGGTCATTGGCATAACAGAGGTGGAAGGGTTGCTATCATAGGTCGTTGTTGCCGCATTTGCCTCTCCCTATCCCTGTTTTGTTACTTCCATTGATATTAGTGTAATATGAAAAATGATTAATCCCTGTAATGTTGTAAAACTTATTTTATACGTATCCTAGCTTACATCTAGTGCATGAAGAAAGGATACTGATGTGAACGGAAAGGGTCGCTGGCAAAGGAAATCTCTTTTCTTTATTTTATGCGTGGAGAAGCGAAAGAGATACATTTTTTACTTTCAGTCCTAGCGTAGTCAATTTGCTCGTTTGACTCAAAATAAGGGGGATCAAAACTCATTGAAAAATGGCCCGAAGCACATGAGGACACCTCTACCTCTACATATTTCTAAAATTACTATTGCCTATGTCTCTTGAGCTATATCATTACTTTCAAAAATAAGGTCAAACTTTAATACCAACCACGTCACACACTGCCATGTGATCAGTCTTTAATTCCCGTTCTTTACTTGTCATGTTAGGTAAGTATCATATCTTTTATTTGTTGGTCCACATTACATTTCGGTGATCTAAAGAGAAGTAAATGATCCTTTCCAGATCACTGACTTGCCAATACCATATTTTACAGACATTGTGTGCTTTGATTGGACAGTGATCAATTTTTTATGCCATGTAAAGATCTGATTGTCTTGTGAATTGCACTGTCAACATTTTGATTATCTTCCAATATTGATTGCACTGTCATAACATTTGTTTTTTTTATTGATAGCATTAAAGGGTATGTCACTATTTAATTCTCCTTTCTAATCTCAACTTTTTCAATCCTTATCTTGATTTCTCCCTTTCATCTGTATCTTTATCTCAACCATTATTAGAGATTATGCCCTATGAACTTGTATTATCACAACCAAGTGAATATAGCCTTATAAATTCAGGTCTCAAAGCAATACTAGAATCTGTGTTGTTTCTATAGGTAGACTCACATTTTATCTCTACTATTTCTAAGCTCGACTTGGGTTGTAAGGCAGTAATATTACTTTTTTTCTAGGCTCTATCATGTACTCTATCACCTGACGCCCTTGCTATAAGGAAGAATCTATTTTTTCATAGAGAAAATAAAGGGAAAAGTGTAATAAAAGTAATGAAAATTATGTTCTTCCAAATGGCCACTTTGAGAATATGATCTACTATAGTGGTGGTCACCATAGTTTGTATTTGTTTCAGTCTTAGTAGGAAGTATGGATGCTGAAAAAATGGTAGAATTTAACTCTACACCTACCAAATGCATTTGTTTGAAACTATTGACTGTTTTGAACGCCCACCCAATAGCATTAAAATGACTTCTAAGAATACAACATTTTACAAAGGATGCCATCAATGTAGAGATTTTTGAGGCAATCTGTCAAAACAGTTCGCACGCCTTGTCTATGCTTCCACATTGTGCATCCACCAGAGCATTTGATATTCACAATTTCTATTATGCTTTGATATGCTAATAAAACTCCCATTTTTGCACAGGCTGGGAATACACTGGTAAAGATTGTGGGATTTGACTTTACATTTTCCAAATGCATTTGCTTGAAACTTTTTAGCAAAGTGCCTTTAAGTCAACACCTACCAATTACAGTTACTTGCAAAATTTTTTTTTGAAAGCTGTTATTCGTTGACTCATGCATTCAAAACATTTGTGGAGAAGTAAAACAATTGTAAGGGCTTTAAATAGGATAAGCTATTAATTTCTATTGACTTAACTTGTCGTAGAAGATTGGAGAAGATTGTGGTATTAAATAGGATAACTACATAACCCATGGTGATGAAGTCTTAGTGCATTAAAAGACATTTTTTTATGGTTGTGTTGCAGGCTAAGTGGAGGGGTTTTGAGAATCTTACCTAAGTTGTTGTGAATCCTTATCTATGTGTAAAATCATGACTATAATTAATGATTAATTTTATTTTTGAAATCATTAGTATTGTTTGAAGTCAATGATTAAAATGAAGTTAATTAAATAATTAAACCCTCACATGATTACCTTCTTTTCTTTTTTATTATCTTGTAGGTGTAAGGAAAATCGAGGAGGAGGGACTCTCATTTGCACAAGGAGCTTGCAAGAAGCAATATTTGGAGGAATCTTGGAGAATGGAGCATTAAATTCAGAGTTTATAAAGTATTTTTTTAATGCTTGGAGCCTCCATTTACTGCTTTAATTTTTTGTTTTAAGCCAACTAGATCATTGTTTGTTTTCAAAGTTGGATTAAAATTGAACACTAGAAACTAACTAGACATTGCTTTTTGGGATAAAGTTGAACAAGAAAACTTCACATTTGATTTTTGGTGTTTAAAACGAACTCATCATTGCTTTGTGGACTTAAAATTAACATGTGCAACTTTTTTTTTCATTATTGCTTACTTAAACTAACATTATCAAAAAAGACGTGTGCACTTCTCTCGCGCTTCACAGTGATCTTGAGAATCAAAAGGTATTTTTGATGATCTTAGGTTGAGATAAAGTAATCACCTCCACACTTCATTTTGGTTTAAAATTGAACAAAACACTTTGCGAGTGTCAGTAAACCTATTGCATATGTTCTCCCTTTGTTTCTAAATGAAGGTTGATCGAACTATGAATATGTTTGCTCAATTTTGTCTATCTTAGAGGGCCTACCTTGGGGAAAAAGTACTCACCCAAGGGAATGACTCAACCGGTAACACTTTGAACCTGAGAGTATTTCCAACTAGGATATAAATGTGGGTACTGGAGTAAACACCAGTATCACGCGGTTAAGTCTTATGAGATGGATCTGAAAAGGGACTCTTGCCATATGGGTCAATCTCCACGAATGGAAAGTCCAAACTAAAACCCTTGTTTGTAGCAACCAACTAGTCCATCCAATGATTTTATCAAAGTGGTGCATTGGAACTTATATTCCAAGAAGTTACTTGCCATGTCCGATCTTGGTTAAAATATAGAGGTTAAGACTTCATTCTTAACATACCTTTATATTTTTTCCTTGGTTGCATGTAAAATCATCTCTAATACTACGAACGTCATGAGGAAATCCCACCAAGAAAAATGTTCCAATTGAGCTAGGATGTTATATTGCTTGTGAGTCAATTTGAAAACACAGTGCTTTGATTGAAAAAATTGGAAAACCAACATTCAACATGAGCATCAAATCTGAAACCCTTTAGGAGAAGCAAATATTCTTGAACGAATTCACATGCTATTTCTTTCCCTTGGGATTTTATCCTTAGAGGCTTCTAAGCATTTGGATTTCATCTCAATTTTCTCCTACTAAGGTCAACAATAGGTAACTCTTGCCTCAAATTTCCTTGGTTTCCACATAATACACTTTGTAGGATAAGGGGAAAGTTGAGACATTAGACATCTAGATTCAAACTCTAATCAAGAGTGTGTTTTTGGTAAAAAGAGTCCATTAAGAACAGATTAAATCAATTGGACCCCACATATGTGGTTGGCATCTTTTGGTCGTATGGTTTTCATGCAAACATTGATCTTTTGATTTTGAATTACTTTTAGAGAAAGGAATGTTCTTCACTACCTTGGTCTATTAAAAAATTCCTTCTTAATTTCATTTAGGATCAAACCAAATGCTCCATCCATTCCAAACATTTATCATCTCATCCCACAAACAACTTTAGAGCTTTGAAAACATCATTCTAGACTTGGGTAAATCATTAAAATCAAAATCACCTTATTTAGTTAGGTGTATGGGAATGCATCCTTTCTCATGCATTTAATTAAATTAGAAATCCTTTGAAAAAGTTTATCCTAAGATCACATCCAACATATTAGGTTTTACAAGTTCATTATGCAAATCAAACAATCAAAATCAAGTCCTAAGTCTGGCATTGATACAAAGTCCCTAAATGTTCAACACTCATATGATTTACCCCTTTCATCCCTCATCTTGTCATTAGTCCTAAGAACCTTAGAGGTCACTTTTACAACAAGGTCAAAACATAAGAAGAACATGGAATATAAATTTGATCCATACATCATGCGTAATCCAAGTCAACCAAACTATCAAAGCCTTGCAATGCCAATTAATTTTCAAAACTCACATTTATGCAATCTGTACATGGGATCATTATCTCCTACAAACCTCAATGGTACAACAAGTTTGAGTCTACCCAATATAAATCTTGGAACACCTTTTCCGATGGTAGATTTAAATGAAAGTCCAAACTTACAAGTCTATCCACCAAACAAACAATGCATGAGTCTTCAAACGACCAACATCATCCCACCAAATCCATACATGCCAAAAGTGAATATAACAAGTACAAGATTACTAAACATGAATTCAGAAAACTTTGTGATAAATATGTTTGTGAATCATAAAAATGTTGTTCAAAGTCCAAACAAGATGTTAACGACTCCATGTATTAATCCAAGTCAAGGTAACACCATGCAAAATCAAAGTTACCTAAATAGAGGCAATGTGATTCCCAACATCAACAATGGTAAATTCCAACCTATCATGCCAAATCTAAACATCATCCCAAATCATAACATTGTCCAAAATCAATTTTTCCATGATCCCATTCAAAAACCACAAGTATGCATCCCAAATCTACTTGAAAAAAAACCCAATCAACTATATCAAGGGAATCAAGATCGAAATCAAGATCAAATTTGGTGAGATCAAATTGCTACACTTACCAAAATAGTTTAGTCATTGCGCCAAGAGACATCTCCACCACCATTACCCATATCAACATCATTCCTTAGTTTAGGGATTCCCCCTTTACCTAGCACCAATCAAGCGATCACATCAAATGCTTTGAATATGCCATCGACATCGCACCAACAAATGGTATCTATTAAAATGACAACATCAATGCTGAAAGATAAAATATATGGTCTCCCCAAGACCTATCACCTTGATCACACCATCATATCTCAAACCTCCGATCACTCCAAGCGTATCTCAATGACTTGCTCTGCTCCATGGGCACAGTTACGAGATTAGCCACCACTACCACTAAAATGAAACACAACAAGACAATGACCTAACATTCTTTCTAAAAGCCCACTGGGCCTACCAAAAGGCCATCCAACAATATCTGCTTACACAGCAAAACGCTTTTCAAAGCTCCTTAAATTGACAAGCCTCTCAGCTACAACAAACACAAGCACAAACATGAAAAATAATGATAACTATTGGGGATAACGATGAACATTTCAACCACTGCGTGCTTTAATAAATCTCCCCACCACAATTTACTAAGAAGTAATGATCGAGATATATCATGAAGAGCACAGTGAATATGTTTTCTATCTCGTCAGAAGATCAAATCAACATATTTTCCCAAGAGTCACTTTTCAATCGTGATCAAAATCCACCAACCAAAAAGGATCCAATTCAAGAAATGTGAACATCATTTGACCCTATGGTTGAAAACATTGAAAATCCCTCCACCACAATTGTTGAAAAAAATGATCAAGATCTCTCCATAAATGAGCACCTTGAAGATGCTTCCACCCCATCCAATGATCAACTCACCATACATCAAGAGCCACTTTTTGGTGATCTATTTCAAGGAGTGTTATAAATATTTGATTCTATTGACATAATGCACGATCCATCAACAAATGATCATATTGAAAATGTCTCTACTTATGAGTTAGAGGACATATCTCAAGAATTTATTCCAAAGCATGACCAAAATCCTTCACCAAAGTCTAGCAATGGTCCTTTCCAAGACATATTGACATTCTTCAACCTCATGGTTACAAATACTGAAGAAACCCTGAACTCGACACTTGACGATATTGAACCATTTACCATGACTAAAGACGACATCCAAGAACCCTTTGTACGCAATCCATCCTTTGAAACTAATCCATGTCAAGAACTTGATCCAAAGCATGCTGAAAGCAACTCTGAAATAATTGAAGATCAAGAATTTGTATCTTCAAGATACTACAATAATCTAATGGACACTCTCCTATCTATGCAAGATGATCATATCCATGTAGCACATACTACTCCATCTACCCATGAGATGCTTTCTGTAGATGGACAGGTAGATGATCTTCATTCAGAACAAGATTCCTTTACTCTTGATATTATTACACTAAAAGAGCAGGTTATTGATTCCTATAGCCAAACAAAGTTGTCAACATCAAGATCAAATATATCCAAAATTGAGACTAAGGACATCAAGTATGCGGATATCCAGCATTATCCACTTAAGGAAACAAGTCAGACAGAATAGTATAATTCAAAGTTAGTGGAGCAGCAAATTGAAACAACGTCACCTACGGTGGTCATTTATCAGAGAATGCATTCTAAACAAGATCTCTCAGAATAGGAAAAATCAAAGCATGAAGATACTACTACCACCATACTGGGGGCAACTTCGTCTCAAGCAAACGTCAACATAGGGACCATGAAGAATCGTTATGATGAAACCAATGCCAATACTACAACTAGTCACATCATGAATCTTCTTCCACCCATCACCCCATCCATGAATTAGGAACAACTTTGAAAGAAAGATTTGAATCAAAGCACAAAGAACGTTATCAAAGAAAGAGAAGCTGAGAAGCATAATGGACAAATCAAATACGCATGGATACCAAAATATACAAAGAAAGATTATCCCTATCAAACTCCATTAGTCAAAGAAACTATGGGGAAAAATAAAAAAGGGAAATGTATCCATCAAAGATGTCCACAAAAGAAAAAGTGGGATTTTCAAGTAACATACAAAGTATATGGAGAGTCAAAGGTTCCAAACTGTCAACCAATCCATCTTCTATCCCTAAACACATGCCATCCATGCCTCCAGACATGATATCCAATTCTCATATTGACCATGTGTTGGCAACAACCCTTCATCATAAGGATTCAGAAGGCACTCTATTGTGATGTGTGCACAATGAAAAAGTTAACTCCGATATCGACGAAGCAAATTAGAAATCTCAAAATTTATATTCAAGTGCACGTATCTTGGCAAAGCAGCTTCTTCAAGTAGGATATCAATGGAACATTATGATAGGGGAATCTACATCAGCAACACCTTGTGATTCAGCATTAGCTTAAAAATATTTCAAAGAAAATTAAAAATATATATATATATATATATGAAAATCCAAAAAAATCAGAAAAAGGATTGAAAATAGTAAAGATAAAAATTGTCCTCTAGTGAAAACCACTATAGTGGC
>VDFB02193867.1:70545019-70560533 GCA_007258455.2 Sequoia sempervirens | reverse complement strand
AAGTGAAAAGGACAAATTTAAGAGAAACTAAATAGGAGATATAAATTATTACAAGAATTTGAAAGGAGAAATTAAGATTAAGAACATGAAGGAAACAATTGAAATATCCAGTACAAGAAAATGCAACCTAATAAATAAAACCAAAAAAGAGACACAAATTAAGACAAATAAAAAAGGAACTAAAAATAAACAAGAATGGAGAAGAATAATGAGAATAAGAGATAAATAAGAGAAAAATTGTGACTACGAGAAGAAAAGGATGAGGGAAAGAGAAACGAGGAAGGGCAAGAAAGTGGGAGGAACATGGAAAAGAAAGGAAGGGAAAGCGCATGTGGGATGAGGAGGATGGAGAGTAAACCAGGAAACCCGAAAGAGCAGGGGAAGGGGAAACCGAGCAAGGTGTGATGGGGCAGGGTTGGCACAACCAGACGGGGGAGAGGGGATTACTAGGGATTAGGAGGGAAGGCATTGAGGTTGTTAAGGAGGGGTTTCCAAGAGAAACTCAAAGCCCAACCTCCATCCCGATTAAGGTTGGAGGGGTGATTATTGATTTCAATGGCCTCTTTGAGTTTTCTCTTGAAGAGTTTGTCTTCATTGAACAAGATTTTGGTGTTTTCTAAGACAATATGATGTTTTGTCTTGCTGAACACTCCTTCAAGACAAAGCATCATATTGTCTTAGAAAACACCAAAATTTTGTTCAATGAAGACAACCTCTTCAAGAGAAAACTCAAAGAGGCCATTGAAATCAATAATCACCCCTCCAACCTTAATCGAGATGGAGGTTGGGCTTTGAGTTTCTCTTGGAAACCCCTCCTTAACAACCTCAATGCCTTCCCTCCTAATCCCTAGTAATCCCCTCTCCCCCATCTGGTTGTGCCAACCCTGCCCCATCACACCTTGCTCGGTTTCCCCTTCCCCTACTCTTTCGGGTTTCCCGGTTTACTCTCCATCCTCCTCATCCCACATGTGCTTTCCCTTCCTTTCTCTTCCATGTTCCTCCCACTTTCTTGCCCTTCCTCGTTTCTCTTTCCCTCATCCTTTTCTTCTCGTAGTCACAATTTTTCTCTTATTTATCTCTTATTCTCGTTGTTCTTCTCCATTCTTGTTTAGTTTTAGTTCCTTTTTTATTTGTCTTAATTTGTGTCTCTTTTTTGGTTTTATTTATTAGGTCGTGTTTTCTTGTACTGGATATTTCAATTGTTTCCTTCATGTTCTTAATCTTAATTTCTCCTTTCAAATTCTTGTCATAATTTATATCTCCTATTTAGTTTCTCTTAAAGTTGTCTTTTTCACTTATCTTATTTAGAATTATCCAAACCTTACTTCATCTTCTCGTTAATTTGTCTCTTTCACTTATTTTTGTAGAATTATGTTATTGAATACTGTATATATTAAATTTCATATATATATATATATATTAAATTTCTTATAGCCATTATTTTATTAATAATTGTTATTTCGATATTTTAATTATAGAATATCCTAAGATAATATATTATATTTCTTTATTGTTATTTCAATATTTAAATTATATAATATCCTAAGATAATTGTTCTTAATATTTATAGCCTCAAATTATAAAATATTGGCAAATATTATATTTATATATTAAATTTTTCTTAAATTTGCTTTTGTTTTATTTTAAGTTTTAAGATTCTATTTCAGGTTAGATTTTATTTACGTTTGATATTTAGGCTAAATATCTAGCCTAAATATCAATTGATTAATTTCTTTTTATAATTTTTATCTCCCTTTAAGTTTCTCTTAAATCAGTCTCTTCCCTTATTTTGTTTTGAATCATCTTACCTTATTATGGTGTCTCTTAAACTTGTCTTTTTCACTTATTTATGTATAATTATCTCATTCACCACACATTTATTTATATAATAATTAAACATTATATTTTTCTTTGGAATTTATGAACCCCTAAATAGGAGATTTAATATATAAATACAATATTTACCATATTTTAAGTTTTAATTTAAGATTTGAGATATTTTAAGATTAGATAAACATTATATTTAATTTATTTAAATATCTAGCCTAAATATCAATTGATCAATTTCTTTTTATAATTTATATCCCCTATTAAGTTTCTCTTTAATCTACCTCTTCCCTTATTTTGTTTTGAATCATCAAACCTTATTATGTTTTCTCTTAAACTTGTCTTTCTCTCTTATTTATGTATAATTATTTCATTCACTACATATTAAATTTATATAATATTTAAACTTTATATTTTTCTTTGGATTTTATGAACCCCACATAATTATATAATAGTTGTAAACATTATATTTACATATTAAGTTTCTCTTAAATTTGTCTTTTCTATGGTTTAATTTAAGATTTGAGATATTTTAAGATTAGACAAATGTCTCTTAAATTGGTTTTTTTTTTCACTTAGTAATTTTTACTTTTGTGTCTCCTATTAAATCTCTCTTAATCTTGTTTCTTTCTCTTATTGATTTTGATTATCATATTTTTTCTCAATTTATATTTTTACCTTTGTCTCTTTCTTTCTCCTTTCGATTGTTCACTTTGATTTCTATTTTTAACCTAGTGTTCTCTTTTGAATTTTTCCCTCTCATTTATGAATTTCTTTAGTTGGTTCTAGGATCTTTTCTTTAATGTAAAGGTTCTCATGTCCTTTTGCTGAATTAGTTTTGTGTTTTTTAGGTTCTCTCATTAATTTTCTTCTTTGCAATTTCTCCAATCATTTCTCTCCTCCGCTTGACTTTCTCATCTTTTTGGTTCTCGTGCCTTACAACCTTCCCTCACCACCCTCTCCTCTATTTCTATCCAAGTTTGCTATCTATTCTTCATGTCTCTCTCTATCTGCTAATCATCCTGATGATGGATCATGGAGTATGATCTGAAACGTTGATGGAAAAAAAAAAATCGCACACAGTTTTATCCAAAAATCTTGAATATTATTGAATTCTTATTTAACAAGCCAACTGCTACATAGATTGCTTGTGTTTTATCAATATCTTTTATGATATTCTTTTTCCCAGTTCCCCAAAGCCAACTATGCATTATGTAACAGTTGGCAGTCTATGTAATAGTTCGCTTGTCAATTCGATGACCATTTTTACTATATGCTTCCTTAGATTGCAATTGTATTTTTAATATAGGTACATTTAAACATGCATTGTGAAGTTAGATGGACCTTTTTAGTTATTGTACACTATTCTATATATTCCATCTATCTATCTTCCTCCAACCATCTTCAAACCCCATTATACTGATTCTTTATTAGGATACCTATTTTTGTCAACTTGTCATAGCAAAAAAAAAGACTACAATATTAGAGAACTTGTTCCAAAACACCTATTTTCCCCCAACTTTGTTATTGTATGATATATGATAAGAGTCCATGAGATTTTCCATGGACCTTACCTACCTTTCTTATTGGGGGGTTTGGCTAGAGCTCGCAAGGCTTCATGATGCCAATATGGTAGGGAAGAGAATGAACGTGGGTTTACTGATTTTTCCTTCCACCATCATATATTTCTCGCTGCTTATATACATGGACACACAAATTCTACCATGCACTTGCTTACCAAAAACATACTCTATTCTATCCTTTGCATTTGTCATTCTTTCCACAGTTCTCTTTTCAACTTCCCCAATAGATTACTTATTGATAATTCTTTACCAAGATGCCATATATTCAAAATGTTCCATTTTATCTCTTTTTATTTATAATAGATAGTACTAACCTCTTTTATTGTATATCTATATTATTTTGATTATAATGTTTCACATATACAATAAACATTCAACAAAATTAGTGTATTGTAAACTGTTGATTTCAAATTCTTTCATGGTCCAACAACTTGATCCAATGCAGCTTGCCATTGTTAAACACCATCAACAATGCATGTATGTATAGAAATTTTCCATTGTCAATAGAGAGATTCAGTAAACCAATTGCAAAAATTATTAATTATTTTTAGCTTCACATTGTCTATATTAATTTTACCCATATAGTTACTCACTTTTTATGCTTCCTTTTTTATTTTTCTTTCCTATCCACTAACATACCCCTATCTTTTATTTGTAGGAACTAGACTAAAGCATGCAAAAGCATTCACAAATCAAGATACCTATTTTTTAAAAGTTACCATAGTAAACAAAATGCAACAATATGAGAGATTATATATGAAAACACCAGATTTTCCCCAGCTTTGTTATTGTGTCATGTATGATGAAACTCCATGAAATTCCCCATGGACATTTCATAGTTTTCTTGCTCGGGGGTTTGGCTAGGGTCCATGAGGCTTCATGATGCCAATATGGTAGGGAGGAAAACGAGCATGGGTTTTTTGGTTTTACTTTTAATAGCATATATTTGTTGTTACATAGATACATGAGTGCACAATCCTTATATACACTTGGCTTCGACAAAGATACTCTATAATAACATGTTTCTCATGTCATAGCAAGTGGTACGAAAGCAAAATATGTTTCTCATGTCATACTCTATAATAACATGTCTCTCATGTCACCTCAAAACAAGGTGTACCTTCTAATTCAATTATTCTAACAATGCAAAATATGTATCGTGGCATTGCATTATTCTTTTAACCCATAAATCACACACATAATAGTGCTTTTATTTCTAAAATTATGGACTAAATACTACTTATGAGATGTCTCTTTTTTGAAAAAGTCATTAGTGATGAGCAACATAACTAATATTCAAATAAAAATAATCAAAATAAATAACATCAAAGTAATAAATTATCTACTGCCACATAAACATTGCAAAAAGTATGCCATCCTAAACTAATGGACTGAATTTTTTTTAAGAATACATTTTTATTTATTGAATATTATTAATTAAAGGAATGACTAATAACTCTTTAAAAAAGGAGAATCCTTTAATGTTCCATACTTTTTATAAGTATTATTTCATCCAGAACATCAAGTCTACCATGTATTTGTATGCATATGTATCTTAAGATAATTAAATAATAATCTATCAATTGATTGATTAACCTACACAAAAAAGGTCAAATATAGATTTACATCTAGGTCTAGTAAATATAAAACTAAGATAGAGCTAAACTTATATCAAAATTTTGGAGAGATTATTATTATTAAAAATATTTAATTATTTAAAAATTTAAATTTAATTTATTTTTTCAATTCTAATTTTTTAAGAAAAAATTATTAAAATCTCGTTGAGAATTATTTTACTATGGATTCTCAATGATCTATCTTTATCTTGTGATACTTAAAATTATTAATTAAAGTGAATTCTAAATAACTATTGTAACTAAAATTATTAAATATTATATATTAATAAAAAAAAAAGTTATTGATGATTAGGCCAATTTTCAATTTTATGCAAATGGTTTTTAATCCCGCATCATAAAAATGGACAAGTCGACTATAACATCGGGTTTATAAACCTTTATAGCGCTCAAATTAAATGAAGACGTATAAAATAATCTATATCAAAATTAAGTGATTTATAATATGTTTAGGTTAAGATATCCAAATTTAACTTTACTACATATGTATCGATATGCTTGATCTATCCATCTAATTATCCATAATATATATATATATATATATATATATTGATTTTCCAACATCTCCCTTCATTATGATCCACTCCACCTACTTTATCCTACGTAAAATCCAAAATCATAAGATTCACCTCTTACTATGAACTAACCTCACATTATTTCATATTGCCTTACTAGCATGCTTTCCCTTTCTTGCATAAATCAGACAATTCCAATACCCATTGTATTCCAAAAAAAGTTTGCTTCTTACTTCCTATTGAATACCCATTTGTCGTGCAGCCTATCGACTGATTGTTGCATGCCTGTGCATACGACTGCTAGTTATAAAACTTTGTATATTACAATCTTAAAAAATGTAAGCTCAAGACAACTTATTCACAAACAGAGATGAGCACCGTATATTTAATTGTTCAGTCTATAAATTTGAAAATTAACCCCTCCTTTGCTTTAAAGTGTGCCCTCCAATAATTGAAATATATAATCTTGTATAATACATCGAAATCGTTAATTGCCAACGAACAAGATATTCACTTAACAAACTCAGATATGAAGCGTGTAAGGTGCAGATTCGTTCCAGGACCTTGGAGAGCGTCAAGGAGAGCTTGTAGTGCACAATCACCATACCTTGGAAAAATTCGTCAGAAAATTCCAGCCTAATAATAATAATAATTCCCAAAGAATTTCCACCAAAAATATAGCGAGCTGCAAATACGTAGGTATTGCACATCTAAATACAGAAAAAAATATTCTAAGACGAGTAAATATTAGAAAACTCTCCAGTCCTCACGCTCTTTATTGTCAGTGAAGTCTTTAAAGGTTGTAGTTGTTTTGCCAAGAAAGTTATCAAAAGAGTGGCATTCGATAAGTTAAAAGGAAAGAATAATTCAAATATTCAGGAATAAAAAATTAACATACATATTATATTATGTAAATTAAATGGAAGTTAAAGTAAT
Organism: Sequoia sempervirens; assembly: GCA_007258455.2. NCBI lineage: Eukaryota > Viridiplantae > Streptophyta > Pinopsida > Cupressales > Cupressaceae > Sequoia > Sequoia sempervirens. The sequence continues at coordinate 70,554,038 of VDFB02193867.1, read as the reverse complement.
TGTTTAAATGATATGCAGAGGTGAGGAATAGTACCGATGGCACTCCTTTGCTTGTACAGGGCTACAAAATAATAATTTTAAACATATTATGCTATTATCATTTTTTATTGTTTTAAAAATGTTCTATTTATTTAGAATAATATGAAAGTGGAGAGAATAGCTAGAACTGTTTAGCCAATCAGATTGTCAATAAATTATTATTTATAGTTTTCTCCAAAATTCCCATTTGGCTTTTGATTGGGCCCATCCAACCAAGCGAGGGTCCCCTATTGGAGCTTTATAAAATATTCTCTGAAATGAATGTTTATCAAATTTTAGGGCAACACCCTCTTTTTCTCGTATTCCACCATTGCTCTAATCTGTATTTAATTTGCTATCAATCATTCCTACGATTGAAATCTATTCCCACTAGTTGGAACCTTCGCCTCTGATTCTCAAAATGGCAAGATAATCTCAAACATGGCCGTGCCCTACATGAGATGGCAATGCCATTCTTTCTTCTCACTTAGCTCGCACTTTCACTCCATTATTGCCAAGTTAACTGGTTTTAACAATGTAAAAGAATGCAGAGTTATCGCATTCTACTCTATTATTTGTTATTCAAAATGACCAACAATATGTTTTACTACAGCACCATCTTATGTGGTGCTCCACCTTGACTTCCTCCAGATGGAGCTATTTAAATGGTGCGCCCACATTCGTGCTTGATTGCTGCATTCCATGTATTGTCAGGTAGGCACGCCTCCAATTCCATGTTTCGCGCCTTATACATCGTACAATTTCTGCATTTATAACCTTTTGAAATTCTACGCTGGCCTTTATATATCTACGCAGCACTTCATGATGATGAGTTTTTGTTTTCAACTCTCCCGACGTCCACTTGTGGCTACGTACCATACACAAAAGCCACCACTTTCTACAGACAAAATCATTAACAACTATTGCAGCCTCCTCTTTTGGCAGTGTTCTCTTTATAATTGTTCTCCTTTAATTATTTCTGATGAGGCGTCATTTTGTCTGTGGTTCCATTATTAAATATCAGATCACTATAAAGAGTAGCGTCATGATTTATCATGCCGGGAGATAATAACTAAATTGACCGCACCACATTATCAGTTACGTACAGGCCACCATGATTCTCATTCGACGCCAAGTTGTTTGTTCTATATTCCTATATATCATTATTGGCATCCTTCTTTGCAGGCCCACAAATTTTAACAATCTCACTTTCTTCTGCAACTGGTATAAGCCCTATTATTCTGTCCTGGAGGTTCATGCTCATGATTTTTATTTTAAATTGCACTATAGTTTTCTTGAATTGTTGTGCAATGTCGAATCAGCTATTCCACTTTCCGATTGTTTATGCCATGAACTCTCATTTGAATAGCCCTTGATCTGTCCCGAGTGACAGGCATCTCAATTACAAGCCCGAATCTGTCTTAACATGAGAGCTTTATTGACAGCTTTCAATCATGACATTAGAGTTGCGGCTCCTCATTAAATGGGCCACAGGGAAAAACCAGCCATACTGACACATTCTTCTATTGGGTTAAGATTGCAAGTTGTGTATGGTAAAGCATAAAACAAAATACTATAGTAATGCATAAACAATGTTTTATTTTACGCTCAACTACACCTCTGATTCAGCAAAGGAATGCAAACTAAGGGTGAGAAATATATATATATATTTTTCTTTTTTTTTGAGCCGTGTATATTTGAATTTTTGTGTAAGATTGACTTTGTTTATTTTAAATAATGTAGTGGAAGAATATGTAAACTATTAGTCAATTGATTAAATTTAATTTCTTTATTCAACTAAAAATTATGAAGATTTTGGATTTAATCTATTGATAAATGTGAAGGAATTATTCGTTTAACTAAATAAATATAATTAATTTAATGTAAGCTACAAATTTAGAAGAAGAGATAAATTATTTTAATTAGAAAATAAACAAACAAAATTTATTTAATTACAATTAAAAGAAATATTAAAGATTTATTGTCTAAATAACTAAAATTTATTTAATTGGTATTAGAAGAATGATAGAACTTGATCAATTAAATAAATAGTATTTATTTAATTACTATTAAAAGTTGATATGTTGGATAGATCTAGTGTGATGAACTCTTCATTGACATAGAATTACATAATGTCATTTTAAAGAAAAAAAAATAACATTTTTTAAAATGGATGCCTTAGCAACTTTGAAGAAGAGCAATGAAGAAATATGGGGTAGTGATGTCCCCTCGAGAGGGTAGGTAATGTTATAGGCCCTATATGGATTCTTGAAAAGAGAAATAAGGCTTAGGAGGTGAAAGTTAAAGCTTGCAAGGAAATGTTAGAGTGAAAAGATGAAAATTTAGAGGGAAAATCCTATAAATAGGAGGTTGGGTGGAATAAATTAAATGGTAGAAGATATAAATGCTCATTAGAAAATGATGGTAATATATAATTAAAATGATTGAATGATGATATGAATAGTGATATTGATAATTGATTTTATGACAGGTGTGTTTGAATGTAGGCACAGGTATATGTTGAAATGTGGCCAACAACTTAGATTTTCTATTACACTTGAAATGATACACCAAGGTATACGGACTATGGTGATGATGTATCTTATGTGTAAGGGACTGATATGCAAGTAGCAATATGACTTGATGTAAACATGATATGGAAGTCCATGATGACATTGTTCATGAGTTTCCCTGAGGATTGAATTAAAAAATGTAGCCCACAAGAGAAATATAAACAAGGAAGCATTCATAATTGATGAAAAAAAAATAAAAAATGTTTTACGCATAATCAAGTTAAATTATAATAATAAAATTATTTGATGATCATGATAACATTGTTGATATGTGAACAATATATCTTGAAAGCAATTAAAAGATTGGGAATGATATATTATAAATTTAATGATATCTAAACAAGGTTTGGATTTTAATTAGATTAAGCATGAAACTTATTGATGTTTATGGATTTGTGCTAGGATACTTGGCTAAATTTGGTAGGATTTTTCCAATTTTTTTCTAGTGTGATTCAATAATGTAGACTAATTTTCTTACTACAATTTTATGTGAGGAGGAAGTTGATTATACACAATAAATTCAACCAAAACATACATACATGTATAATAAAAATAATCTACTAACATATGAGATAAATTTCATGTGATTGAGAAAATATTATAAATTATGATGTATTTTTTCAATGAAGTTTCAAGTAAATTAGTGGTGTGTGGGTAAGATCAATGTATTATAGGATATTTTTCCAATCCTTCAAATCAATAACACAACAATCATAATCAAATGCATTGGTCTTAGCAAGCTAAGAAATCAACATGGTGTGCAACTATAATAGATAAAATCTAGAAACTTCAAATCTAACATGATTCCTCTCTACACATGGTTAATTCTCTAAGATTTAGCATACCACCACCTAACTTTATCATATTTTAAATTTTAGTAAATGGATTGGCATCATGGCATAGCACATGAACTAGTAGGTCACAATAAATTCCAGCATAGAGGAATTTAGATGTCATTCTAGAACCACATAGCTATAATTTCTAAGAAAATTGAATCCAATCATCCTCCAAACATTATGTGGTCATGGGAACATGGTACATGAGGATTAAGGTCAAAGAATACCAAATTATTGAGATAATACACCCAACACCATAACAACTATGTTTTAAAATGCTAATAAATGGTGTGTGTATCATTTGGGGTCTATAAGAGATGTCATAGTAATATATTGCACCATTGCATATCTAATTCTATCTCACCATTGAATTCACCAATAGTGTATCATATTAAAATCATCCCATGTTTTTCTTCTAAATAATGTACCATTAGTGATTAAGACAATGACATGGTAGTACGGACCCACCTAGTGACAAAGGCTTTCTAAACATTTAATAATTTTCTCTCCATCCAAAGGTTGGTGCTCCATTTTGAGGTTAAAAATTATTTTGCTACAAATTGTGACATTGGTTTTTCTTAGGCCTAAGTGGCAAGTAGGCCCATTGAGAAAAAAGTATCAACACATTTAAGGTCATGTATATTCCACCTAGTGATTTTATTGGTGACTATGTTGAATAAATGATATACAATCTACATTTTAGCATATCATGGTAGACCAAAATGTCTATGTAAATCAAAATATTATAGGAAGAGAAAATGCAATCTCAACATGGCATTCAAGTGGTCAATTGTAGTAACAACAAAGGTGTCAAATTCCTAAAGTGAAATTGAAAGAACTACCTCTTTTCTATGGATATGGGTTATTTTTTCCTTTAGATGACATTCAATATGTTGTGAATTTTTGAAACATTCACCACATTAGGTTTGCATGTTCCATGGGGCAATGTAGATACAACAATCTAACTCAAAAAATGTAGCAATTACTTTGGTTTTTAATCTTGAAGTAAATAATTACATTTCATTAAAAATAGAGATGTAATTTTTTTCTTTTCTAACATCATTTGTTGTACATTTCATAACTGAAGAAGTAAAACATTTCACATTTGAAATAATATTAAATTTCAACTTGTAAAGGAAATAAATCTTTTCAATTGCATTTTCATACATGAATATATCAATCAAGTAATCTAATTTATAATTTACAATTGAGTTTAAAGATCAAGTATTCCATATTTGGATAAATATTTTGTTTCACAAGCCTCAAAATTGTTGTTTAGAAGAGGGAGAGCACCACCTAACTTCTATACCTCCAACCACAGACCAACAATCCCCCATACACCTTCCAATTAGAAGTGGCCCTACCCTTAAACGAAGAGTATAGAGTAAGGAATCCCTAGTATGTCATATGAGTCTCTAGTGTTATGCCCTACATAACCAATTCTATCATAAAACTATAGACTTCTTTAACTATGACACTATTGACTGGTTATGCAATTCTGGAGCATAGTGAATTGACAAGTGTAAGTAGAGACTTTTGCACTACTTTGGCCAAAGTTTTAAAATATTTCAACCACTTCCTTAAAAAGTGGATTCGTATGTTCACCCACCTCTAACTTGACTTGGAAACCTTCATGACCTAAGGTTTATGTCAAACTAACCATATGACCAACTAGTTTGGCTTTTCAAAGATTCACATTCATACAGTGATGACTCACTAAATTAGAACATGACTAGATTGGTTATATTCTCTGACTTCAAATTCCCGTGTTGAATTTTATTAACATCTTTGGTCTTGGAAACAACCCCTTGTACAAGTCCTTTAAATGAACTAAGATATTGAACTAATCTCCTATTTTTATTCACATTTCGTCAATCACGATGACACAATGCCATTGACTTGACTCACTAGGTCTCTTTCTAAAAGTAATGACAATATATGTGTTGATCATCAAAGCTTGCACCTCTCTGATAGTCCTATGGAAAATTCAATCAGTGGGGCACTGATTAGCACCTCACTAAATACCTTTGGGATTTTTATAGAAAGTGGGCTCTTCTTTAAGTTTTGGAGAAAAGGTTAGAAGAAAATGTAAACATAAAACATAAAATATAGCGATGCGCCAAAGGTTGTAGAACATTTTAAACCCAATCTTTCCTATGAATGATATTTTAGACATAGAATGCCACAAACCCTTCATTGTTGTGAAGAAAAAAAAAAAAAGGCTAACTATAAGCATAGTGCATTCTTTCAAATCTCCCTACAGACAGTGTTCATTAAGGTTAATAGAAAAAAATTCAGAAATTGCATAAACCCTCTCTTCTTATAGCATAATATAACAAAAAATTAACGCTTTAGAAAAATAGAGAAGTTCTCAGACAGTCCAATTTTCACAAGTTATTATCCTACCATAGAAGCCTACAACTTGGAAATTAACTGGTCAAACTACTTGAATTGAACTTAACACAATGCTTCATTCTGAATGAAAACATAAAGAAAGAACCTGATAAAGGCCATATCATGCACAGTCTCAAAGATTTATTTCAAATGGTTCATGCTTGGATATAAAATGAACTTTTAAAAAGAGGTCAGATGCCAATCCGATAATAGTTTGAACATAAAAAATATAACATGCTAGAGAAAAGTAGTTTTACAAATTCTACTTCTGAAAATAGTTCTATAACTTCAGAAAACTAAAGAAAATTTTCTTGAGAATAGGAAAATTGTAACTTGGAACTTTTTTTGGAAAAAAAACATCCTTTTTGTTGCTGCCTCCCATTTATAGCTGGAAAAAGAGAAGACCGCCACCACATTCTAGAAGTAATTGCTGCCATATGTTGGCATTTGATAGCTCATGATCTAATTGTAGATCTTAAATTAGGTCATGGCAATCTTTTCTCATCAATTCTCAATTGCTGCATTAATGCCCTTTAGATATTTAGCAAAGATAATTATCTAAAAATGATCAGATCATAGAAAAAATCCTAGCAAAATTATAGTTGACCAATTACGTGGCTCAACAACACCGACTCAAAGTTTCCATCCGAAAAAATAAAAGGAAACCAGCAAGCTCTGACATACTCCAAAAGGGATTGCTTTATAAAAGAGAAAATTTCCCACAATGAAGAGATGACATGTCAAGCAAGCAGGTATTCTCAAACTTTATGAAAATCATCCTTGAGAAAACTTTTGTCACATTGACACATGTCCTGGCTCTCTCTCGATAGGAAGGCAATAAATGTAATTCATTTAACCACCATGTGGAGCATTGCACACCTTTCCGAACAACTTTACTTTGAGCGTGAACACATCTAAAGCCAAAAACATATAAAAGGCGAAAATAAAAAACAATTAAGGAAAAAATGCTTCATAGTTCTGGTGACTCATGGGGGCCTTCACTTGCAGAGGCACAAACCTAGACTTCTAGAACCTCTTGGATTTTCAAGAAAGTAGAATATTGTGTCTCCCAATCTGCATTAGTTGGTCAGACGAGAGTATGGATGAGCTTATATGCTTGATCAGAAGCTCGAATACTTCCTTGAAAGAAAAAACTCCCCATCTTATAGAAACTGCCCCAAGCTTGCTTGAATGAATGTTAATTGAATGCTTAGTGAATGCTCCGTGAATGAAAAGATTACTTGAATGAATTGGGAGATGTAAAATGAGGAGAAAAACACATATTTATACACACTTGCACCTTAGTAACCCAATGATACCTCATCATAGGATGACATAAAGTAATTTTGAATAAAAACCCAAAAGAAAATTTGAAATATTTTGAATTTTGAGCCAAGAGGGACTCATTCGCCACCCATGGTGAATGGGTCCCACCTTGGTCTTGAAAGTGGGTGTCAGGATTTATTTTTCATTTAATTTTATTTTCTAGGTTTACATTAAAAAACACACTTAATTAAGCCTTATGAGTGCATAAAGGGATCAAATAAAGCATAAGAAAGGTGTAAATAGTGAAATTAATCATAGAAAAGCATGAAATCTTGTTACGAGACTTTGCATCATTTCAAAATAGGACTTGATAAGTCATAAAAAGGTGATTTTTACATGAATTGTAATGAATAGAGTTTAGAAAAGTGTAGAAATTTTTTACAGCACTTCACAACACCTTCACAAGATGCCATAATTTGAATTTTAAGGACCTAATGTGAATGTTTAAGCCATATTACAACATTAAATTGAAGAAAAATGGACAAAGCATTGTGAGAGAGAAAAACCTAAAAGACCATGAAAATGTCAAAGGGACATTTTTCTACGACAGATTTAGCCCCCACTTTAGTGAGAGGAGGAACTTGCTTCAAACTCACACTAAAGTAGCTATACATATTGAGGGAGAGTCACAATGCACTTATTTTAGCAAGATGGAATGACAACAATCAAGAGGGATGATCAAGCCCCCAAGATGAAGATCTCATGGAAAACAAACATAAGAACAAAGGAATGCACATGTGAAAGAGAAGGAAAGGTCGAATGAAGCTTTGATCATCTATCAAACTAGTTATCGAATAGATCTAGGTTGTTTGTGGGAAAAAGAGAATGCGTACTCACTTTGTGGCAATATAACTCATGGTGGCCCATCGGGTGAGAAAAACCAAAAAGGTAAAATACATACGCTAGTTGGTATGCACTCACAAAAAAATAGGTGACTATGGGGAAAGTTGTGTCGCTGAATGGGCTTCCTACTCAACCATTTCAAAATTATACCTCCTAATAACTTTAACAAGGTGCCACAAAGGAAAATTTCAGTTCGTGCTTCATGAGACAAGCAAAGCTTCATATGCTTAGAGCTAGTGAACAAAGAGAAAGGTACCATAGGCATACAAGTTGTGTTATGCAAGGTGGAAAAAATGTAAAATGCAAAAATGTAACATGTAAAAGATGTTCAGAGTCTTGTTAAGTTAATGTGACGTCTATCACTTAGGGAACATTGTGCCTAATGTCTCCAAGAGAGGACCAATCAAAGAATAAAATATTCACAACTTAGGGGATGCAATGTGTCGCATCAGGCCACTAAGAGGAATGTAATATGCTAAGAGAGATCACACTTATGAAGGACATCAAACCCAATGTCATCCACAAAGTGACAAGCACATTGTATGAAGTGACAAGGCTACACTAAGAACCAAAAATGAAAATGAAATGATGCCAATGTATGGCCCCCACTTTAAAGGAATTGTTACACACTGTTCTGTGAGAAATTACTTTAAAGTAGCGAAGGAAAGAAATGCAAAAAGAAAGAAGACATGAAAGCCAGCTTGGAAAGCCCCTATTCCAGGTCATATGTTTCTAAGCTAGGTTGCTTCATGTAAATGAAAAAGAGAACAAAAGAAAAGGGAGTTGCCCCCCATTAAGGAACACACCAAACAAATAAGGGATCTATGGATTTAGGGTTAGTATATTCATTGTTGCAATGTGTTTATTTAAAGGGCTCAGAACTATCATCATTCCCCAAAGCATATAGAACTAGATGAATGACACAAAGAGAGCGAAAACAAAAGAAAAAGAAAGTCCGTTTTGGGTCAACATGGAAGAGACATTGTGGTGTCAATGCTTTGTATCATCCCAAAAAGGAAAACAAAAGTG
>VDFB02193867.1:70461782-70544919 GCA_007258455.2 Sequoia sempervirens | reverse complement strand
CTCCAAGCGTCCTATGGACAAAAACATCTTCAGATCTGTTTTTGAAGAAGTGGACAACTCCAGGTCAATTTTTACAGGCCAAGGATTGGGCATGGTGATCAGTAGTGTATAAGGCAATGAATCCTAGTCAAATTTTGACTAGATTGACATATGGTGTACTTCCTAGGTGCAAGAATTTCAGAAAAATAAGACTCAAACTCAACTGGAGGTGCCCCTATGATAATGGATCTGAGCTCTGAATTTGTGGATCTTGATTTTTGATTGGAGAAATTGATGTTAATTCTTTCTATAACTACGAATTTTCTTCTTATTGTAAAGTTTGGCTGATTGAAGTTAGATTGGCTACCTAAAGACTAGAAATAGTTTTGTTTTACAACTTTATGCAAGACACTTGACTAGTTTTTACAACTTTTAAATGCAAGTAGTTTTTTTTCAAAATTTTTTCAAGTTAACTATAATACTAATAGATAATGGCTTTTTTAATGTGAGTGCATTTTTTGTGCATAAATGTCTCTTATTTGATGAAAACCGATAGAAATTTTTTAGTTTAAAACCATCTATTGTGTTATCTATGATTGATGTTTCTTCTTGTTTATTGATTTGTTAATCTTGGTGATGAGCTTGAGGTGCTTATTATTGAGAATTAAAAAAAAAAAAAAGTGATGATGAATCATTGCATGTTTTAAATCTACATCGTGGATGGATGCAATGGTATGAATTGTTTTATAAATTATGTTGTTCTATAGTTTTAGTTAATTGGAAAATGCTCATTACAAGAATTGCATATCTAAATTGAAATGGATTTGTATTCATGTTTTACTATCTTAAGCCCTGATCAATATTTTATGTTTATTTGAAACCCTCCATGTTAAATTACTTTGAACTATCCAGTTTGTATCCATTTACCAGTAAAGGCCCCTTGAACATTATAGTTGCATGGACCACTAAATGGTGATTGCACAGTTGAGAATAAACTACAAAGACCTTGGAAGATAGGTGGTTTTAGATCATTTGTCTTTTTAAGGAGAAATAGAGTAGAAATATTTTGTTTAATGTTGTTGTGTTGCTTTTGAGTCCCATCAATAGAACTGGCACTAGAAGGAGGGCCCAGAGGAACAAACTAGAGTGAATTGGGTCATTTTCACCATATAGGTTTGAATGAGTTCTCATATCTGCTACAAATCTAAAACCATTAATTGAACTCTGATATCCTACTAGACCCAGAGCCCGTAGGAATCTGATCCGACCACCATTAACACCACCACTTACTCCACTTGGATTTCTATTAATATTATAGCTGGCACAACCCAATCCACTACCACCAATGGTGTTCTCTGCAAACAATCCCTCACCACTGGGAACCATCCTAGTGGCATACATGAGATTCCTAAGAATCCAAAGAAGTTTTATCCCAGGTACGCCCATGGATAGTCATGAAGTGCAAAAGATCACATCTAGGCATTTAAAGATGCCTACACTCAGGCTCAAATAGCCCATCATGATGTTGCATGTAGACTATTCCCCTATTCACTAGGGGATATGGCCTACAATTGGTACCTAAACTTTCCTACCGGATCCATCCCAAGTTAGAAAAATTTAGAGGATGCCTTCATTAACCAATTTTGGGTCTACATTGACCCAACTATCCTATATCACTAATTTTCCATAGTTAGGAAGGAACCACATGAACCATTGCCTCTATTCAACACATGGTTCTAGAGAATGTGCAAATGATTATAGGAACCTAAGTATGCTTAATAATGTGTAGGAAAAATAAATATTAAAAAATCTACACTAACACCCCCATTAAGCATAGCTTAGGTGGGTGAAAGGATGAAACAATGCAAAGATGCATCTTAGCTACGAGGCCATGTTAGGTACCCATGTACAATGATGAAACCTCTCAAAAGATGAGAAGGAGAAAACCCATAGGAAAAAACTCCTCCTAAGAGAGAAGAAGAAGAAGAGAGACTATATAGTCTCCCACTGTAGAATCTCCTACATTATTGGTGAATGCTTGACATAAGAAGTTGAAGATGATCCAAGAGCATTGAAAAATATTCCTCCCCTTAGGAAGAAAGAAAAAAAATGATGCATGAAATATATCTTCCCATTCCTAAAAGGAATATAAAGGAATAATGATGAAAATGTATGATGTCTCTAAACTCTACTTGGATGTCCCTATGTCGATACCAAAAGCTGTCACCATCAAATCAAGTGTTCTAGGCCATAGTGCAGAAGATGACAAACCAAAACCTAGTGGAGATGGATGTAGAACAAAATATGAAGACAAAGGTATCTCCTCTAAAGATAAAGGTGTCTCCTCCAAATTTTGCTCAATAGTAGCCACAATCATGTCACACTATGAGGAATGATCATGTGGGTAAGGAATAAGAGGGTCAAAATGTTTCCCTTCAACATCTAAAGAAGACAAAACTTCATCAAAGAGAAGATGTATGCACTCAATGGTGTCCTCCAAGTCTGCAAGATAGAACTCACAAAACAAACCTACAATGTATGTCAGGTACTCATCCCAAGTAGCTGTGTTTGGAAGACAATGAATGTCTTGCTGCAATAAATCAATAGAAACCATAGATGTAGCAATACCAATATCATTAGAAACAATAGGTGATGTAGGAGATGGAGTGTTAGAACATGTCTCTTGAACCTCAATTGAAATGATACCAAGATTCACTTGACCATACTGAATCTCCTTATAAATGTCCACACTAGATGCCTAAGTGTGTACATTAGTAGAAGGAATGTCATAGGAAAAATGTGAGAAGGTGTATACTCGTGATTGATGATTTTCCTCCCCAACTGCAACAATATCTCTCCTATGAAAATCTTGAATAATCATAGAATCTTGTGTGAACTCAACACTCTTTCCTTCCCCACCATGTATGATATGATAGATAGAAATGATATTTGTTGACAAAGAAGAAACACAAAGGACATCATTGAATGATCCTTCGTCTGTCTCAATAGATCCTTTCCCACAAACATGCACATATGTGTTGTTAGCCATTAGGATATTTGGTGATGAACAAGTTTCAAATGAAGAGAACATACTCTTTAATGAAGCCATGTGATGTGAAGCTCAAGAATCAAGGATCCATCTCCCTGACTTAGAACCTGCAATTACAACAAGTTCTTTCCCCTTTTGTTTCTCTAACTTTGGTTGAGAAGAAGATGATGAATCCTTTGACACAGTTGAAGGTAAATTGATTTTATTCTTTGCTAAAAGATTCTTCAACTCATCAATTTGTTTTAAATAACATTGATGTTCATCATGCCCAGATTTCTTGCAATATGCACAAGTGGGCTTCTCCTTCTTAGATGATTCCCCTTTTGAGGAAGATGATTTAAATTCTTTATGTGGCTTGTTCTTTTTCTTCTTTTGTTTCTGATCAGGATACCCTGATTCTTTCTATACCTTAGAATCACTAGCCATCAATGCTTGTGACTTGGAAACCTTGATGAGACCCATTTGAATAAGCTTCACTTCCTCTTGGATTAGAAGATCTGGAAATGCATCAAATGTAGGAAAAACATATGCAATTCCCATAGAAATCCTATTGGTGTAAAAGCTAGAAACAAACACAAAATACTCAGCACCAAGCTTGGATAACACATTCAGAATCAACTATAAATCCCCCTTATCAATCTTGCAATCCTTTAGCTGTGTTCTTATTTGCTTAATCTTGGAGATATAGTCTTGGATGTGGTTGAAATTTTTTGGATCAAGATTCATCAAATAATTATCAATTTGATAACCTCTAATCTAATTAGTTTTACCATATAAGTTTTCAAGAGTCTCCCAAGCCTCCTTAGGTTTCTTGCATGATTCAAGATGAAATTGTAAATCAAAAGAGACTAGTGAACAAATGTAACCAAGAGTTTTCTCATGATTGATCTCCCACAATTTTTTTGCACCAACATCAGTAGGTTCAAGAATAGATTCTCTTACATAGCCTGTACAACCTTTTCCCCTTAGATAATTCCATACTAATTGTTTCCATGATGCATAATTATATGGAGTTAGGAGTTCAATTTGAGATTTCCCCATTATACTAACACATAGTAAAAGAAATGAAAGAAATCAAACACCACAAGATCACCCCCTGCCACAAATTCATCAATCAATGATACCCCCTAGAAAAATATAATGGCGGCACTTTATAATTAGTGTATTTACAAATTTATAAGCCGCACCCCCTTCAACCTATATCAAGTTGATACCATTAATTCTCCCACCTACCGTTTGGCAACCCATCTTGCCAAACTCATCTCTCCTCTCATTGGCAAAGCAAACTCCTTTGTAAAAAACTCGTCCCATTTTGTTGATTTCATCAAAGATAAGAAACTAGACAATAATGATATTCTGGTTAGCTTTGATGTTATCTCCCTCTTCACCAAAGTCCCCTTACATGACTCAATTGAGCTTATCAAGCAAAAAGCAAGCCATGAAATTGCTTCCTTAGTTGAGTTATGTCTCAGATCTACCTTCTTTTCCTTCCAAGGCGTAATTTATGAACAAGTAGATGGGGTTGCCATGGGCTCCCCTCTTTCTCCCATCGTGGCTAACCTCTACATGGAACACTTTGAAGATATCGCTCTCCATTCGTTCCCCCTCAAACCAAAGTGGTGGAAACGTTATGTAGATGACACCAACATTTGTTGGTCACATGGCCTTAAAAAACTTGAAGAGTTCCATTCCCACTTAAACAACATTTCTCCTCACATCTCTTTCACCAAGGAAATTGAATCAAACAACCAACTCTCTTTCCTTGATATTCTTCTCATCAAGAAAGCAGATGGTTCTTTATCTCGTTCTATCTTTCGAAAATCTACCCACACTGACCTTTACCTTCACTCTTCATCTCACCATCACCCGTGCCAAAAATCTGGGGTCCTCAAATCCCTAGCTCACAAAGCTCTTGTAATTTGTGACAATGAGCACCTAGACCAAGAATTGGCCCACCTTATCCATGTCTTCTCATTAAATGGGTACAAAAGGAAACAAATCAATAGAGCAATCAGCCAAGCCAAAGCAAGGCTCACTCTCCAACCATCAGCGTCCCGCCCCCCTTCCTTTCCCTTAGCCACCCTCCCCTATGTTGAGGGTGTCTCTCAAAAAATTGCCAAGATCCTCCTCAAAAAAGGCATCAATTGCACTTTCAAGCCCATCTTCACCGTTAGGAACCACATTCCTTCCCCCAAAGACCCCCAAGATCATTTCCTCAAATCCGGTGTCTATAAAGTGTCGTGTTCCTGCGGTATCCCCTACATTAGAGAAACAGGACGCTCCATCAACACAAGAATCAAAGAGCATTGCGCTGACATAAGACATGAACGTATATCCAAATCTGCTCTAGCTGAACACTCCTTCAAGACAAAGCATCATATTGTCTTAGAAAACACCAAAATCTTGTTCAATGAAGACAACCTCTTCAAGAGAAAACTCAAAGAGGCCATTGAAATCAATAATCAGCCCTCCAACCTTAATCGGGATGGAGGTTGGGCTTTGAGTTTCTCTTGGAAACCCCTCCTTAACAACCTCAATGCCTTCCCTCCTAATCCCTAGTAATCCCCTCTCCCCCGTCTGGTTGTGCCAACCCTGCCCCATCACACCTTGCTCGGTTTTCCCCTTCCCCTGCTCTTTTGGGTTTCCTGGTTTACTCTCCATCCTCCTCATCCCACCTATGCTTTCCCTTCCTTTCTCTTCCATGTTCCTCCCACTTTCTTGCCCTTCCTCGTTTCTCTTTCCCTCATCCTTTTCTTCTCATAGTCACAATTTTTCTCTTATTTATCTCTTATTCTCGTTGTTCTTCTCCATTCTTGTTTAGTTTTAGTTCCTTTTTTATTTGCCTTAATTTGTGTCTCTTTTTTGGTTTTATTTATTGGGTCGCGTTTTCTTGTACTAGATATTTCAATTGTTTCCTTCATGTTCTTAATCTTAATTTCTCCTTTCAAATTCTTGTCATAATTTATATCTCCTATTTAGTTTCTCTTAAATTTGTCCTTTTCACTTATCTTATTTAGAATTATCCAAACCTTACTTCATCTTCTCGTTAATTTGTCTCTTTCACTTATTTTTGTAGAATTATGTTATTGAATACTGTATATATTAAATTTCATATATATATATATATTAAATTTCTTATAGCCATTATTTTATTAATAATTGTTATTTCAATATTTTAATTATAGATATCCTAAGATAATATATTATATTTCTTTATTGTTATTTCAATATTTAAATTATATAATATCCTAAGATAATTGTTCTTAATATTTATAGCCTCAAATTATAAAATATTGGCAAATATTATATTTATATATTAAATTTTTCTTAAATTTGCTTTTGTTTTATTTTAAGTTTTAAGATTCTATTTCAGGTTAGATTTTATTTACGTTTGATATTTAGGCTAAATATCTAGCCTAAATATCAATTGATCAATTTCTTTTTATAATTTTTATCTCCCTTTAAGTTTCTCTTAAATCAGTCTCTTCCCTTATTTTGTTTTGAATCATCTTACCTTATTATGGTGTCTCTTAAACTTGTCTTTTTCACTTATTTATGTATAATTATCTCATTCACAACACATTTATTTATATAATAATTAAACATTATATTTTTCTTTGGAATTTATGAACCCCTAAATAGGAGATTTAATATATAAATACAATATTTACCATATTTTAAGTTTTAATTGAAGATTTGAGATATTTTAAGATTAGATAAACATTATATTTAATTTATTTAAATATCTATCCTAAATATCAATTGATCAATTTCTTTTTATAATTTATATCCCCTATTAAGTTTCTCTTTAATCTACCTCTTCCCTTATTTTGTTTTGAATCATCAAACCTTATTATGTTTCCTCTTAAACTTGTCTTTCTCTCTTATTTATGTATAATTATTTCATTCACTACATATTAAATTTATATAATATTTAAACTTTATATTTTTCTTTGGATTTTATGAACCCCACATAATTATATAATAGTTGTAAACATTATATTTACATATTAAGTTTCTCTTAAATTTGTCTTTTCTATGGTTTAATTTAAGATTTGAGATATTTCAAGATTAGACAAACGTCTCTTAAATTGGTTTTTTTTTTCACTTAGTAATTTTTACTTTTGTGTCTCCTATTAATTATCTCTTAATCTTGTTTCTTTCTCTTATTGATTTTGATTATCATGTTTTTTCTCAATTTATATTTTTACCTTTGTCTCTTTCTTTCTCCTTTCGATTGTTCACTTTGATTTCTATTTTTACCCAAGTGTTCTCTTTTGAATTTTTCCCTCTCATTTATGAATTTATTTAGTTGGTTCTGGGATCTTTTCTTTAATGTAAAGGTTCTCATGTCCTTTTGCTGAATTAGTTTTGTGATTTTTAGGTTCTCTCATTAATTTTCTTCTTTGCAATTTCTCCAATCATTTCTCTCGTCCCCTTGACTTTCTCATCTTTTTGGTTCTCGTGCCTTACAACCTTCTCTCACCACCCTCTCCTCTATTTCTATCCAAGTCTGCTATCTATTCTTCATGTCTCTCTCTATCTGCTAATCATCCTGATGATGGATCATGGAGTATGATCCGAAACGTTGATGGAAAAAAAAAATCGCATACAGTTTTATCCAGAAATCTTGATTATTAATGATCATGGACTGTGGAAACAAAATGTTATTAATCAGAATTCAAGCTAATAGACAAAATAAAGAAATTGTAAAAGAACTATTAGAAAAAAACTTTAAGAATCAGAGGTAAGTGACAGGTGATAAAAAACTCACATTAAAAATATTGATACAAGAAAAGTAGTCAATGTAAGAGTTGGCTTGTCAATTCAAAATCGCCCACACAGGAAAACACTTACCATTTTGCTTTCATGTATCGAGCCAACCAACTCAAGCACTACCACTACAGGTAGGCATAAATCTCCACTGCTGTCACAAGCAACCCCAGGTAGTTTGTTGCAGCGAGTTTGAAATAGATGACAAATAAAGAATATCATGAAACGTATTGATATAAGATTCGAGGTACATTCTTTGGTAGTAGATATCGAAGAAAAATAGAGAAATTGTATAAGAGGTGGTAGAATAACAATTATTTGATACCAAATATTATAGGAAAAATGTGAAACTATATTGAATTCCCCAAAACATAGACATATACATATACACATATATATATATGTATTGAATTCCCCGATCCATATATAAAAATAAACATACAGGCAGATATATATATATCCATATATAGAGATGAAGACTACTGTGGCTTGTTCCCCATAACAAACTATTCTTCATTTAGTTCCAAGTAATGTAGCTCAAATTTTTAATTAATTCTATGGCGTTATACCCATTTTGTAGAGATTATTGCTACTCATTGGCCTTACAAGTTCTATTTAATGTGGGTTTTATTCATCTGTCATTTATGTCTGATTCGTAAGTGTTATTCTAACACCTCTTGAAACTATTACATATGTATATCTAAATAGATGTGTCTACTATCTTTATTCATATTTATGTAGGCTATGGTTTAAGAAAGAGTTTAAAATAGCATATACAAATATTATTTACAATATGAGGAAAATCACTACAATACAACCATAGCATTCAATGATATAGCATTAAGATGTTGTTAATAAAAAATTATTTAATGGTGGAGTATGTGTAACATGTTCATAACGCTACAATGGCTCATTTGACAATGCAACTGAATCAATATATTTTCTCACACATTTCAAAGTATACTTTCCCACACTAAAACATTGAATATTACATTTAATTCCTCTAGCGCCATCGAACCACAATGCCAAGATGCATTAACCCTCACATGAGAAAACACTTACCATCCTGCCTCCATGTTTCGAGGAAATCAAGTCCACTATCACCAACCCACGTAATTAGCAAAGTGCACGTCACCATAAACAACCCTGAGAAAATTTCCAGCAGCCTCTGGTAGTTTTAAATTTGTAGTGTCGAGAAATTATATTCATAGTTGGGAAGATAAAAAACCCACCAGATATTTGAAACAAAAACCAAATAGGTAAATTCCAACTATTATATAGATTGGTTGTGTTATATCAATATGTTTCATGGTATTGTCTTGTTCTCATCTATTTGAAGCTGCCTGTAACAAGCTACTCATTGTTGTAGTCTAGTAGTTGTATTCTTGATATGTTAACCCAAGTAATTTTTTTTGTGCATTTGATTAGGGATTGTGCCCTCATGTATTTTTTTTTCTTCGCATGACACTATAGGAGTATCTTATTCTATTGTCCTTGTGACAAGAATTGTTTTCAACTTTCAAATTTCTAAAATTTGGTAGATTGGTGTAAACTAAAAACACAACATTGACTTGTACATTTGGACTGCTTTAAATTTCTTTTGGTCTATATATGTCTTTTTGCCTTTGGTTATTGTTCTTTGTTATCTCTGTGCATATTTGGTGTTATACACATTATGTACAACACAGGCTCTATATAACAGACTCTTCATAGCCATAGTTTACACCTTCTATTCACCATATGTTAAAGTTCTATTTAAAATGTTTTTTTGATCATCTGTCATTTGAGGAATTCTAGAAGAGCTATTACGAAAATGTGACATAGATTTTGGGACCCTAAATGCTTCTCTTACACTTCTAGGGTTTTCACCTAAAAGGAGAGAGATCTATGTCCAAAATGCTTATGTAACACTCAAATTAGGATGTATGCAATGAGATATGATGTAAATGAACTTAACTAAATGCAATAGATTAATATAATTGATTGAAAACAAATGCAAAACAAAGATTTATGTATTGTTTGAAAACATAGTGTGATATGCAAAAAGATAGAAATAATGAACAAAAATGCAATATTTGACTAAACAGAAGGTTGTTTCTGAGAATGTGTGCACCTGTAAAGTTGTGGAGGACTAGATAACAAATTGAAAACCTGATGAAATGTGGACTTTAGCTGGTTGGGACTCATTCACCAAGGGTGGCGAATCAGTCCCAAATAAGGCCTTTTCTGAATAGAACTTGATTTTTGACTGTCGAGGACCTAAAACAACTTCTAACTCAATTATGCATCTCATGTGGGACTCATTCACCAAGAATGGCTAATCAGTCCACCTTTAGATTCCTAGAAATTCAAGATTCAGATCTGCACCTTGACACTTGTACAACAAATTCTGATGGAGTCTCAATTCCAGATCTCAGAAAATCCCTACAAAACAACTTAAAAGTGTTGGTCTAATGAGGGGTTTTCCTTGGTCAAACCCCTAGATTGATAATAAAACCTTGAATAGAGAAAAATATTCTAAAAACCCTAGCCTTAGATGTGTAAAGACTAGGAAAGGTTTAATCATGACAAAAACCCTATTCTATTGCTCTAGAATAAGTTATGCAAGAATGATTGAAAGGATGCAAGATCTCTACCCTAGAAACCTTACAACACATGAAATGTGGATAAGAAATGACATGTAAATGCTAAATAAACACAATGAAAACCTTGATCTGAAGATAGAGTAAGAATGGAAGATGTAATCAATGGGAAACCAAGTCCTTAGGAATGATTTGGTGGCTAGTTGCACCTCTTCACCCTAGATTTCTTCATGATTCACCATAAGAATCCATCATCAACACTTTGCAATGTTGGATCTTGGCAATATAAGTGAGCTCCAAGACCTGCAAAAACCCTATTTTGTTGTCCTAAAACTTCAACTTTTTATGATGCAACTTGTTTTTGTATGCTTTTCACTCTTAGATAATGACAATGTGTAGATCAAAAGTGATCTCTCGTTGTGAAAAATGACTTAAAATGTTTATTTATAGGAAATAACACCTTATTTTCCCATTAATTAGACCTAAGAGGCTGACATTCACTGAAAATAAGAATTAAATTGATTAAATTCCCACTTGATTTTGAATTTTCCCTCAAAGGGGACTTGTTGAGGGTCAAAGCAACATGACAACATTAAAAAAAATATTACTATTCTATTTATCTTGAAAGAGAAAGATAACACATGGTGACCTAACTCCCAAGGTCTTGGTAATTGGTTCTCAATTATGCTGATATCACTCAGTGGTCGATATAACTGTAATGTTCAAGGGGCCTTTGCTGGTAACAAGGAATAGGACTGTATAGAATCAATTAGTCTATGTTGGGGGGGTGTTTAAATAAAAGAAAAAGATGAATCAGAGCTTTAAATCAAAGAAACATGAGTAAAATTCTTACATATCCAGACGTGCATATCAATAATGAGTGTTTATTCAACCTAACCACAACTATAGAAAGATGCAATCCATAGAATAAACTATGCTACTACATACATCCATAATTCTAATTCAAATACCATCAACATTCACTAAACTTGCTTCAAACAAATCACTCACTCATCATCTAAAACATAAATCAAATGAATATGATAACAACTTCATCCACATATAACTCAATGATATAATCTTGAATCCAGTTCCTTCTATTGACTTTCATCAAATAAGAAACACTTAAGCACAAAAAAAATCACTGGCGTATGGATTGATTATGTACCATTAACCTTATCAAAATAGATCCAAAATTTAAAACAATAACATGAAAATGTATGAAAAACTATAAAATAGCCAAGTTTTTCTAAACTTTTAGAGTATCTCTCCTAAAACATAGAAATCCTAGATATAATCTCTCTTTTTATTTTTATTTAAAAAAAAAAAAACCTTTCTCAATACAAAGACATCAATAGTCTGAGATATGGGTTGAGAACTACAGTGGATCCTATGACAGTTTTGGGGAAACAGATTTTTCACTTGAATCGAAGATATAATCACCCTAAGATGAATAGGAACTTTATAGTTGGATATTTTATCTATTTTGTGATAGATTTCAATCAGAGTTCATGAGGTTGTCTACAATATACCTTACTCCTAATAGCCTTCAAACTCATGCTAAAATGACCATAAGGCATAAGCTTTTAGAATAAAATCCTTCAACAGATATGCCTAAAAATTCCTAAACCAATTTCTCTCCTAGTGCGTACAACATACTTTGAATAACAACCCCATACCTTCAAGATGGAAAGAAAAGAGGATCCCCAAAGAAGAAAACAAAAACAGACACAAAACATAAAAAGGAAACAAAGAAGAAGAAAGAACCAACAAACAAACAACCAACCGAAACAAAGAACCAATAATTACACAAAATACATATATACAATTAATTCAAAATCTCAAACCCTTACAAACCGAAGTAATGCTTGAGAAACTGCCCATTGACTGGCAACAAAACAGGTTGTCTCGTCAAGGTGGTAAAATGAAAAGCGTTGTCACCCAAGATCTCAGCTACTTGATACAGACCTAGCTAGAGTCTATCAAATTTATGGTGATCACCCCTTTTCTCCTTAGCCTTATCCCACAACAACACCAGATCTGAGATTTTGAATGCTTTAATCTTAGCTCTTTTGTCGAACCAATGTTTGACAACAGCCTGATGCTTGAAGAACTGTTGTGGAGAAATGTCTCTCTGTTCTTCCATATTTAAAAGATTATTTAATCTTACCTCAATTTGATCATCTTTTGTATAAAACTCCTGCATAAACTTGATAACAGGTATTTGTAAGTGTATGGGGAAAATGAGATCTTGGCCATAGACTAATTTCAAAGGGAAATTTCCTAGAGCAACCTTAATATGGGTTTGATCTGCCCATAAGGCGAATCTCAACTGGGTATGCCAGTTCCTAGTATTACTTTCAAGTAATTTCTTTATCACTTCTAGCAGATTCTTGTTAGTAGATTCTGCTACACCATTTCCCCGAGGATAATAATTAGAGGAATATTTCAAAATGATTTTATGTTTGTAAGCCCATTGTATGAATTCAACAGATGAAGAGGTAGGGCCATTGTCATATACCAAGGCGAACGACACTCCAAACCTGGTAACAATGTGTTTCAATAAGAAATTTGATAACCACCTTAGTGGTGTTCTTCTTGCATGGTTGAGCCCTAGTCCAATGGGTGCAATAGTCCGTAGCAGTTAAAATGAATTTGTGTCCTGCAGAAGAATTATGATTAATTACCCCAATAAAATCCAATGCCCATTGGGCAAATGGTCTTACCTCATATACTAGTTGTAGAGGCATTGCTAGATTATGCTCCTTTGATGTAGAGGTCTGGGATGTATGAAATGTCCTAACATGTTGATTTGCATCCCTAAACACATGGGGCCAATAATGTCCTGACCTAAGGATTTGATGGGCCAAAGAATTTGTAGATCTGTGTCATGTGCCATGCCTAACGTCAAATTCAGCCATGGCATGCTTGGCTTCTTGTTGATCCAGACATTGCAGTTAAACCCCCTCATAATTTCTTCTGTATAGAGCCCCTCCTTTGAGCATGTAATGAGAACTCTTCATCCTCAATGCCCTCCTCTAGGTAGAATTCATTCGTTCTGGGCATTTTTTATTGAGAAGGAAGAAAATCAAGTTAGTATACCATGGGTCTTTGGTGAATGAGTGCATAGTATATTGTTGACAAGTAATATTCTTGTCAACATCTACCATGGCCTTTGATAAACCTTGTCCTCAGAAAAGTTTCATTGGATGGATTTCTAAATCATACTCTTGTAGGATAGCCATCCATTTTCCTCTTCTTTCCCCCAATTCACTTTGCATAAGGAGAGACTTAACCACTGGATCAGGCACTAGAGAAATAACTTGGCTTCTCAAAATGTAATGCCTAAATTTTTTACTACTCGTACCAATGCAAAGGCCTATTTTTCCAAGGGTGGGTACCTAACTTCTACATTCTTGAATGGCGAACTCATGAAGGAAATTGGCCTTTCATCTCCTTCACCTATGCGTTGTGTTAGAACTGTTGCACATGAATGATCAGATGCAAATGAATAAATATAAAAGGGATTTAGGTAATCTAGGTTAGTCAAGACTGGTGCCTCAGATATTGATTGCTTAATCTACAAGAATGTAGACTTAGCCTCATTTCTCCATTCTATTTTAGCATCTTTCTTCATCATCTCGTTGAGGGGTTTAACAATTTTTGCAAACCCTGTTATGAACTTTCTTACAAAATTAATCCTCCCGAAGAAGGACCTCATCTCCTTTTTACTTCCTGGCATCGTCAATTTAAGAATGGCTTCAACTCTCTCGGGATCTATGGATATCCCCTTTTCTGATATCGCATTCCCTAGAAGTTTCCCTTTAGAAACTCCAAAGACAAATTTCTTGGGATTTAGAGATACTACGTAGCTAATACATCTCTTAAGGACCTTTGCTAAATCAGCAGTATGTTCCTTTCTCTTCTTGGAAAATATTGTCAAGTCATCCACATATGTAATAATGCACTTACCTATCAAATCTTTAAAATCCACATCCATTGCACGCTAAAAGGTAGCTCCAATGTTGATAAGGCCAAACGGTATGCATCGATAGGAAAATGTTCCCCATTTTGTAGTTGAGGTAGTCTTCATCTTGTCCTCGTGGCTGACAAGCACTTGGTTATACCCAGAATAGCCATCTAAGAATGACATCATCTGAGATCCGTTTACAGTTTGTAATACCTCATCAAGAGAAGGAAGTGGATAGTTATCCTTCTTTGAGGCTTTGTTTAGGTTCTTGAAGTCAAGACACAACCTGATCTCCCCACTTTTGTTACGTATTGGAACTAGATTGGCAACCCACGTGGAGTGCCTTACTAGGAAGATGATTCTTGCTAATAAAAGTTTTTGCACTTCCTTCTGTATTAATGGTTCGATCAAAGCATTGACTTGGCACTACTTTTGGCGAAAGGGCTTGGCTTCTGGCTTTAGCAGTATCGTGTGTGTGATCACAGAGGTGTCAAAAGTCTTCAAATCTTCATAACTCCAGGAAAGTTCTACAATATCTTCTTTTAACACCTTAATTATTTCATATCTGATCTCCTTAGGGAAGGTCTTTCCTATAAGGACATTTCTTTCGGGACCCGAATTAGCCAAATTAATAGATTTGTACTTCTCTCCTTCACTTTCCGTTGGCACTCTCTTACGAGCTCGAGGATCAGAATCAAATATTCTTTCTAAGGCTACCATCCCCTTGGTAATGTTGTTACTCTTTAAGTTCATCACTCCTTCTGTATCACAACCTTCAGAGTCACATCCTCCCTAATCTCTATCTGATTCATCTATGATTTTTCCTTCGAAGACATTTGAACTTTCCAAGAAGGCGAGTATGTGTTGGTCGTCATCGAAGACCTAAAAAATTTGGACATTATCAGGGATTGCTGGGATTGAAACTATTTCAACCAAAAATATTTTCAATTTGGAGTCCTACATAGGCTCTAAAGTACTAGCAGTAATTGCCAAAGCATCTGCAATCTGATTTTGTTCTCTAGGAATCAAAGTAATTACGAAAGCATCAAAGTCCTCAATCAGATTCCAAACTCTATTTTTGCAAGAAACCAATCTTTTATTATGGAAAGTATATTGGCTGTGAACCTATTTGATCATAACTTCAAAATCCTCCATCACCATAAGAGATGTGACCTTCTTCTGATGGGTGAACATTCAGCCCCTAGCAAGTGCTTCGTACTCTGCCACGTTGTTCATGCAACCAAATTGTAGCCTATAGGAAGCAAAGTAAGTCTTCCCCTTTGGATTGGTTAATTCTACCCCTGCTCCACTTCCTGACTTAGACTTAGAGCCATCAAATTTCAGACTCCATAATTGACCCGAGGCTGGGATCTCTTTCTTTTTTTGGACTACAATTTTTTGCTTGGCAGAAGTATATGTCAACTTGGACTGGTGCTAATCATCAGTATTTGAAAGTAACTAGGGGAATAGTTCACCAGAAGATTCTCCTAAATTCAAATTTTGTTTAGGAAGTGATTCCTGAACCTCCTCTTGAGTTAGGTCATGATTTAGTACCTTTGTCACAAATTCCCTAGGCATTGGAAGCATTTTTGGGGTAGGTGTGATTGGAAAAGACTGAGATTCCTCAATCTCTAGTTGTAGTTTAGAACATAGAACCCAAGTCTACTTGAGTTGAGAAGATGATTCCCTTTGAGCAAGGCTGGATCTCATAAGGATGGTTTCATCCTTTGCTTGAAATGGAAATTCATTAGTGGAGGCTTGAGGTTGACATTCACATGTTTCTTCTACCCGGGAGACATGTTTTAAGATATCTACACAGGGTTGGAAAGTTAACTTAGAATGATTCTGGTAATGATCCCTACACTGGTTAGGAAGTAGTAGACTCCACATATCAACCTCCTTTCCTAGTACCAACCTATCCTATTGTAATTTTAGTATTAGGACTTGCTGATTAATAGTAATCATTGGGTCATTTTGCTCTAGAAGGGGTGAGTCATTAGAATGAAGTACTAAAAAGGTTATGATTTCCTCCTACTTGTAAACTCCTATCTCAGTTTCGAAATAGGCTACCTCATTAGGGGAATCATACTCAGTGATCATGTGTTTGAGCCTAGGATCACTTTCAATTCTGATCTGGCTCGTTATCCCTTTCCAGGGAAGCCACATGTGTGAGAAATCCAAAGAAAAATATCCACCAAGACTTTTCATCAGGTCTCTGCTCAAGAGCATACCATATGTTTCTGGGATATCTGCGACTTGGATACCCACATAAGTTTGGATCCTTGGATTAGATCCAATCTATACATGAATATTTTAAAGCTCTCCTACCACATTGACTTCTATTTTTTCTAACTAGATAACCTTTTTATTTGTCTGGAGTGGACTCAGACCTAACTTCCTACAAATAAAAAATGGCATAACGTTTCCTGATTCCCCAGAATCTAGCAGACAGTTGTGTAATTTTTTTCCAAAAATTGTTAAACTTAACAAGAAAGGTGGAGTACTATTCCTACCTTTATAGACTGTTGCATTCATCTCGTTAGTAGGAGTTTCCCTTTCTCTTCCTTTTGCCCTATCTGCTTCCTCCAAGGCTTTCAACAAAATTTCCTTTTGAGCAGGGCACCATTTCAAAATATCAAAGAAAGACATTGAATTCTTTTGCCTCTGCATCTCTGTAATGAAATCAAATTCTAAATCATTCCTAACCTAATATTTAGGAATTGAAGGTGGATTAGCTTTGTTCAGAGAATATGATGGTCCCTTTGGTGGTGGTGGATTATTATCTGCATTTTTATTTGGTGGGACCATATTATTAGGAGGGGAAGATGTCATGAATGACCCTCTATTCTGATTCCTAAGGAAATTGCCTCCCTTGGTTTGGAAGGCTTGGGAATCATACACATTTTCTACTAATTCATTGTCTTCCTGAAAGATATCATATGCCATGACAGTATCCATTGATCCACCAGATTTGTTAGATGCACCCTGGAATGGAGCATTAGCTTGGGCTATCATAACCATATTTTCCATCTCTGGGCAATTTACCTCAAAATGGGTCGTAGTATCATGTAGTCTAAACCAATTGTTCATAAGGTTGAGGTATGCCACGTTGGCAGTGTGCGGCTTTTCATCTCTCGCTTGATAATTGTGAGAAACTCATTCGTTATTGGGTCCAGTATTCCATAGCCTATTGTTGTTAGACCTTTGATTGTATCCTCTATTTTGATTTGGATATTTTTGATTAGAGGAGTTTTGGTTCTGGAAATTCCTATTAGTGTTCTAGTTGGTATTATAGTTCTAGTTAGGATTTTGGTTAGGATAACCACCCTAATTAGAATATCCTCCCTAATTCTGAAAATCTTGGTTTTGGTTTTGAGGGGGATTCTGTCTAAGTTGACCCATGCCGTTAGACATCTGAGATAGTGTCTTTTTTAGAGTCTCCATCTCATTGGTTAATTGGAGAGTCTTTTCACTTTTTGTAGTCTTCACTGCAAAGGGTTGATTAACTAAATTTGATCCCCGAGCTTGAATTTGGTAATTTTGATTTTGCTAGGAGGAATCTTGGGGACCATTGCTAAAAAATGGTAAGGGAGGTGAAGATTGGAACTTAGACATAGGTCCGTATTGGGAATAGGACATCCCTGGGACCGTGTTGAATAAAGGGGGTGGATTGGACATTTGGCATCCTATAGGAGGGAGAACTCCTCCTAGACTTCTAGATTGCAGACTTATCTGTTGTTGCAACTAGATAGCGAGATGATATACCTTAGCCAAAGAATCAGTTTTGTTAGCATTATATGTCCTTTTTAAGAACAAGCCAATCAAAGAGTCCACAACCCTTAAGTATGCCAAAATGGCAATGTTCTCAACCACCAAGTAAGGATCCTACAACCTTCGGTACATTCTTTGGAACCTGGTGTTGAATAAAGGCAGCGATTCATGATGTTCTTTTCTTATTGTGGCAAACTGGTGGTAAAGGATAGTAGGGTCTACATAAACCCTGAACTAATTGATAAAGGCATTTTCCAAGTCTATCCAACTTAGAATAGACCCTTGGGGTATGTTTAGGTACCAATTGTATGCCATGTCTCCTAATGAATAGGGGAACAATCTACACACAACGTCTTGATGAGCCACCTAAGCATAGGTACAAGCATCTTTAAATGCCTGTATGTGATCCTCTGTACTTCTTGATTCTATGTGCATGTCCTTAGGATAGAACCTCTCTGGGTTCTTGGGGAGATTGTGTATACCTCCAGGGATAGTCGCTAATGGTGAAGGGTTATTGACAAAGTAAGCCATAGGTCTTGGTGGTGATACAAGTTGAGTAGGTAGTGGAATGGGTGAAAGTGGTCGGTGAGGTGGTATAGGTGGGTTTGGTGGAAACCCAGGTGGGGTGAGCAGTGGTGATAAAGGTTGGATCAAAACTCTACGAGCTTGGGGCCTATACCTGATAGGGTTTGGATTTCAACAAGTGTTTCAAGGTTCTAAGAAGATCTAAGAACTCTTTCATACCTCTCTGGTGAAAATGACCCAATGCAAGCCAGCTTGTTCCTCAGGCCCTCCTTCTAGCACTAGATATGTTGAGGGTCAAAGCAACATGACAACATTAAACAAAATATTACTATTCTATTTCTCCTAAAAGAGAAAGATAACACATGGTGACCTAACTCCCAAGGTCCTGGTAATTGGTTCTCAATTATGCTGATATCACTCAGTGGTCGATATAATTGTAATGTTCAAGGGGCCTTTGCAGGTAACAAGGAGCAAGACTACATAGCATCAATTAGCCTATGTTGGGGGGGTTTAAATAAAAGAAAAATATGAATCGGAGCTTCAAATCAAAGAAATATGAGTAAAATTCTTACATATCCAGACATGCATATCAATAATGAGTGTTTATTCCACCTAACCACAACTATAGCAAGATGTAATCCATAGAATAAACTATGCTACTACATACATCCATAATGCTAATTCAAATACCATCAACATTCACTAAACTTGCTTCAAACAAATCACTCACTCATCATCTAAAACACAGATAAAGTGAATATGATAACAACTTCATCCACAAATAACCCAATGATATAATCTTGAATCCAATTCCTTCTATTGACTTTCATCAAATAAGAAACACTTAAGAACAACAAAAATCACTCGCATATGGATTGATTATGTACCATTAACCTTATCAAAATAGATCAAAACTTTTAAAAAATAACATGAAAATGTATGAAAAACTGTAAAATAGCCAAGTTTTTCTGAACTTTTAAAGTATCTCTCCTAAAACATAGAAATCCTAGATCTAATCTCTATTTTTTTTATCATCAGGTGACTGATATTTCTTCGATTAGCCAACCTTGACAAAGTAGAACCTAATAATACATATAGGGTGCCACACACACAAGTTTCTCAATATTATCAATCTAGATCCACAATCAATGGAACTAGAACTGAACACAGAAGTGGAATCATGAACCCTTGTTCCAAGGCTAATTATTTTGTTGCACCAAAAATCCAATTCAAAGAAGAAAGTGAAACCAACAGATCAAACTCAGATTTGAGCTTATGTTAAAACCCACAAAAAGAGGAGAAACAAAAATATGGCGTGTGATGACAAGAGTCGGTTCACTCCTGCACTAAATGCTCAATGATGTATTCGTCATAACTAGAGAACACTTGTTGACGAGTACCTAAATTAGGTCCATCCAACCAATCATTTTCAAATTTGATTCTTTTAAATTCTACAAAAACCAATCTTTGTATCTCCTTTAACTTGATTAATTCCTTTCTAGCAGTTCTTGTCTCCTCCCTGATATCCATAAACTGATCTAATAATATATTCTCCCCACTGTCTCCCTTTTGCATAATTTCCTCAAGCCTACCCCTCCATCTCTCCCTTAGCTTATCCAAAGACTGACCTTCTTTTCCTAAGGAATCTAGGTTAATTAAAATGGCCACAATTGCCTCCAATTCAACCATCTGTTGATTCAAATCTTTGCTCATTTCTTGAACTTCTTCTTGATGCCCATGAATAGTCTTAGATTTATACGTTATGATGCTCATAGTTTTTTCCACAAAATCTTGATTATCATGCTCAAGAATTGAATATTCTAGCAAGGTGGACTTGGGCACTTTGCCAATATCTTCATTCCTTTTAATACATTCCTTGTATTCATCATCCTGCGTATCTAGATCCTTGGCCTACTAATCTAGATCCTCTACCAATTCAAGAGAAACCTTATGAATTTTAGAACCTTCGATGAGAACATCATCAACCTCCTGGTGAAGCTTGTCCAACCATTTATCCATCATTCCTACCTTGCTTTTCATTTGAACCAAATCATCTACTTCCTTCTTTGTTAACAAAACTGGGGATTCAGGAAGAGCAGCTTGTTGGGAAATGGGACTTGAAACATCTTTTAAAAACCTATGGAGCTGATCCAATCAAGCCTTAAGCTCATCCTTCCTTTTTTATCTTTGATCATCTGGGATTTAGTTGGAGAGGCCACAATATCAATCAAACTCATTTGTTGGTTTCTTGTAGGCCTTCCCAAATTTACTGCCCCCAACTAATAATCAGTGATTTGCATATCATCACGACTCTTCTCGGTTATGGGTATGGCATATTTAGCAACAATCTCTCAAGCATCAGTGAGCCTAGTAGAGTTAAAAACCTAGGCCTTCTTTTTAGGTTTCTCCTTCGCAATTTCTTTCATCATTTCCTCCCAATTCAATGGATGTGGTTGAACAACTTTTTTTATTTCCATGTTCAGCTTTAACCAAGTAGGAGCAATAGGAGTAGTGGCTGCCTGGGCTAAAGAAGAAGCAACAGTAGTGGAAGACAAAGGTTGTAACAATGTAACCCCCGATTGAGAATCAACTTCCTGCACATCTTGCCGATCACTTTGTTCCTTTTCTTGTGCTAACTTTTTTGCTTCCTCCTTATCCTTTTTCTCTTGCATCCTTTTAGCCTCCAGCTCCTGCTTTAAACATTCCTCTTCCACTTTCTTTTTCTCTAACATTTGATCTCGCTGCTTCTTCAGCTCTTCAACATAGTCCCATGCCTCTTTGGACTTCTTTTCATATTCAACAATCTCAGCAGCCTCTTTTTCCCTTTTCAAACGTTCTCGTTCTTCCATCTTCCCATAATCCTCTTCTTGTGCCTTGAGCTTAGCTTCAAGAGCTTCTTTTTCTCTCCTCTACTGGTCCTTTTCCTCTTCAAGGTTATGAATCTTCTACTACATTATCAACTTATCTCTCTATTCCTATATCTTGAGCTCCTGCTCCTTTTTTTGTTGATGTTGAGCTAATTCATCAGCCTTGACCTTATCTTCCAACTCCTTCTACTTGACCACCAATTCAGATTGTGCCTTGGCTTCCTCCTCTTGTTGCTTAGCTGATGCCTCAGCTTGTGCCTTGTCGTCAACTTCTCTTTTTGCATCTTCAAATAGTTTCCACTGATCTTCCTCAGTCAATATGTGTTTCATCCCTGCATCATTTATCATATGAAGAGATGTTAATACATGATGCTCTTTATCATATGGAGTCTTTTCTGAATCTGTTTCTACATTATGTATCTCAATTTCATCATCCATTTTCTTTAAGACCTTTTCTTCATCATGGACAGCTCCCTTTGGTGATTCTTGACCTAGTAGTTGTGTATCAGAGAGTTGAGTAGATATCTCCCTCACAGTAGATGTAGAAGCCCCCACCTCCACATTTGTTTCATCTTCCTACACCTTTGGGAGATCTTGATGGACCACCTCCTCTTGTGTATTAGTAGGCATAAACTCTGAGGGCTCCTTAGGTGCCATCCTTCTTTTTTCCCTTTTATATCCTTGGGTGGTACCTATAGATTTCCTCTTCTTAGATGATTGAGCCTTGGTCTGATTAGCCCTCAAACTCACCCAGTGAATACTCCCATCCAACACGGGTCTTGGAATCTACTTTATGTCAATTTTCTCGTCATGCAATTCTTCATAGTTAAAAGGGCCCAAATTGGTGTTAGTAATATCAGCCCAGTCGGAATCAATCTTGCTAGTTGTGAGGGAAAATTCCCTATGCTTACATCTCAAAGTATACAAAAGTTGTTCCACCTTGATCTTCTTCAGTCTAACTCCTTGCCATGAAGTTTCACCTGGTTGGCTTCTCTGAGAGGCCTCATCTGATGCCCCCGACATTTCTTGATTCTTGCAGAAAATTTTCGTATTAGGTGAACAAAACAATCCAAGTTAGTCCATCATATAATACCCTTCTCTACTCTCCTAAGATATTATTTACTTAGTCAAATTATTCCTTCATCAGAGGTAGGACCGTAGAAGTATTAGGCATAAAAGATATCCCTTACCATGTCGCGGGGCTGGCGTCAGAATCAGGAATGGACAAGAACCAAAATGGGGTCAGAATTGGGAGTGGATCGGAAACCAGACCAAAACTTAATTGTTAGTTCTCAAATTCAACTTCCACCCTAGATCCGATTCTGATCAAAAATAGGTATAAAGATACATCATAGATGGGAGAAGAATAATTTTAGGAAATGAAGAGTATTTCAAACAAGGTACAGTCATGTGAATTTTAAACCCTAGGTCACATGGGCTTCAAAGGAAACTAGAAATAGTGTAGTTTGAACCCTCCAACAACTTAACCATACAAAAGGAAATTTAAACCCTAGAAAAGATCATTTTGCAAAGGTTGTCAAGCAAAACCCTAGTTTGCTCGACACACTATTTTTGAAAACTAGGGCATAACGAAAATCCCAAACGAACAACACAGATTTGACGCGGGAAGACTAGAAAAAGAGTTTCAAACTAAAATTTCAACACCGAAGCAAGGAAACCCCTCAAAAATCGAAACCCTAGTTAACACTAGGGCACAACAAAATGGACCTGTCATGAAAGACAGTAGAACAAACCGAATGAAATGATAAACCAAAAAATGGAATGGGACATAAAAGAAAGGACAAAAGAAACAAAAAAAAAACACAAACGAGCGAAGAAATTTGCAGAACAAAAGCCCTCCTACGAATACGCAAAAACAAGACACCCAAAAGAACAAACGGGAGATAGAAAAAGAAAAGAAACCTGCCTCAAAACGCTCCTCAGGACTAACCAGAATTTATCCAAGATTCGCTCGGCAACTCGCCTCCGTGATCAAATCAATCCCCTCAATACTTTCCTAGTTGTGCTTTGCTTAAACACTTTGAATAATAATGATAATGAGCGAGTTTAAACATGATTAAACCTTTTAAAAATTAATTCGCGCATGTGAATGGGATGCATTTAGTGCCATAAATGTAGTAGATCGGGGACAGAGCCAACGACGTGAACAAATCTAGTCAAGTCAAGTCCATGGAACATCAAAAGGTAAGGTAGATGCAAATCTAGGTCAAAGACAAGATAAAGAAACCTACACAAAGTTCCTTACTTAATTTCCAACCACGGATCCGGTCCCGACGAAAGGAAAATGACCAAAAACACAACACAAGAGGACGGGGGCAGAGACAAAACCAAAATGGAACTTTTATAAAGTTTGAAGTTTGATTCCGGTTTTGGTTCCAGTCCCAACCAAAAAGAAAAGAACAAAACATGCAAGCACAAGGGAAGTGGGACCAGAGCGAAAACCATACCCGGCCCAAACAACAAAGAAAACGAGTAGAGAAAGGAAACGAGTGGAGACGTAGTCAGAATGGGGACACAATATGGAAACTTGAAACTTCCTATTTGCGTTCCAATTCCAGTTCTACTTCTATGTGAGCAAAAAAACAAAACACAAGAAAATGACCAACAAAGAAGAAATGAACCAACCCATGAGTTGGTTGAAAACAACCAACAGAACAAAGAAAGCCAAACAACAGAGAAGACGAAATCAGAGTCAGAACAAGATCCAAACTAGGGCCTTTGTAAAGTTCCATGTTTAGTTTTGGTTTCGAACCCACCTCCGACAGAGCAAAAGAGGGACTTAGCAGCAAAACAAACAACTCCTAAGTCCCAACCAAACAACCAAAAAAAAAAAGAAAAAAGTGGGACCCATTTTGTTTCAAAATAAAGTGGGGTGGTTATGGAAGGCATAATAGGACTCATTCGCCACCCTTGGAAAATGAGTCCCACCAGAGGGGGCTCATTCATCAAAGGTGGCAAATGGATCCCACTACTATTGTTTGAAGGTGGGTTGTTGGGATATGATGTCATTAAGTGTTGTTTGTCAGGTTTTATGTGATTTCTCATGTGAAACAAGCTTCTAGATCCAAATTAATAGGTCTAAGGAGCTCATAAATGTTGTGTTTTAAAGGGGAAATGGTATGAAGCGACTCAAAAGTGGGTCTAAGTATGCATGAAATTGTCTCTTTTCTCAAAAGGGTCCAATTTTTTATAGCACATTTAGCCCCCACTTTAGTGCCCATATGACTCTACGTGCATATGTAAGCTAAAGGACATAAAAGGATACATATATAGAAGATGGGAGAATGGAGTCCCCAGTGTAGTTACCTGCAAACCACAACACTAGGATCCACATCCTGCAACACACATTCATTAATTATCCACAAATCCCTTTTATCTAACTTCTTAGAAATCCCACTTGAGGGTAGATGTATCGCTCCCTTGATTCTGCTTGCTTTACAAAGGTGGAATCAAGGTAGCAATCTAGTTGCATTGAAGAAGAAATACCATATCGTAGGGAATTTCCAAGTACCATGCCACATTATGATAGGTAAATGAGGATGTCAGGTGCAAAATCACAATTCCAATGCAGCAAATAATGTAAAAAATAGATTACACTAGCTCCCATTATGTGAATGTGAAGAATTACTTCATTATAGATTAGGGAAAAAGAAAAGAGAGTTAGGTTAAGATGTAAAAGTAAATAGAGATAGAAAGTAGTAAATGAAAGCAATTTGTCACTTACTATTCATTTCACCTTTGTTGTAGCTTGATAGTGACAAGTAGAAGGAGAAGATTCCAAGCAAACGGGATTACACACCTTTGCGACTAGATGATCTTCTTGAGCAAGTGGCATGTGGCTAGCAATATCATGAGGTAAGGAAATTCTGTAACTTTCGCCATGTGTTTTGATGATATTATAATGATTATTAAGCATGGATAGGTTAATGTAGGGTTATTGTAAAAAAAATCGCAAAGCGTCCCCTTTTTTCGCAAAGCATCCCCTTTTTTTGCAAAGTGTCCCCTTTGTTCACAAAGTGTCCCATTTCTTCGTGAAGTGTCCCTTTTTCTTTTCAAAATGCTCAAAAGGGTTCTAAAGTGTCCAGGGCTATGTAAAAAGCACACTAGATTGACTTTAGCAGACTTGCATGATAAGAAATTTGAAAATTGAAAATTTTTAGAGTATTTTGTGATGATTATTATAGGTTCCCACCCGGTTGTGGCAGCAGCTAGGGGGGAGACATATATCATTTTTGAGAGATTTATCACCATCACTATCAGCGGCAAAGACATAGCACCTACAGTCAGTGGGTATCTATTGGGAATTCATGATGCCACCTATGAGATACCAAGACACCATGCTGATGGCTTTGTGCAAGCATTGGGATGTAGATACTTGTACCTTTGATCTTCCCACCAAGAAAATGATGATCACACTCAAGGACGTACATCACATTCTTTGAGTGCCTATTCGAGGAGCACGAGTGTATTTTTTGAGGGGATTGAGCATTCCATGAAAAGAAGAGAGACATGCAATATTTCCTAGGAGGACCAATACATGATGAGAGGGTTAGAGCACAGATCGAGTTGCCGATGTTGTTGTACTCACAAGTTTCTATGGTGAGACGAATCATGATGCACATAGTGGAACTGGTACTCAATCTAGATGGATGAGCGACACACTTGGATGGTGGAATGGTACACCTAGTACAAGGGGTGTATGATCAGTGGACAGTCTATGCATGAGGTTGCTAGATTATGGCACATTTATATTATGATTTAGGGAAATTTTTATATCAAGAGATTGATAGTATGGTCCATTGTACACTTCTACAGGTGTGGTTTCTAGAGCATATCACATGTACCAAGCCTGTCGGATATCGATATATGATAGTAGTAGAGTACCCATGAGAATTCAGCTATCCCTTGAGACGACTATGGTAGTATGGAGATTTAGAGTTTTGGAGGGTGAGATTCCACCGACTAGAGGAGGATGAGATATTATGGAGACCATATATACTGACTCTTTAGTGGCTAGATCACATATGACAGTTGTGGAGGATGTAGATGGATGACTTTCTAGTAGAGAGGCATGACTACATTATACGACCATTCTATTATGGATGAGTCATGCGACAGTTTGGATAGGCTTAGACACCACCTAGAACATGCTCTTTCATTAGACGATCAATGCGGAGTGCTCGGAGGCTAGGGGATACTGTTTAGCTGACTATAGATCATTTTCATGAGAGTGATTCCAATGATTCAAATCATGACCAACCACCAGCATCCGACACTGATGATGTTGGTAGCATAGATGAGTATGAGGAGTGGTGGTCATATGTACAACTAGCTCTTGTGTTCCCTATGGATTTCCTCCTAGGTGATGCAGAGGTAGTAGCAGATGATGAGCTAGAGGAGAGGACAGAGGAGGTACAATATAGGCCAACAGATATTTTTATGAATGTGATCAATGAGGATTACTAGTCTGAAGTTGATCCTGACTATGAAGACTAGGATGGAGGAGAGGATGATGAGGAGGAGGATTATGAGGAGGAGGAGCCACCCCTCAGCTAGGGTGATGAGGTAGCCATTGAGGATCAGGGTGAGTATGGAGAATCTTCACATACTTATAGGACCAGATCACGAGTGGTATCTACAATAGACATCAACATGTAGAGTAAGAGGGAGGCTAGCTCATCCCACATGCCCCCCAGAGATGAGGAGGTTGACCTTCCTCATGCATCTGGAGACATAGGTGATAAAATTTAATTTAATGCATGTACTTTAGTATTTGATGTTTTATGTATGTATGTATATACATATCATGATGATTTGTTACTAATTGTGTACATGATCTATCTTGTAGGAGCGATGAGAGACTAGTGAGAGTTATATTGTCAGGTAGCCACAAAGATAGTACCAACATCCCTCGAGGAGGAGGAGATAGATCCTAACTATGTGCCCCCACCAATTGTGGAGGAAGAACCAGAGGCACTCAGACCATTCACAAGGTTGTGGGCAGCATATGAGAGTGTGAGGAGGCAACTCCGTCAGGCTGAGAGTGCACTATAGTCATCGTGGGCCTTAGTAGAGGTAGAGAGACTTCTTGTAGAGCTAGCTTAGACACAGGCAGAGAGAGATTGGATGGCAGAGGAGCGACCTGTAGCTGTTGGATGAGTATAGGGTCTGGAGTATGTACTGAGACTTAGCAGTTCATGATCACAGTCACACACAATCGTCTCATGACGTCCGAGCATGGATCACAAGTGCTATATCCTGAGGGGTCTAGCTCTCATAGACCATTATGATATGATTCAGAGACATATATGAGACTTGTTTTCATTTGAGATATATATATGAGGACATGGACCATTATGATGATGTATCTTTTTAATATGTTTATTAAATTCTATGTGATTAATTAAAGTACTTATGATAAAAGTAGTTTAATTAATGTCTACTTGATCTAACATAATCTATGTGATGCAAGTGAAAACATGTTCCAGGTTTAACACTGATATGGTATTGAGAATGAGGAAAATAATATGTTAAACTAAATACACTAATAAGGATCTAATTTAACATAAGAGAAATGTGAATAGTATGAAATCTAAAGTAATTATAAAAGGAATGTAAATAACTACTTTAGTGTTCAAGACAAATAGAAAGTAATTGTCAGGAACGAAGTAATGTGAGCTATTTTTATCAAATAACTCTAAACAACACTGCTATGCGAAACATACTATTCAAAAGGGATTAGATATAATACTGACACAAATGGGCGACATTAATAGGTTCCCTAAGGGGTGTTCCATCAAGATATTTTAAAAGATAAGCACTAGACACATAACTAGTGTCGATTGTATAAGGAAACAACCAATTAGGGCTAAACTTATCCTTTTCTCCGTTATCTACTTTAATAGTTCATATATTTTCAATATCAACAAAATCTCCCCTAGAAAATGATCGAGGGATGACATGAACATGTGCTTTCATTGTAACTGTTTGATGTATAATTGGAGATGCTTAAGAGCGTTAAAGCGCTATTCATCGACCATCTCAAGTTGATGTAATAGTTGAGCTTTATAAGTGTCATCATCAAAAATATCTTGGAGAGCAACTGACAAAGTAGGA
Organism: Sequoia sempervirens; assembly: GCA_007258455.2. Taxonomy (NCBI): domain Eukaryota; kingdom Viridiplantae; phylum Streptophyta; class Pinopsida; order Cupressales; family Cupressaceae; genus Sequoia; species Sequoia sempervirens. The sequence goes on along the minus strand of VDFB02193867.1, from coordinate 70,516,266 downwards.
ATTTCTAACTCAAAGGGCATAATTGCATCAGTACGATAAACAAGATTATAAGGAGTGGTTTTGATGGATGAACGAACACTAGTTTGATAGGCCCAAAGCGCATAAGGGAGTTTCATATGCCAGTCTTTATGATTGTTTCTAATAGTTTTCTTAAGGATTTGTTCAAGAATTTTATTAGTGTGCTCAACTTGTCCATTGGATTGCGGATAATATGGTGTGGAAAAACGATGTTGAATATTGAAGGTTTGGAGAAATTGTTGAACTTCACTATTCTTAAAGGGTGTCCCATTTTTTGAAACAATTATAGAAGGAAGTCCAAAGAAAGCAATTATATGATCCAGGAGGAAACGACAAATTATTTCAGCAGTTGTTGAACGAAGAGGGATAGCTTCAACCCATTTTGTGAAATAGTTAGTTGCAGTTATGAAAAATGTATGTCCAACAGAAGAAGGTGGAAATTTTTTTCCAATAAGATCTAACCCCCATAATAAAAACAACCAAATGGGAACATCGACACAGAGCTCAATAGCAGGACCATGAATTAGATCGCTATGTTCTTGGAATTTGTGACATTGTTTAACATAGGTGTAACAATCTTTCTTCATATGTTTCCAATAATAACCAATACAAAGAAGTCATTGCACTAGTGAACGTCCTCTAAAATGACCTCCACAGGCACCAACATGAGCCTGTTCGAATGCTCAAGGGATTTCAGAATTCTTGAGACAAAGTAGTAAGAGACCATTAAAAGATCTATGATACAATGTGTCTACAATAATCACATACTTAGTTGCAAGTTTTCATAAGCGTTTGTGAGTATTGGTTGTGGTACGTTCAAGAATGGTACCATTCTTTAAGTAATTGTATATCGTATCATACTATTTGCAAAAAGATGTTTGGATTATGGCTAAGATGTCTTCTAATGAAGTATCAATCAAAGGTTTTATGATGGTATGAATAATGAATGTGTAATCAATAGAAGGATTAGGTGAGGATATGAGAGAGGTTGTGCTAACCATTGCATCCACATGCCGATTATCTTTTTGTGGGATGTTATCAATGGTGAACGAGTCAAATTTGTCTAATAGTTTCATGATAAGGTCATTGTAGTTTAATAATTTTTCATGTTTAGTTTGATATGTGCCATTAATTTTTTTGATAACTAATTATGAATCACCAAAGATCTGAATATGTCTAGCATGAAGGGATAAAGTAGCTTGCAATCTTGCAATCAATGCTTCATACTCAGCTATATTATTTGTACATAGGAAGTTCAAACGATAGGATAAGGGAATAGGGCTAAACCATCAGGTGGAATTAGGACCACACCTACACTGGAACTGGTTTGAAACTTAGAGCCATCAAAGAATAACTTCCATGATTTAATATCAGTGGGTAAAACATTATCATCAGGAAAGGAATGAATGGTTGGGAAAGTTGATGGAGAAGGAGCATCAACTAAGTGATTAGTTAAAGCTTGGCCTTTGATTGCTTTTTGTGAAACAAATTTTAGATCGAACTTGGTAAACAACATTACCCACTTAGCTAAGTGGCCATAGAGGTTAGTTTTACTAAAAAGGTATTTAAGAGGATCAAATTTTGTGACAACTTGTACTTCAACATTTAGTAAATATTGTCAAACTTACTAGTAGAAAATTCAAGGGCCAAACAATAGCTTTCAATTGGTGAATAGCATGTTTCATAATCGATTAAAGTGTGACTGATGTAATAAATAGGGTGCTCTTTACTATGATCATCGTACTAAGCCAACAATGCTACGAGAGCATGGGCAGATGCGGTGATATACAAAATAAATGGTCTATGAGGTACAACAGGTTGTAGAATGGGTGGGGTAGCTAAATATTCCTTTAGACTCTCAAAATATTGTTTACAATCATCATCCCAATCAAAATGAACACCCTTTTTAAGAAGAGATGTGAACGGTAATGTGTGATCAACTAAAGAGGTGACAAAACATCGAATAACTTAGATTCATCCCTATAACATATGTAATGGAGAAATATTCTTTGGAGGTGGCATGTAAAAAATTGCATCAATTTTCTTTGTGTCCACCTCAATGCCTCTATGAGATATGATAAATCCTAAGATTTTACTTTCTATGCCAAAAACACACTTTTTTGGATTCAATCGCATGTTATATTGCTTGATTAATTCAAGAATTTTGTGAAGGACAGTTACATTATCTTGTCGAGTTAAAGATTTAGCCAGAATATCATCAACATAATCTTCCAATATTTTGTGAATGTAGTCATGGAATATTAATGTCATTGCACGTTGATAAGTTGCATCCATGTTCTTTAAACTGAAAGGAATGACAACCCAACAAAATGTTCCCCAAACAGTGTTGAAGGTAGTTTTGTATTGATCATTGGGATTAATAAGGATTTGATTATAACTAGAGAATCCATCCATGAATGATAACAAAGCATGTCCAGCAGTTGAATCCATGATCATATCAATATTAGGAAGTGGAAAATCATCCTTCAAAGAGGCTTTATTCAAGTCTAAAAAATTAGCGCATATCCTAATTTTATTATCAGGTTTTGCAACTACAATAATGTTTGAGATCCAAGGAGAATAATCGATAGGTTGTATAAAGCGAGCATCAAGAAGTTTCTCAAGTTCTTATTTAACTAGAAGTGCCACTTTAGGGTGCATTTTATGGATCTTTTGACAAAAAAGGTTTAACATTGTTATCAAGGACAATATTATGCATCACAAATTTTGGCTTTATTCCTAGCATATCAGAATATTTCCATGCAAATATTTCAGGAAAATCATGAAGTAAAATAGTTGTATCTTCTTGTTCTTCATTGTCAAGTCACTTCCCAATTTTAATGACTTTATCATTGTCATTTATGTCCATAAGCATGTCAATTGTATCTCGTAAAGGGAATGCATTGGATTTAAGACTTTTAGATTCCAACAATTCTTCATTGACACCATTTGTTTCTTGCTGGGAAATATTTAGGACCAGAGAAATATGTTTAAGGGAAGAAGGTGAAGATGGGGCATCATAGACACTAGGTATGTTTTTAAGAGTTTCATCAATATCAACATACAAAAATGAAGGTGGAAGGGTAGAGTCAAGCAAGTCAAGATGAACGATGGTGAGTTTATGTTGTGGTTGACATGTGATCATATTGATATTTAAGGATGGTCGTTGAGTAGCTTTAGTCATTTTAGAAAAAGAGTATCCCAATCTTGTTTCTGTTTCATGTGTATTAGGTTCAATAGGAACATGAATTACTTGTTCATGTTTTCCACACCCTTTTCCATTATAGCCCAATTGTTTGAAAAATGTATAACCTTTCCCATAAATTCTTTCCATTTCGCCCGGGGTAGGTGGGGATTGGTAATTTATCTCACCAAAATTTGTTGTGTATGTTGCATTTTCATCCATATTGTAATAGATAGATGTATGAGACAATTGTTCAAAATTTTCAGTGGACATAATGGTTGGTTGATCAAGTTTTTCATCGTGTGTTTTCGTAAGTGTGTAGTCACTCATAAATGAAGGTGTGAAATCTAAGAATCCCCAATCATCACCAAGTAATTTAGATGGTAATTTTGTGTCATTCTATTTAGTGTCAAGAGGATCAATGTGTGAGGTTGGAATTAATGTTTTCAAGGTGCAAACAATTTTCAGGTTTAGGGTCAATTTCAATTTGATATATACGATTGTTATAAACATACTTCATGATTCGGTGAAGAGTTGAAGGGACTACATTCATCTCATGAATCCAAGGTCTTCTTAGAAGAAGATTATATGAAAGTTCATAAGGCATGACATGGATAGGAGTCTGCAAAGTAACCACTCCAATCATAATAGGTAAAGTGATGACCCCTAGCAGTTGCTTTGTTATATTATCAAACCCTTGAATAGAAATGGAATCAGGTTTTATTTGTGATCTATCCACTTCCAATCGATCAAGAAGGCTCACACAACACACATTAAGGGCATAACCATTATCTATAAGAGTACACTTGATACCTGTGCTATGAAATTGAGCAATGATCATAAAGGAATCATGTTGTTTTCGTAACTCCAAAGGAGGAAGTTCATGTTGATGAAAAGTAATGTCAAGACTATGCTTTTGAACAAGAGTAGTCACATCACTCAGAGTAGTTTTAGGAGGGACTATTATTTGTTTAAAAGCAGTTTGAAGGATGGTATTATAACTTGGTGAAGTTTTAAGTAATTCCCAAAGAGAAATTTTGGAAAGAGTATTCTTTAATTGTTCAACAAGATCATACTCCTTTGTATGTGGGCTATAATAAGGAGCACTAGGTAGATTAGGTAAGGGTAACAATGGTGGAATTATTTGGGGTGGTTGTGGGTTATTTCGTATGTTATATGTATTAGAAAATAGTATCATTATTAGATTGTTGTGATACATTAGAGGGATGAAGGGGATACGAGGAGGGTAAAGGGTAAGTTTAGGTTTGTTGGAAGGATGGAGCCGATGTGAAGGGGGATAAAAGGATAAGTTTTGGTTGAACTACATGAACGTACTTAACACTAGAAATGTCATTACAAACCATAGCGGATGAATTAAATGGGATAGAGTCTTGAAGAGACTCATATATCAAAGGCAAGTGATCAATCCCAAAAGGTTGTAAGGGTGAACTATCATGTGTCGTAAGGGGTTTACCACAAACCTTAGCAGATGGCTTATGTGAGATGAAGTCTTCAAGGGCTTCATCTAACAAAGCAAAGTCATCACAATAAAAGGGTTTGAGGGAAGGTGTTTTGGTAAGAGTTGGAGATGTCTCATTACAAGTGTTAGAGGACGAAGTGAGTCAGAGGACACCCTTGAGGGTTTCATCTAACTTTTCAACATCATCTCTAATAAGTGGCTTGGATGAGATGTTATTATGAATTTCAATCATATGTTTGATGAGATTGTTTGAGGTATTGCTCAATTGGTTTTGGAGATTTTCTATAGTTTCTTCAATGTAAGTTGATCTAAAAGGACTACGAAAGATAACTAAAAATGGAACTTGTAAAATTCTAAGCCTATCCATAAATTCCATGAAGAGAAATGAAATCTATGCTAAGAAAATAGAGAAAACTATAAACAAAAACATAAAGGTACTGACATAAAATAGAAAGCTACAATGCAAGAAATGAAAATCTAGAAATTATGATAAAAAAGTGTAAAGGGATTGATTCGCCCTAGGTGGTGAATGAGTTCCAAGATGACTGTTTTAATGTTTTTTTATTTTTTCTTTTTCTTTTTTTTCTGTAAAATCTAAACTCTGTACACTATAACTTCAGAATGTAAATACAAAGATGAAAAGAAATGCATTGATTTAAGATAAATAATGCTTTTACTAAGGCAATATTTTTAAGAAATATAAACAATGCAAGAGCCTACAATAATGAAGACCTAAAATGCAATTAGAAATGTAAATCAGAAAGTTATTATTCTCAAATGTCGGGTTCACCAAAATGTGACATAGATTTTGGGACCCTAAATGCTTCTCTTATAGTTCTAGGGTTTTCACCTAAAAGGAGAGAGATCTAGGTCCAAAATTCTTATGTAACACTAAAATTAGGATGTATGCAATGAGATATGATGTAAATGAAGTTAAATAAATGCAATAGATTAATCTAAATGTCTAAAAATGAATGCAAAACTAAGATTTATGTATTGTTCAAAAACACGGTGTTATATGAAAAAGGATAGAAATAATGAACAAAAATGCAATATTTGACTAAACAGAGGACTATTTATGAGAATGTGTGCACCTGTAAAGTTGTAGAGGACTAGACAAGAAACTAAAAACCTGATGAAACCTGGACTTTAGTTGACTGGGACTCATTCGCCAAGGGTGGCAAATCATTCCCGAATTAGGCCTTTTCTGAACAAAACTTGATTTCTAACTGTCGGGGACCTGAAACAGTGTCTAACTCAATTATGCATCTCATGTGGGACTCATTTTCCAAGCACGGTGAATCAATCCACCTTTAGATTCCTACAAATTCAAGATTTAGATCTGCACCTTGACACTTGTACAACAAATTCTAATGGAGTCCCGATTCCAGATCTTAGAAAATCCCTACAAAATAGCTTAAATGTGTTGGTCTAATCAGGGGTTTGCCTTGGTAAAACCCCTAGATTGGTAATCAAACCTTGAATAGAGAAAAATATGATAAAAACCCTAGCCTTAGATATGTTAAAGACTAGGAAAGGTTGAATCATGAAAAAAACCCTATTCTATTGCTCTAAAATAAGTTATGCAAGAATGATTGAAAGGATGCAAGATCTCTACCTAGAAACCTTACAACACATGAAATATGGATAAGAAATGACATGTGAATGCTAAATAAACACAATGAAAACCTTGATCTAAAGATAGAGTAATAATGGAAGATGGAATCAATAGGAAACCAAGTCCTTAGGCATGATTTGGTGGCTAGTTGCACCTCTTCGCCGTAGATTTCTTCATGATTCACCATAGGCATCCATAATCAACCCTTTTCAATGTTAGATCTTGACAATATAAGTGAGCTCCAAGACTTGTAAAAACCCTAGTTTGCTATCCTAAAACTTCAATTTTTTATGATGCAACTTGTTGTTGTATGCTTTTCACTCATAGATAATGACAATGTGTAAATAAAAAGTGATCTCTCATTGTGTAAAATTACTTAAAATGTGTATTTATAGGAAACAACACCTTATTTCCCCATTAATTATGTACCTAAGAGGCTGACATTCACTAGAAATAAGAATTAAATTGATTAAATTCCCACTTGATTTTGAATTTTCCCTCAAAGGGGACTCATTAGCCAAGGGTGGCGAATGGGTCCCACAATTGGTGTTTGAAGGTGGGTTGTCAGGATATGATGTCGTTAAGTGTTGTTTGTTGGGTTTTATGTGATTTCTCATGTGAAATGGGCCTCTAGATAAAAATTAATAGGTCTAAGGGGCCTATAAATGTTGTTTTAAATGGGAAATGGTATGAAGGGACTCAAAAGTGGTATAAGTATGCATAAAATTATCTCTTTTCTCAAAAAGGTCCAATTTTTGATAGCACAGAAAACACTTAAGAATCACAACTAAATGAAAAATGAAGAACCATTGTGGTGTTGGTTTGATAGAAGACTATTGTAAAAATCGTTGCCTCCACCTCTTTTTTATAGCAGATTGAAGGGTTTTAAAACTGTTGTGCTCCGGAACTTGTGAGTTGTATATATATATATATATATATATATATATATATATACATGTATATATATGTATATATATGTATGTATATATTTATATGTATGTATATATAAATATATATATTTTTATATACATATATATGTATATATTTCATTGATCTATCATTTACGTATGATTCTTAACTGTTATGTTAATACCTCTTACAACTATTACATATGTTGTTTGTCTTGTACCAATATGTTTCATGATATTCTCTTTTCTTCATCTGTTTGAAGCTCCCTATAACAAATTGTTCATTGTTGTAGTTATTTTGTTTGTACGCTGAGAAAGTATATTCATTAAGTTGCATTGTTAAAAAATCCATTGTGGTGTTAGTTTGGTAATAGATTGATCATCACCCTAAGGTCTCTTCTATAGCAGATTTGAGGGTTTTAAAATTGATGTGCTCCAGAATTTGTAAGTCATTTTATATGAGTATTTTGTATAACTGATTTTTCTACAATATTTAATGCCAACCAATGTAGCTCAAATTTTGAATCAAGTTTATAGTGTTATACATATTTTTCCTAGATTATTGCATCATATAATTATTGTCATAACCTAAAGAAAATAGGTATCATCATAAAGAGTTGGTTTTAAATAATTAATTTGGAAAGTTGAAAAGATAGTTGTATAAGCGTGGAGAAATGTAGCCAGTAGAATACGATATGTTTTGTATTTATAGTAGTCAATATATGATGGTGCAAGGAAAAACCACAAAACCCATGCTCAATCTCCTCCCTGCCATATTAGCATCATGAATCATCATGGGTCTAGCCAAACCCCTAGCCAAGAAAAGTATGGAAGACCCATTAGAAATTTAATGGAGTCATATCATATATCAGACAATCATGAAGCAGGGGAAATTTGGGTGTTTTCATATATAATTTCTTATATTAAGGTTTTTTTTGGTGTAACAACTTTGAAAATATGGGCATGTTTATAAAGAGTTGCTTATAGATAAGTTTTTCCATAACCTGAAAAGATAATTGTAGAAACATGGAAAAATCTAATGTGTACAATAGACTATGTTTATTGAAGTCAAGTGCATGTAAGAATTTGTGCATGCATGTATATATGTAGCAACAAACATATGATGGTGAAATTCAAAAGCACAAAACCCATGGTTGTTTTCCCCCCACCACCTCAGCTTCATGAAGCCTTGTGGGCTCTTGCCAAATTTTCGAGCAAGTAAATTATGAAAAACCAAGGAGAAATGTCAAGGAGTTTCATCATATATTACAGAATGACGAAGTTGAAAAAAATTGCATGTTCTCATATAAGATTTCCTTTTTTCTAGTAATTTTTTGCTATAATAACTTTTAAAAAAAGAGAATGTTGATAAAGAATTAGGCAAGATGGAACTTGTCTGTAATATTGATAAATATAGGAAAAGAAGAATATATGGGAGATCTTGTTTCAAAGCATAACCAATTTTTTGGATCAAATACATAGATATCATTAAAAGGGATACATCAAAGAAATAGCAAAGGTTTTGCTTGAAAGCATAGAATTCATACAAATAACTTTATAAATATACCTGATTTTAGCATGCATTGGAGCGTATCTAGCCATGTAAGAAGAAAAGGGTTGAATGTATAACTTGGTAAAATATAAATTTATAAAACAAACCTTGTTTATGGTTACAGCTATGGTCATCTTCTAGGTAACAATTGTTCCACAGATGGGCTTCATATAGATCCTTTTCCATATATGCTTGCATCAAGCCCAACATGATATTACTGCAAATCAACATTTTATTTGAATCTATCAAAATATATGTCTCTGATTAAATATGTATGGAACATAAAAAAGACACTAGAAAATAACATATAGCAACAACAAGGGGCGAGATACTACATATTGCAGAGCACAACACTTGTTAACCCATCCAATCTGCTAGCTAACAAGGGTGGATGGCAGGATTTTACCATTTTGTACCCATTGAGCAAGGAAGCCAACTCCAACACTACCAACCCATCTGGTCAACAAAATCCACCATCGTTGTGAATAGGCCCAGGCAAGCCCTTGCAAATTGCATGGAGTGTTACCATATATCAGGCAAAAATGCAATGTACAAAAGACTATATTTCTAAAAGTAATATAGAGGAAGAGTGAAATAGTGAATTGCTCAAAAGAGAATTTTGTAGATCAACATTATACATATAAACATACATATACATATTGTGGACAAAGACTTTGGCACCAAAGTGCTTTCTAGCACTTGTAGGGTTTTTCACCTAAAAGGAGAGAGATGGGCCAAAATGGGCAATGTCTACACTCAAGATTGATATAAAAGGGATACAATAAAGTAAAAAATAATGATGATTATTAATGTAAAACCTAAGAAATACAAAATTTTGTATGCAAACATGTAATAAATGACAAGTTCCATCTTGCCTAATTCTTTATCAACATTCTCTTTTTTTAAAAGTTATTACAGAAAAAAAATACTAGAAAAAAAGTTATGAAACAAAATGTGTGCACCTAGAGGCTAAAAAAGGATGAGATGAAGGTTTGGAATCCTAATAAAACTATTGCAAAATTTGATTGGGACACTTGTGCCAATCTGGGCAACTTAGTCCTAGATTTGGAAAAACTGGTCTGGAGGCCATTTCTACCAAATGGGTGTCTAAATCTACAAAAATCACTGAAAGGAATGTACAATGGGACTAATTCACCATTAGTGGCAACTTAGTCCACTTTTTTGTTTCTGGAAATTCGAAAGGGGAAACAAAAGCCCTCGGTCTACACTTTAGTTCTTCACAGGTGTCCACTTCTGAAACTCTTATTTTCAGGCCTAAACATGACTTTTAGTGGATATTTTGGCTTCGCAAACAAGGATAGGTCCTCAAAAAGTCTTCAACCTAATATTCAATGGATTTCAAGTCCTCAAGATACCTAAATCTGCAAACAAAAAAGGAGAGAAGGAGAAAATATTGATTGTTAGGGGAAGGGGGTTTGCCTTGGTCAAACCCCTTTTTAGGAAATTAAACCAAAATGAGGAAAAATTGTGATGAAGCATGAAACAATGGAATTGGTACCTTTCCATGATGATTGATCTTGAATTTCTATAGCAAGAAATGAAGAATCTTCCCTTGAATGTCTTTGGAAGCTATCTTGATGACTTAGAAAGTAAAAACCCTAACTTGATTGACTTGAGAATATGATGAATGATGGATGAAATGAGCTAATGATGAATTTTGGTTTAGAAACTTGTATTAATAGGAAATTCACCTTATTTTCCTATTAATTAGATCCCCAAGGTTGACATGAAGGAAGAATAAACTTAAAATCCAAAATTTCCCATGCAAACCTCAAAAATAGGCCAAATTGGACTAAGTCACCATGTTGGGCAACTTAGTCCCACTTGGCAGGGACTCATTCCCCCAGATGGGTGACTTAGTCCCAAAGGGGCCCTTTTGATAGCTGGAATGTTGGGGAATGAGGAATGGTAGTTCTTATGTTGATTTCAGCGGGTATTTGATCAAAATTTGCCTTAGGATGCATAATATGCAGTAATAGGGGCCTATTAATGATGATGTAAAGGTCAATTAGTGCTTGGGACACAAAATTCAATGTGAAAGTGTGATTATATACACTTTACAACAATAAAATGAGGTTCACTTAGCCTAGAAAGGCACAACATCCAATGCAAATGTGTAGGACACATTACAACACTAGACTAAACTTAAGTTTAATTTACAAGCCTTCTATATTAATGTGATAATGCAATTAAATACATTTTATAATGTTGAATTAAGGGGAAAATGGGTTCATTAAGTCTAGAGAAGTGTGAAAATATTTTACAACATGTTACAACACCTTTCCAAGATATCGTTAAATGCATTTTTATTCAGTTTGCAAGGGTCCAAGACCTAGTGTGGATGTGAAAAACACCTCACAAAACTAAATCAAGGCCTTATTAAGTCCAATTTTTTGTTAATTAATCCTAAATCAAGCAAGAAAAAAGGGATATTTCTTCTATGTCCACAGTTAGCCCCCACTTTAGTGAGAGGATGAACTTGCTTCAAACTCACACTATAGTAGACATTCAAGAGGGGTCCAATCAGTCCAATGCAGATGAGAAAGAATGAAATATCGAAGGAGGTTGTGCAAGCCCCTAGGATCCAAGATCCTAAGTAAAGCCAACATAAGTGCAAGAGGACATGCACAGGTGAATTATTTTTAGCAAAACAAGATATGTTATCATGCAATGGAAAGAACTAGAAGGAAAAGAAAAGTAAAACTAAAAATATGGATCACGCTTCAATCACTTGTCCAACACGTTGTGGATTAAATATAGGTTGTTTGTTCAGAAAAAGAAATGTGTACTCACTCTGGGGTGATGGAACTCATGGATGTCCATTGGGTGAGAAGGCTAGAGTATACTCACTTTTGGGCCATAGAACTTCTAGTTGTCTGTGAGGTGAGAAATCCACAACATATTCACTTTGGGGCCACAAAACTTTTGGTTTTTTGTGGGGTGAGAAATCCACAACATACTCATTTTTGGGCCATGGAATTTATGGTTTTCCATGGGGTGAGAAATTCACAACATACTCACTCTGGGGCCATGAATCTTTTGGTTGTCCCCTGGGTGAGAAATCTCAAAAGGTGGCTATGGGGAAAGTCGTGCCTTGGAATGGGCTTCTTGCTCAACCATATCAAGGTTATACCTCTTGATAAGCTTAATGAGACACCACTTATATAATGTAATTTAATGCTTCATCAGACAATCAAAGCTTTGTATGCTTAGAACTCATGAAAAAATGCAATGGCACCACAAGCATGCAAGCTATGTTACGCAAGGTGGCCATGTAAATGCAAAATGCAACATGCAAAAGGATGTTCAAATGAGTCTTGCTTAGTTCATGCGAGGTCTATAACTTAGGGAACATTGTGTCTAATGTCTCAAAGAGAGGACCAATCAAAGAATATAAAATTCATAACTTAGAGGATGCAGTGCATCACATTAGGCCACTAAGAGGAATTTAATATGCTATTATAGATCACGCTCATGAAGGACACTATACCCAATGTCATCCACAAAGTGACAAATGTGTTGTATGGAACAAAAAGGCTCCACTAAGAATTAAGAAAAATAAAAATGAATAATGAATAATTCCAATGTATGCACCCACTTTAAAGGAAATGCTACACACTGTTCTATGAGGAATTACTTTAAACTAGTGAATGAAAAATGCAAATGAGGAGGAAATTAGAGCCAACTTGGAAAGCCCTTATGCTAAGTCATACATTTTTTGAGTTGAGCTACATCATGCATAATTATGTCACATGTGATTCCATTTAATACATGTCATCCACATCCCAAGCTTGCTCTTTAAACCATCATTTTTGAAGGTTCTATGGACTTCTCTTGCACTCTTAGGATCTTTCACCTAAACGGAGAGAGATAGAACCATAAAATTGAGGTGGTTCACTCAAATAAAGGAATGTAAGATGAAATTAACAATAAATGAAATGATCTAAATTCAACTAAGTGATGAAATTGATTGATTATGAATGCAAAACTAATGGACTATGTAATTTTTGAAAACACAGTGATGTTTGCAAAAGACTCAAAAATATGAGCACAAATTCAAAATCGACTAAACAAAAAGTTATAATTTAGAATGTGTACATGTGTAAGACTAATGAAGATTGAAAATAACTTTGGAAATCTAGAAATTTTGACTTTTAGGTTGACTAGAACTTATTCGCCACCCTGGGCGAATCAGTCCTAGTTTAGGGTTTTTTTGTCTGGAAACTGGTTTCTGCTCACTGGGTACTAGAATCTATAGTTTACTCTATTAGCCACCTCAAATAGGACTCATTCGCCATCCATGATGAATAGGTCCACTTTCAATTTTCTACAAACTCAGATCTCAGACCTGCACCTTGTCACCTATACAACACTTCTTGGCAGGAATCTAGATCGGGATCTTAGAAAATACCTACAAAATAGCTTAAATTTATTGTCTAATGAGGGGTTTTCCTTGGTCAAACCCCTAATTGGGTAATCAAACCTTGAATGGATAAAAATATGCATAAAACCCTAGCTTTAAGTGTGTTAAAGACTAGGAAAATCTAAAGTATGACAAAATCCTATTCTATTGTTTTAGAATAAGAAGTGTAAATTTGATTTGAATGATGCAAGACTTCAACCCTAGAAATCCTACAACATATCAAATAAATGTAAATGACATGCAAATGTAATGCAAACCTTAAGTATGAAGATAGAGAGAAAATGGAAGATGGAATCACTTTGAAAATAAGTCTTTAGGTGTGATTTGATGGCTAGTTGCATCTCCTCAACCTAGATTTCTCCATTATTCACCATAGGAATCCATCATCAACTCTTTGCAATGTTGGATCTGGGATGAGAATTGAGCTTTAAGACCTACAAAAAACCTTGGTTTGCTTCCCTAAAGCTTCAACTTTGCTATAGAAAATGCAAATAAAACTTATTGTGGAAGACTCCTAATACTTGACATTTGAAATTTCTTTGTAAAAATGACTAAGAGATGTGAAAAATGGCTTAAAATGTGTATATTTGTAGTTATCAACACCTAATTTTCCTATTATTTAGACCTAAGAGGCTAACATCCACAAAAAAATTAAGTTGAATTGATTAAATTCCTGCTCAAAATTGAATTTTGCTTCAAAAGGGACTCATTCGCCACCCTTGGCGAATGAGTCCCACCAGAGGGAACTCATTCACCCAAGGTGGAAAATGGGTCCCACTAGTGGTTTTTGAAGGTGGTTTTTTAGGATATGAATGAATTGAGTGTTGTTTGTTAGGATTTAAGTGATTTTTTAAGTGAAACGAGCCTCTAGATCAAAAATAATGGGTCTTAGGGGCCTATAAATGTTGTTTTAAAGAATGAAAAATGGAGGAGAACTGAAAAGTAGATCTAAATTAAGCATGAAATTTTCTCTTTTCTCAAGATTTTCCAATTTTCTACACCACATTTAACCCCCACTTTACTGCCCATATGACTCTATGTGCATATGTAAGCTAAAGGACTCTAAACAGTGCACTTTATTGCATAAAAGGATACTCATTCAAAAGATAGGAGAATAAAGCCCCTAGTGTAGTTATCTGCAAAACCACAACATTAGGCACCACATCCTACAATGCAAATTCATTAATTGTCCAAAAATCCTTTTATCTAACTCCTAGGAATACAATTTGAGGGTAGATGTATGCCCCCCTTGGTTTTGCTTACTTTACAGAGGTGGAATAAAGGTAGCAATCTAGCCATGCCAAATAATGAAACATGCCACATAATGATATATGATTGGTAATTTCAAGTGTGGAATCACAATTCCAATGCATCAAATGGTGTCAAAAATAGAGTTTCCTAGCTCCCGTTATGTTGTTTTGAAGAAAAGGTACTTTATTGAACTCTTATAGCAAAATAATCCTATTTTATTGCACAAGAGTAAAAGTAATGAAAATAGGTGAAAAGAGGTAAAGGAGAGTAACTTGTCACTTACTATTTCATTTTACCTTTCTGTAGCTTGAGAGTGATGAGTGAGACAAGAAGATGCCAAGTAGTTGGGATTACACGTCTTCGTGACTGGATGAGCTTCGAGAGCAGGTGGAACACAACAAGCTGTACCATGAGGTGAGTCAATTTTGTAGGTTTTTCTTAGTGATTTTGCAATTATTTAATGATTTTTAATGCATGGATAGGTTAATTTAGGGTCTTGGAATTTTTTTTTGCAAAGTGTCCCCTTTTTTCGCAAAGTCTCCCTTTTGTTCACAAAGTGACCCATATCTTTTGCGAAGTGTCCCAAATGGGTTCTAAAGTGTCTAGGACTTTTAGGAAAGCACACTAGAGGTACTTTAGCACAGTTGCATGATGAATAATGTAAAAAAGGAAGATATTAGATAAAATTTTAGAGCATATTGTTGTGCATTTCATATGTTCCAGCCTGGTCATGACAGTGGCTAGGAGGGAGACAGATTAGCTTTCTTAGAGATTTAGCCCCAGCACTGTTAGCAGCAAAGACAACATCTATAGATAGTAGGCATCTATTGGGCATATCTAATGCTACCTATGAGATACCATGACACCATGCTGATGGCTCTATGTGAGCACCGAGACACCGACACATGTACATTTCACCTTTCGACCGAGGAGATGACCATCACCCTAGAGGATGTACACTATATTCTCAGACTTCCCATTCAGGGAGAGTGGGTATATTCCTGAAGGGGATAGTCATTCCACAAGAAGAAGGTGAACAATGCAGTATTGCTTGGGTGGGCCTATTCATGATGAGCACATTAGAGCATGAATCAAGCTTCCTATGCTTCTATATTCATGAGCCCTCGTTGTGAGATGGATTATGATGCATATAGTGGATCTTGTTCTCAATCCTAATGGACGAGCAACACACCTAGGTGGAGGATTGGTACACTTGATTTGTGGGATGGAAAAGAATAGGACAATCTATGCTTAGGGATGCTACATCCTAGCACATCTCTATTATGATCTTGGCCAATTTTTGATCCAAGAGATTGAAAGTATGGTGCACTACACACTTCTGCAGGTGTGGTGCCTCGAGCATATTACATGCACCAGGCCTGTCAAGTTCCCATTTGCTATAGCCACAGGATATCCACGAGCCTACAACTATCCTCTACGATGCTTGTGGCAGTATGAAGATCTAAATTTTTGGAGAGTGAGATTTGACCGACTAGAGGAGGATGAGATACTATGGAGACCTTATCTACTCACACTATAGTGGCCATATCTCATAAGATAGCTAAGGAGGATGAAGATGGAAAATTTTTTGGTTGGGAAACATGACTATGTTGTACGTCCATTCTATTATGGCCAAGTCATGTGATAGTTTGGGCAGGTGCAGACACCATCGAGGGTGTGTCCCTTCATTAGGTGATTAGTGCGGAGTGACCGGAGGCCAGGTGATACCATTTGGCTGACTATAGATCATGTTTGTAAGAGTGATTTTGATGATTCAAATCATGATCAGCCACCAGTCACCAATGTTGACAATGTTGGCAGTACAAATGAGCATGAAGAGTGGTGGTCAGTGACATGAACAACTCCTATATTTCCCATGGATGTCCCTATAGGTGATGTAGGACCAGCACTAGATGATGGAGATGAACCAAAGGATAGGGCTGAGGATGTATGATACAGGCCAATAGATATATTTACTAATGTTATCGATGATGAGTATGATTCATAGGTTGATCCTGACTATGAGCACCAGGATGGAGGAGAGGAGGAGGAGTATGAGGAAGAGATACCCCTAAGTGAGGGTGATGAGGTAGTGACTAAGGGTCAGTACATGCAAGGAGATTTATCACACACTCGTATGACTAGATCACGTGCAATAGCTACAACAGACATTGGGACCCATGGTCAGAGAGAGGCTAGCACATCCTCCATGCCCCCCAGAGAGGATGAGGTTGACATCCCTCAGCAGACTTGAGATATGGGTGATGATATTTTATTTTATGCATGGGTTGTAGTTTTGATGTTTTATATGTATATATATATATATCATGATGTTGGTTACTGATTATTTATTGTTTCTATCTTGTAAGAACAATGAGATACTAGCAGGACTTTTATCATTATATTGCCACAGAGATAGTGCTTGCATCCATCAACAAGGAGGAGGTGGACCCTGATTATGTGCCCCCACCAATCATGGAGGAGGAGCCAGAGTCACTCAGAATTTTCATGAGGTTGCAGGAATTCTATGAGAGGGTGAGCAGACAACTCCATTGTGCTGAGAGCATAGGATGGTCATTGCATACTTTAGTAGAGGTTGAGAGACTGCATGCAGAGCTAGCATAGATACGAGCGAAGAGGGATTAGATGGAAAAGGATCATCTTGTAGCCCTTGGGTGAGTACAAGGTTTGGAGTATGCACTCAAAGTCGGAGGATCGTGATCACAATCACACACAACCATCTCACAATGTCCAAGGACCGAATCACAGGGGCTAGATCTCGATGGGCCTAGTTCTCACAGACCTTGGTGATTTTTTATATGATGATGAGATGTACATGAAACTTTTGAGATATATATATATATATATATATATATATATATATATACATATATATATATATATATACATATATATATATATATATATATACATATATATATATATATATATATACATATATATATATATATATATATATATATATATATATATATATATATATATATATATATATATATATATATGAGCATTTGATGTTGTTATAATTTGTCTTAATGACAATGTGATTAATTAAATATCTTGTGGTAAAAGTACTTAATTAATGTGTACATGATTTAACATGATTGATGTGATCTAATGCAAAACATATTTCAATTGTACTTTAGATACAACATTGTTAATATGAAAAAGAGAGTATGTTAAATTAGATACACCTATAATTCATATAAGGATCAAACTTAACATAATAGGAGGGTGAATATTATGAAATATAAATTAAGTATAAAAAGAACTTAAATAATTACCTTAGTGTTCGAGACAAACACATGAGCAGTTGTCTAGAATGAAGCAATGTGAAAGTTATTTAGCATGAAACCCAATAACTTTAGGCAACATTGCTTTTTAATCCATACTATTCAAGGAGACTGGAGATAATACTAATGTAGATATGCAAAATTAATAGGTTCCTTAGGGGGTGTTCCATCGACCTTAGTTAAGACCTAAGCACCAGACCCATAACTGGTATCAATTATGTAAGGTCTTAATCAATCAGGGCTGAATTTATCTTTGTCCTCATAGTCAACGTTAGTATTGTGTTGATTCTTAAAGAGAACGAAATCACCCTTACGAAATGTTCAAGGAATAACATGAGTATTGTGTTTTCATTG
Organism: Sequoia sempervirens; assembly: GCA_007258455.2. Lineage (NCBI taxonomy): Eukaryota > Viridiplantae > Streptophyta > Pinopsida > Cupressales > Cupressaceae > Sequoia > Sequoia sempervirens. The sequence goes on along the minus strand of VDFB02193867.1, from coordinate 70,498,143 downwards.
TAATTGTTTAATGTAGGCTTCTAGAGATGTTCAAGAGCGTTAATACGCTTTTCATCAAGAATCTCAAGATGGTGCAATCGTTGATCTTTATAAGTGGCATTGTCAATAAGGTCTTGAAGAGAAATTCACAGCATAGGAATTTCTAACTCCAAGGGCATGGTCACGTCAGTACCATAAACAAGGTTATAGGGTGTAGTTTCCTTAGATAACCTAACACTTGTTCGATAAGCCCAAAGCTGCCATAATGTAATTGCATATGCCAATCCTTATGATGTTTGTTAATGTAGACATTGAAATCTGGTTTAAGCCTGTGACTTCAATATTCTTAGTAATTTGTATTTCTTGCATGGTCATGATTAAATAAATTCAATTATTTAATTATTCACTTTAACTTTAATTCTTCTATTAATTAAATAATCTTAATTATTTAATTGATTCACATTTTCTTTATTCCATCTGATTAATTAAATAAATGCTTTTTATTTAATTATGTTACTAATTAACCTTATCCTTCTTGTCAAATTAAGTAAAATTTTATTTAATTTACTCTTTATCATACTTCAACTATAATTAAATAAATTCTTTATTTATTTAATTATTCATAAAATCCCTTCATCACTTAATTAAATAAATCTTATTTATTTAATTATTTTTCAAATATCAAATATTGAATTAAATGAATTATTTAATTCATAAATACTATTTTAACGCATTCCTCTATATTTAGATAAATTGTGTGAGTTATCTAAGTATTCACTTTGAATCGACTCGAAATCTATTTTAATCACTCAGTTAACTCTTGATTCAATCTCTGAGTGGATTTCTCGAGTAATCTCTTCGTCAAATCATTCAATCATCCAGTGCTAACTCAATTGCGTGTACATGCAAATTAATTAAATATTCCTATTTAATTAATTAAACCTTGTGCGTGCATTCGAACAAGAGTTGCTTTAATCAATCTTCATCTTTGTCATGCAAAGATAATTCTTTTATTTTTGAATACCAAACTTGAAGATTAAATCATTTATTTAATCTTTAATTCTATTTCTAATTTGTATCACTCATGTCACTAATAACAGTTATCGTAATGCATGTCTAATCAGTCGATCTCAACTGTCTGTTGTTCTTTTGATCTTGGCCTGTCGTTCAAATAATCAATTTTCTATAAATTGATATATTCTTCATTCCAATATCTCGCAAAATCTTATGACTTTTAGAGAAACTATCTTGAATCTTCAATTTTTTGCTAAATCATTATCATAGGCTATACTTGCACAAACTTTGAAAATCAGAGGGCAATTATTCTACAACAGCAAAATGGAGAAGGGAAATCGAGATGATACATGGAAATACGTACATATTGGGTGAGATTGTTTTAGTTTTATTACATTTTGACTTTCTTTTGTTCTTCGTTTCTTAACACTAGATTGCATTTAGAATTAGAGCTTTTAGATTGCATGTTTGCTCTAATCTTTGTTAATCTCTGCTCAATCTCATGCCTTCGAGCTATGGCCTGATCTCTGTCCATCATGGCCCTGTCCCTCTCCATCTATACCAAATCCCTCTCGGACATCATCACCCTCATCTACTCCTCCGAGGATGCAATCTAGGCCCGAAGTGTTGCAGTGTTAGAATCAACTGCCTCTATGTCAACCTGTCTAACCCTTGGTACACCATCCTCCTCATCCTCCAAATCCTCCAGGATCCTATCTTGGATCTCTCGCTCATGATCATCATCATCCTCGTCATCATCCTGGTAGGCACCCAGCAAGCCCAAGGCATCAATCTCTGCCTCCTCTCTGTCTTCCTCCTTTATGTTTGCCTCCTCCTCTCTCTTTGACTCCTCTCTGTCTACCTCCTCCTCTATAGGAACATCTGGAATGGCCTCCTCCCCACCTGTACCAATATACGGCATGGCCACATCCTCCTCTCCCCATCCCTCCTCACGAATCAGTGACAATGGTGGGCCTCGTCCCCTCCGTCCACACCTCCCTCTCTTACCACCTCGCTGACCACCTCCACCATCATCTCTATCATCACCACGGCCTCCTCCACCTCTCCATCCTCTACCTCTGCCATGCCTACCTCGTGGTCCTATCCCTCACCGCTCTATCGATGCCAGCTGATATGGATCTATCAAGGGAATCGGCCTATGCATAGCCCACCACTGATCATAATCCTCTGTGGTACCTGGGTCTTTCACACCATCTCTCCATGCCCAAGGAATTTCCTGTAATCCATCAATATCTACCTTAGCAGTAGCCACTGGAATCTCTGGACCCCACAGAGGGATCTCTCGCGAAGACCTCCCAAGCTCGACCCGTCCTCTTGGCACATCATGTACCTCTCCAAACTACCGCAACACGCAATCTGGCAAGTGATGCTCTATAATGTGGATGTGTGAAATATTTTGTCCAATCAAGTACTGAGTCTAGCAGCAAAAAGGCAAGTTCTCATCCTCATCTGACCACTATGTGCATCCCAAGTATGACATCCATGTAAACTAAACCATAGTGTCTATGACATGCCTGAAATACCCAGTATCTCCCATGTGGTACTGAGTGTTTTCTCCCACATAGGAAAAGGCATAGGGAGCTCCATGTTGTACATCTACTATCACTGGTGGCCAAAAAATAACAATGTGTTCCCAAACCCATACCATCAGGAGCATGGTACCACAACTCATAAACTGTGCCTCTCAGTAGGCTATATCATGCAAATGAAAATACAAAATGCCAAGGAGATAGGGACCCCATGCATATACCTACCGTTGCTCTAGCATACCTACTAGCATCGCCCCCCAACCCACAAGAAAACCATGACCTCGACGGTCAGGAAGCACTATGCCACCTATCAAAGTACACACTAGACAGTCTAGTCGCCTATACCTCTGTGCCAGAACACACCATCTAATCTCATAGTGGTCAAATTCTAACTATCTCACATCCACGTGAGGGTAGTATCTGCACATCTCGGCAACACCCCTCTGGGTATCATACCTCACCCATGTGCCTCTGATAGGAAGTTTGAGGATCTTGTAGACATCCTCAAAAGTAACTATAGCCTCTCCAGTAGGTAGGTGAAAGGAGGACGTCTCTAAGTGCCACCGCTCGCACAATGATATCAATAAACCCCGATTCGCCTGAATCTAGGGCATGTTTGTAACATGTAGCAGACCTAGGTGCCATAAGAAACATCGCTTTGCACTCCACAAGCTGTCTCGAAAGTGAAAAGTCATAGGGCTCGACTCTCGCATATATACGCTATCTAACACAACATGTAATGGCATTATACATGCCTCATGTCAACATCAACCATCTATCTTAGAGAAAAATGACTAAATGTACTGCTATTCAAATGTGTCATTATTTTGCAAATCTGTCATTCTTTTGCACATGCGTCACTCTTTTACATATGTGTTGCAGAAAGATCAAATGCGTCATTCAATTACACATTTGTGTCGTTCTTTTTCAAATGTGTAAATATAACACGCATATGTGTGCATAATAAGAATATGTGTCTGCGAGCAATTAACTATCACATGCAACTGCATAACTTAAAAAACAAATGCGTCAAAATAAAAGAAAATGCATTGAAAAATAAACAAATGTGGCTCTTTTAAATGCAAATGCATTATTCTTTATCATATGTGTTGAACCGCACAAAACCTATGCTAAACTATCTACATGATATTTCAAATGCGTTGATCCGCATGCAAATGCGTTGTTTGTGCATTCACATGCGGCATTTTAATAAAATGATGCATAACTAAAATTCAAATTAAATGCATAAAAACATGCACAAATTAAAATTCTCAAAAGTCAAGTTTGAGGTACATACCAGGGGGTCCGTGTCGGCTGGCCGCCTTAAGCTCTAGATCCTGTATGCTCGATGGTGGGTGTTCGGAATGGGAGACATTGTCGCTATGGGTGCAGAGAAAAATCTCAATTCTCGAAGCTAGGTGGGTGAAAATGAATTGGTTTTTACCCCAATTTATATTTATACGTAGGGTTTTGGTGGCATTTTTTTTCTACTGGTCATGTCAACTTCACCTTCAATCAACCCGTACCCATCCTTAACATTTCCAAACTCAATTCCGTCAACTCCACTGCATTTCTGGCTATCCAATAGCCTAATTGGGATCATTTCCAAATTTTTCAAAATTTTTTTAAAAATTTCTCAATTTTCCCGAGGGGGCATATCTTCACCTGTTTCCATCGGGGCATGACTAGGGCATATTTTTATCAATTTTCTTTGACACAACACTGAAATGACATTGTATCAAAGATGGGAAAATGTAGACACCGAAATCTGGTTTAAGCCTGCGACTTCAATATTCTTAATAATTCGTATTTCTTCCATGGTCATGATTAAATAATGTCAATTATTTAATTATTCACTTTAACTTTAATTCTTCTATTAATTAAATAATCTTAATTATTTAATTGATGCACATTTTCTTTATTCCATTTGATTAATTAAATAAATGCTTTTTATTTAATTATGTTACTAATTAACCTTATCCTTCTTGTCAAATCAAATTCTTTATTTATTTAATTATTCATAAAATCTCTTCATCACTTAATTAAATAAATCTTATTTATTTAATTATTCTTCAAATATCAAATATTGAATTAAATGAATTATTTAATTCATAAATCCTATTTTAACGCATTCCTCTATATTTAGATAAATTGTCTGAGTTATCTAAGTATTCACTTTGACTCGACTTGACATCTATTTTAATCGCTCAGTTAACTCTTGATTCAATCTCTAAGTGGCTTTCTCGAGTAATCTCTTCGTCAAATCATTCAATCGTCCAGTGCTAACTCAATTGCGTGTACATGCAGATTAATTAAATATTCCTATTTAATTAATGAAACCTTGTGCGTGCATTCGAACAAGAGTTTCTTTAATCAATCTTTATCTTTGTCATGTAAAGATAATTCTTTTGTTTTTGAATACCAAACTTGAAGATTAAATCATTTATTTAATCTTTAATTCTATTTCTAATTTTTATCACTCATGTCACTACTGACAGTTATCATAATGCATGTCTAATCAGTCAATCTCAACCATCCGTTGATCTTTTGATCTTGGCCTGTCGTTCAAATAATCAATTTTCTATAAATTGATATATTCTTCTTCATTCCAATCTCTCTTGAAATCTTATGACTTTTAGAGAAACTATCTTGAATCTTCGATGTTTTGCTAAATCATTATCATAGGCTATACTTGCACGAACTTTGAAAATATGAGGGCAATTATACAACAACAAAATGGAGAAGGGCAATCGAGATGATACATGGAAATACGTACATATTGAGTGAGATTCTTTTAGTTTTATTACGTTTTTACTTTCCTTTGTTCTTTTTTGCTTAACATTAGATTGCATTTAGAATTAGAGTTTTTAGATTGCATGTTTTTTCTGATCTCTTTCTTCTGCACTTTCTAGACATTACAGTTAATACTTTTCTTTACGATTTGTTCAAGAATCTTATTAGTACTTTCGCTTGTCCATTGAATTGCAGATAGTTATCAATGGTGAATGATTCAAAATTCTCTAACATTTTCATTATAAGATCCATGTATTTTGATAATTTTTCATGTTTAGTTTGACATGTCCCATTGATTTTTTTGATGAATAATTGTCAATCACCAAAGATCTTGATATCTTTAGCACCCATGGTTAAGGCAGTTTGCAATCCTGTAAGTAAGGCCTCATACTCATCTGTGTTATTTGTATATAGGAAATTTAGTTGATAGGACAAGGGAATGGGCTTTCCATAAGGAAAAATTCATACCACTCCAGCACCAAAACTTGTTCGACACTTGGATCCATCAAAATACAACTCCCATATTTTAACATCTACGGTCAAGACACTATCTGACGAGGGAGCAAACCCGACACACAAAAACAATACTCACAACTAGCAAACTTGATTATTATTCAATAAAGAAAATCTTACATGCAGAGGATCCCAAATCCTCGAGCTCTTTGATACATGCAAGCTACAGAAGTTTCCGAAAAGAATTACAAAATTACAAAAAATCCCCTTTTCGCAGCATGTGAACTCTCTCTCTAAAAAGCTAACCAAAAATCAAAAACTAGCCCATAAATAGCCCCATTTTGGTTTGGAGCCAAAAGCAACATTCAAGATATGAGTTTTGGCGGTTTGGCGCCAAAATTACAATTTAAAATTCAAGTTTAAATTCATAGTAAAAAAATAGCAGATTTATAAATTATGCACCAACTTCCGGCAGCCATAACTTTTAATCCAACTGTTGGATCTTCAATGATAATACCTTTTCAGAAAGCTCTCGAAAAGATGATTTTCTATAAAATATATTTTTAGCAAACTACTTTGGTGTTTCTACAAATTTTCAGGCCCATCCGGGATCGTTTAATGCCTCAAACTGAGCTCGGAAGGTTTTCAAGGCAAAAGGTAGAAACTAGAACTTGAATAACTTTCAAATCATGAATGATCTTGACCTAATTATTTCACCAGACTGTGTATTTTTCCATCCTAAACCTTCCCATAAATTTCTATCTTCCCACAACTTCAAATTCAAACCTGCTAAAAATAGCAGTTGAGCAGAAAATGCAGAAAAGTAGTTCTGAAAGTTGGAAACTCTTATTCGACGAAAAGGGTATCCAAAAATGCAAAAAAATCTACAAAAAGAAAACAATAGGAACAAAAATGGAAATCATCTTTTTGGGTGATGCAAGATTGCCTTCACACCACTAGATGCTCCTGCATCAGACACCCGGGGTAATTTGAGAAGTGACCCTGTCACATCTCAGATGGTTGAGGAAAACCCAAACAGTCAACCTCTGCCTTAAACAGCCAGGATGAATCTTTGATAGGCCTTCCTCTCCACTTCACGGAAATATTATTCATATTGCCTGTTTCTAGTACTCCTTCCCACACGGCTATCCAGGATTTCTTCAAACCCCTCCTTGGCTCAAGTTGGTGTTGGAATGCTACACTTCTCCATTGTTGGTACTTCCTCTACGCCACCTTCATGATACTCTATCAAATCTGAAATATTGAACACAGCCTAGGAAATGTTGACTCCATTTGGCAACTCTACCTCATATGCATTCCTTGATTCATGCCTCTTCACAATTTTACATGGACCAAACTTCTTCATCTTCAATTTGTTATAGGTTCCCACTGGAAACCTTTCTTTCCTCAAGTGGACCATCACTTCATCACCAATCTGAAACTCCTTATACCTCCTCTTCTGATCTGTCTTAGCCTTATATTGCATATTTATCTTGTTAATATGTTATCTGACCTTCTCATGTATATTCTTGATGTGCTCTACAAAGTCTTTGGCTTCAGCACTATTCTTCTTCTCTTGGTCCATCTTTCTTAGTTCTGGAGTAGGCCTGGGACTACCTCCATACACAATCTAGAATGGTGATCTACCAGTGCTTCTATTAACAGAATTGTTGTAAGAAAATTCTACCTGGGGTAAGATCAAGTCCCATCCCTTAGGTTTATCTCCTACCAAGCATCTCAGTAGGTTACCCAGACTTATGTTCACAACCTCAGTCTGCCCATCAGTTTGTGGATGGTGTGCAAAACTGAACATCAACTTTGTCTTCAACTTTTTCCACAAGGTCCTCCAAAAGTATCCAACAAATTTTGTGTCACGATCTGAGACTATACTCTTTGGAAAACCATGTAGTCTCACCACCTCTCTGAAGAACAAGTTAGCAATGTGGACTGCATCATGGGTCTTCTGGCATTGGATGAAATGTGCCATCTTTGAAAACCTATCAACTACCACAAATACTGAATCATTCCCTCTTTGTGTCCTTAGGAAACCAAGAACAAATTCCATACTTATATCCTCCCATGGCCTCTCTGGTATAGGTAAGGGCTGATACAACCCAATATTCTAGCTCACTCCTTTAGCCATTTGACATACCCTACAACTTTGCACAAACTTCTTCACATCTTGTGATAACTGAGGCCAAAAATAATGCTCACTGATAATGGTAGTGGTCTTATCCCGACCAAAATGTCCTGCCATTCCCCATTGTGCTTCTCCTTTATTAGGTTTTCCCTCATGGAACTCCTTGGAATACACAATTGACTTCCCTTAAACAACATGCCATTCTGGATTATGAAATCCAACCACTTTGTCCTGTCAACTGTAACAGGTTCCTTGCAAGCTTTCCAAGCTTCTACAAAATCAGGATCTTCAGGGTACAATGTCTTGAGTTCATTGAACCCAACCACTTCAATTTGCATCTCTGTCAATAATTTTTTCCTCCTATTTAAGGCATCTGCAACCCTATTCAACTTGCCACTCCTATGCTTTAAAACAAAGGTATAACTCTGCAAAAATTCTACCCATTTCATATGCCTCTGATTTAATTTTCCCTGACTACTTAGGTACTGTAATGCTTGATGATCAGTAAACAAAAACAAACTCCTTTGGTAACAGATAATGTCTCCATTTCTTTAATGCTTAAACTATTGTATAAAATTCTTGATCATATGCAGAATACTTTCTCTTTGCATCATTTAACTTTTCACTAAAATAGGCAATGGGCTTACCTTCTTGGCTCATCACTGCTCCAATGGCACAACCACTGGCATCACAATCCACCTGAAACACCTTATTGAAATCTGGGAGGGCTAAAACTGGTTGCTCTGTCACCTTTTGCTTCAACAAATCAAAACTCTTTGTTGGTCCAGTGCTCCACTTGAACTCTTCTATCCCCTCTCATTGTTTCAGTCAGGGGTGCACAAATACTACTAAAATTTCTAATGAATTTTTATAAAATTTGGCCAAACCATGGAAAGATCTCACCTAAGTAGGTTCTTGGGGTAGGCCATTCTAGAATAGCCTTCACCTTCTCTGGGTCCATCTTGAGACCTTCTGCTGAGACAACAACCCCAAGTACACTAACTCCTTCTTCACAAAACTACACTTCTTCAGATTAATCAACAATTTCTCTTCTCTCAACTTTTCAAAGACTCTACGAATATGCATCAAATGCTTATCCAGGGACTTACTGAATATTAAGAATATCATCTAAGTACACAATAACAAAATTCCCTAGAAACTTTTCAGTACTTCGTTCATGAGTCGATGAATGTGCTTGGTGCATTGGTTAGCCCAAAAGGCATGACTAACCACTCGTACAGGCCCTCCTTGGTCTTGAAGGTAGTCTTCCATTCATCACCCTCTCGAATCCGGATCTGGTGATATCCACTCTTTAGATCAATCTTCGTGAAGTACTGTGCTCCACTCAAATAATCCATCAGGTCATCCATCCTTGGCAAGGAAAATTTGTACTTGATTGTTATCTTATTTATGGCTTGGGAGTCTGTACACATCCTCCACTCCCCATCCTTCTTTGGTGCTAGTACTGCAGGTACTACACATGGGCTCAGACTCTCTCGAATCAAACCCTTTCTCAACAAATCTGAACTTGTCTGTTCAACTCTCTCACGAGTCATTCTATGAGCTGCCTTATTTGGCAAACTAGCTCTAGGATCAAGTCAATCTAATGACTGATCTTCATTGGTGGTAAACCCTCGGTACATTATCAGAAATAATCTCTGAAACTCATCAATAGTCCAAACTTCTACTAGCACCTTCTCACTATCTTCCTTTTCCATTCTAGGAATCAATGCATAACACATATGCTCATGCTTCATGCCTTCTAAAAATTTCCTTCCATCAAAAAAACAAATTCTAGCACTACTGCATACCTTTTCTTCATCCTTCTTCAGGGGTTTCAACTTATGACGGACTCCATCCTTCATCAAGGAATAAGTGTTTGCATGGCCATCATGTACAATTCGCCTATTAAACTGGCACGGCCTCCCCAACAACATGTGACATGCATCCATGGGGATGATATCACAAAGTACCTCATCACAATAGCTTCTGATCTTGAATTTCACCAGGCACTGCTCATTGACTAGAACTTTGTGGTCTTTCTACAACTAGGCAATCCGATATGGGTGTGGATTCCTTTCCCTTTTCATCTTCAACTTCGTAACCATCTCTTCTGACATCAAATTATTGGTGCTTCCACTATCAATAATAACTTCACAACATTTGTCTTCACATTTGTACCTTGTGCAGAACAGATTGTTCCTCTGTTCTGGCTACTTCTCTTCAGTCACAAGGGCTCTTCTAACCACTAGGGCTTCTCCCCTTTCAGCATCATATGAATGCTCAGACTCCACCTCCTCATATGCATGTGCAACCCTTCCATGACCTTTTGGCCTTATGTCTGTCCTTCCTTGGTGTTGTGGACATTCATAGGCTCGATGCCCTTCTTCACCACAATGGAAACAAGTTCCTTTGAAACAACCTCTTCCAGGCCCTGGTCCAGATCTTCCTCGTCCTCTACCTCTTTGATCACCACTATTTTGATAACGAGGGCAGTAGAAGTTATCATTCCTCTGGCTTCGACTAGTACCCACATCTTCATTTTTCCTTTCATCCTCATTTCGGCTCCCAAAAGATCTTCCACTACCTCTTCCCCTTTGACCTCCTCAGCCTTTTTGCTTGCTATCAAATCTCTTGTTCAGCTTCTCCTCAACTTTTAGAGAAAATTGGTATGCATCCTCAATGTTGGTCATTCTGACCAGGCTTAGCTCCTCTTGAATGCTCAGTCGTAACCCATTAATATAACGGGTTACCTTCTCCTTGTCTGCCTCTGCATGGCTTGTTCTGATGATCATTTTGTGAAAATATTTTGTGTATTCTTTCACATATCTACTTCCTTGCTTCAACCCTTGCAATTTCTTCAGCAGATCTAACTCGTAGTCTACTGGTATGAATTGCTTCTTCAATTTCTCCACCATGCGATCCCAACTGTTGATCTTTCCTTTTCCTCTTTGATTTCTCTCCAACTGGACCTCTTTCCACCAAATATATGCATGGCCCTTCAGCTTCATTTTTGCAAACTTAACCTGATCTAGGTCGTCTACTTCTTCATACTTGAAATATTCTTCTAGCTCGTTGATCCAATCGATCAAATCTTCTGGAATAACTGGGGACTTCTATTCTTTGTCTTTTTCCGATCTTCGAAATGGCCCTAATCAGCCGCATTTGATCTTGATCAATAGCTTCTTCTTCCTCTTCTACATCTATATCTTCCACCTCTTCTTCATCCTCACTTTCTCCTCTCCTTCCCAGGTCTAACCCTCTTCTCATTTGTTCCTGCAATACATCAATTTGTCTCTGGAGGGCTCTGAAACCCTTGGCTGCCAATGGATCTCTTCCACCAGCATTTATGCCACCACCACGCCTACTAGGAATCACTCTTGGAGGCATCTTGAAGATCTTGAACCCACAACCACGGTCCTGGTTCAAACTGCTTCATGATCAGCAATCTATTGACACGCTCAAGAAAACCTACTCTGATACCACCCAACGAGGGAGCAAACCCGAGACACAAAAACAATACTCACAACTAGCAAACTTGATTATTATTCAATAAAGAAAATCTTACATGTAGAGGATCCCAAATCCTCGAGCTCTGCGATACATGCAAGCTACATAAGTTTCAAGAAAGAATTACAGAATTACAAAAAATCCCCTTTTCGCAGCATGTAAACTCTCTCTCCAAAAAGCTACCCAAAAATCAAAGACTAGCCCATTAATAGCCCCTTTTCGGTTTGGAACCAAAAACAACATTCAAGATATGAGTTTTGGCAGTTTGGCACCAAAATTACAATTTAAAATTCAAGTTTAAATTCACAGTAAAAAATTAGCACATTTCTAAATTATGCACCAACTTCCGGCAGCCATAACTTTTAATCTGACCATTGGATCTTCAATGATAATACATTTTCGGAAAGCTCTCGAAAAGACTATTTCTACACAATTGGCCTTTGGCAAACTACTTTGGCATTTCTGCAAATTTTCAGGCCCATCCGGGATCGTTTAGTGCCTCAAACTGAGCTCGAAAGGTTTTTCAGGGCAAAAAGCAGAAACTAGAACTTGAATAACTTTCAAATCATGAATGATCTTGACCTGATTCTTTAACCAGACTGTTTATTTTTCCATCCTGAACCTTCCGATAAATTTCTATCTTCCCACGACTTCAAATTCAAACCTACTAAAAATAGTAGTTGAGTAGAAAAAGCAAAAAAGCAGTTCTAAAAGTTGGAAACTCTTATTCGACGAAAAGGGTATCCAAAAATGCAAAAACATCTACAAAAATAAAACAATAGGAACAAAAATGGAAATCATCTTTTTGGGTGATGCAAGATTGCCCTCACACCACTAGATGCTCCTGCATCACTATCATCAGGAAAGGATTCATGATTAGGTAAAGCGGGAGGAGAGGGGGCATCAACTAAGTGATTGGTTAAGTCTTGTCCTTTTATTTATTTTTGGGAAACAAACTTAAGGTCAAACTTAGTTAACAACATCACCCACTTAGCTAAGCGTCCACCTATGTCAGTTTAATTAAAAAAATTCTTAAGGGGATCAAATTTTGTTAAGACTTGTATTTCAGCATTTAGTAAATAATGTTGCAATTTACTAGTAGTGAATACAAGATCTAAACATTGTTTTTCAATTGGTGAGTATCGAGTTTCATAATCAATTAAAGTTTGACTAATGTAATTTAAACAAGATTTTATTTTCCATGATCATCTTGTTGAGCCAACAATGTTGCAAGAGCATGGGTTGATGCAGCTATGTACATGATAAATGGTTTTTTTGGCATGACGGGTTGTAAAATAGGTGGAGTTGCAAGGTATTCCTTTAAACTCTCAAAATCCTCTTTACAGTCCTCATTCCAAACAAAGTGTATATCTTTTTTGAGAAGATGTGTGAAGGGTAGTGTACGATCAGCTAAAGATGCTATGAAACGATGAATAGCTTGAATTCGCCCTTGTAACATGCGCAATTGAGAAAAAAATTTAGGAGGCATGTTAATAATGGCATCAATTTTCTTTGTTTCCACCTCAATGCCTCTGTGAGATATGAAAAACCCCAAAAGTTTCCCACTATCTATGCCAAAGACACACTTTTTTGTATTTAAGCACATATTATATTTATGTATTCATTCATATATTTTTCGAAGAACATTTACATTGTCTTGTCTTGTTAAGGATTTAGCAAGGATATCATCAAGGTAATCTTCCAAGATTTTATTTATGTAATCATGAAATATCAAGGTCATCACTCGTTGATAAGTTGTGCTAGAATTATTTAAACTAAAAGGCATCACAACCCAACAAAACATTCCCCAAATAGTTGTAAATGCAGCTTTGTATTGATCTTGAGGGTTGATAAGTATTTGATTATAACTAGAAAATATGTCCATGAATGACAAAAAAGCATGTCCAACAATTAAATCCATGATCATGTCAATATTAGGAAGAAAAAAGTCATCTTTTAAAGATGCTTTATTCAAATCATCTAAATTTGTGCTTACCCTAATACGATTATCAGGTTTAGCAACTATGACAATGTTTGAGATCCAAGGAGAATAATCAATAGGTTGAATGAAGCCTAAATCAAGGAGTTTTTAAAGCTGTGCTTTAACATGCAAGGCTATCTTAGGGTGCATTTTTCATAGCTTTTGGTGAACAAGTTTAGCATTTTTAGTGAGAACGATGTTGTGTGTCACAATTTGTGGGTCAATTCCTGGCATGTCAGAATATTTCCAAGCAAAAATTTCAAGAAAATCATGAAGTAAAGTTGCAATTCCCTCTTGTTCTTCATCGTCAAGGCACTTCCCAAGTTTAATAACTTTTTTTTTATCATCTATGTCCATTGGCACATCGATTGTATCTCCTAAGGGGAGTGCATTAGACTTAGGAACTTCGGGATCATATGGTTCTTCAGGGATATCACTATCTTTTTGCTTGGTAATGATCACAACACAAGTAACCCGTTTCATGGGAGTAGTAGAGGATGTGTTATCAAAAACTCCAAACTTTTGTTTTAGAATTTCATTACTGTCAAAATACTGCCATGATGGTGATGAGTTCATATCAAGCAATTCAGGATGTTTGATTGTGATTTTGTGTTTTGGTTGACATGTAATAGTGTTTATATTCAAAAATGGTCATTGAGTAGCTTTTGTCATTTTAGAAAAAGAATATCTTAATCCATTTTTTGTCTTGTGTGTATTAGGTTCTATAGGGACACAAATACCTTTTTCATGCTTTCCACATCATTTTTTGATATATCCCAATTTTTTCACAAGTTCATAGCCTTTTCCATAAAGTCTTTCCATTTCTTTCGGATTAGGCAGAGGTTGATAGTATATCTCATAAAAAAAAATTGTTTATTGTAGTTTCTTCAAAAGTAGAGGAGATAGATGTTTGAGAGGGTTTTTTAGATTTTTGAGTTGACATGGCAATTGGTTGTTCTTATTTTTCATCCTTCTTTTGTGTTATTATGTATTCACCCATAAATGAAGGTGTGAATTCTAAGGATCCCCAATCATCACCAAATAATTTGGACACCGATTCCTCATCTTGTTGTTCAATTTTGAGAGTTTCTATATTAGATGTTGGAATTAATGTATTCAGAGGACTTGTGGTTCCTTTTTCAAGGTGTAAGCAAATTTTAGGCTTGGGGTCTATTTCAACTTAATAAATATTGTTGTTATAGAAATATTTCATTATGTGATGAAGGGTTCAAGGCATTGCATTCATCTCATGAATCCATGGTTTTCCTAAAAGAAGGTTATATGAAAGATCATAAGGCATGACATGAATAGGAGTTTGCATAGTAGCCACCCCAACGGTAATGGGAAAAGTGATTACACCAAGTGGTTGTTTTGTTGTATTGTCAAATCCCTGAATGGATAAGGAATCAGGTTTTATTTGTGACTTGTCAACACACAATATATAAAGGAGATTCACACTACACATATTAAAGGAATAACCATTATCAATGAGGGTTCTTTTGACACCTATTCAATTGAATTGAGCAATTATAAAAAAGGCTTCATTTTTATTTCACAACTCTAAAGGAGGAAGCTCGTTTTGATGGAAAGTAATGTCTAGGTTAACTTTATTCATTCCATGTATTAAAGTTGTCACATCATTCAGAGTTGTACCAAGAGGAACCACAATGTTTTGTAAGGTTGTTTGAAGAATAGTGTGGTAATTTGGTGAATTCTAAAGTAAATCCCAAAGGGAAATCTTTGCAGGAGTATTCTTGAGTTGTTCAACAAGATCATACTCCTTTGTGTGTGAGGGAAAGCAAGGAGCACTAGGAAGATTAGGTAAAGGTAAAGAGGGTGGGGTTGGTTGCGGTGGTTAAAAATTGTTTCAGGTATTATATGTATGAGCAATAGTAATATTATTGGATTGCTACAACACATTAGTGTTAGGTGGGTAAAGAGTGAACTCAGGTATATTAGAAGGATGTAGTTTATGCGAGGGTGGGTAAAGAATGAGTTGAGGTTGAATCACATTGACATCCTTAGTTTTAAATTGTTTGCAACAAACCTTAATGGATGACTGAGATGAGACAAAGTCTTAAAGGGATTCATCTAACATATCCAAGTCATCATAACTAAAAGATTTTAGGGGTAAGTTATCGTTAATATTATTGGATTGCTACAACACATTAGTGTTAGGTGGGTAAAGAGTGAACTCAGGTATATTAGAAGGATGTAGTTTATGCGAGGGTGGGTAAAGAATGAGTTGAGGTTGAATCACATTGACATCCTTAGTTTTAAATTGTTTGCAACAAACCTTAATGGATGACTGAGATGAGACAAAGTCTTAAAGGGATTCATCTAACATATCCAAGTCATCATAACTAAAAGATTTTAGGGGTAAGTTATCGTTAATTGTTTTAGGTTGCTCATGGAAAAATTTAGAGACAATAATGTTCTATGTTGTAGGTTAGTCATAACAAACCTTAGTCATCACGACTAAAAGGTTTGAGGGATTGGTTGTCATCAATTGGTTGAGGTTTCTCATGGCAAGCTCTAGAGGAGGAAGTGAGTGAAATAAAGTCCTGAATAACTTCATCTAACTTGTCTACATCATCTCTACTAAGAGGCATGGATGAGAGGCTATTTTTGAACTGGATCATTTATTTGAAAGGTTGGTTTGATGTTTGTGGTTTTTTGTTGTTTTTATGTACTAACAAATCTAATTTAAAAGAACTAGTGACTAATGTTGAAAAGGAAATGTGAAAAAATATAAGACTATCCATAAATGCCATGAAATGAAATGATGCTTATGTAAATGATTTAGATATAACCGAAAGTAACTGAAACAAAATAGAAAAGGAACTGCAAAAAATAGAAAAGTGCAAAGCAAGAAACTGAATTCTGAAAATACTGACGCAAAAAGTGCACTGGGTTTGATTCGCCCAACATGGTGAATGAGTCCCAGGAGAGGTATTTTCAAGTTTTTAATTATTTTTTTGAGTTTCCTTTATGTGTTCAAGTTTGTATAATGTAGATAAATACTAAAAATGCAAAATTTTGGAATGATGAGATGAAAGGAAATTCAATAGTGACCTATAAACGATAGTTTCACTAATGCAATTTAAAGAAGTCCTCGGATATAAAAAAAATGCAAAAGAAAATGAAATTGAGTCCTAGGATGAAAATGAAAGTGCATATCAGAAAGACATAATGTTCAATATGTAGGTTCATGAAAATGAACCATCAATTTTGAAGGTTCTATGGACTTCTCTTGCACTCTTTGGATCTTCCACCTAAAAGGAGACATATAGAACCCTAAAATTGAGGTGATTCACTCAAATAAAGGAATGTAAGATGGAATTAAGACTAAATGAAATGATCTAAATCCAACTAAGTGATGAAATTGATTGATTATTGAACTATTGATTTTTTGCTTTTCCTATTGACTTCTCTAGCTCTTCTAGGGTTTTTCACCTAAAAGGAGAGAGATAGGGCCCAAAAATGCTAAGGGTTGAATATTCAAATAATGTTATGTGTGATGTTGTCTAAGCTAAATGAAGTAAACTAAATGCAATTGAGTGATTTAAATGAATGAATTTGAATGCAAAACTAAGATTTAAACTATGATGGAAAACACACTATGATATGCAAACAATGAACTAAATAAAGGAATAATGCAAAACAAAAAAAATGAGATGAAACAAATTGCACCTAGGTAATGTTTGATGATTCTGGAATGTTGTGGATGCTGAATGAAATCACTGAAATTTCACAGTGGGACTCATTTTCCCAGGGTGGTGAATTAGTCCTCCTACTATTGAAAAGGTTTCGGAAATAAGTTTCTAACTGTCGGGATCCAGAATTTGACAAAATTTAGATTTTTAGTCCTAAGGTGGGACTCATTCACCACTAGTGGAAAATCAGTCCTCTCCCAAAATTCTGAAAAATCAGGAGACAACTTTGCAACACCAGATCTGGAAATCTCTGATTGTTGGGTTATCGAAGTCAATTCTGTAGGAAACAGACATAAAACCTTCTCTAAGCTTGAAATATGAATGAGTTGACTTGAAGCACCTAGTTGACTTGTTTACCAATCTTCAACACCAAAAAGTTTGTTAAATCTACATACCTAGGTCTATAAACACATATGCAATAGGGGAAAAATGGTTGAGGGTTAGTAAATAGGGGTTTGCCTTGGTCAAACCCCACTTTTGGTAATCAAACCCTTAATGAAACAATGAAATGTAAGAGAATGATAAAATAATAACATGCAATAGCTATCAACTTACCAAACCCTTGATAATCCAAATCTAAAGTAATGTCAATGAATTCTCCAAAGTTCTTGAATGTTGTAGAATGCTTGCATGCTTGAATATGATGTGTGAATGTTGGAGAATTGTAGGAGATTATGGGAGATGTAAAATGAGGTGAAAATAACTTATTTATACAATCTTGTGCCTTAGTTAGCCATTCATACCTCACCATAGGCCAACATCAAGTTTTTTTTTAATGAAAACCCGAAAGGAAATTTAAAATATTTTGAATTTGGAGCCAAGGGAGACTCATTCACCACCAATGGTGAATGAGTCCCACCTAGGACATAAAAATAGGTGTCAAGAAATATGTTGCATTTAATTTTTTTTGGGATTACATTCAAAAATACACTTAATTAAAGCATATGAGGGCATAAAAAAACCAAATAAAGCATGAGAAAGGGATAAACAGTGAAGGTATGCCTAGAAGAGCATGGAATCGTGTTACAAGACTTTACAACACTCAAAAATAGGACGTGGTAAGTAATGAAAAGGTGGATTTTCTGTGAATTATAATAAATAGAATCTAGAAGAATGTAGAAATGTCTTACAACACTTCACAAAACCTTCGCAAGACATCATTATTTGAATTTTAGTACCTAAATATGCATGTTCAAGCCATGTCACAACACAAAATCAGAGAAAAATAGATCAAACACCATGAAACAAGACCTAAAATGCCATGAAAATGACAAGGGGCCATTTATCTATGATATAATTATGAATGCAAAATTAATGGAATATGCAATGTTTGAAAACACGGTGATGTTTGCAAAAAACTAAAAAATATGAACACAAATGCAAAAAGGACTAAACAGAAAGTTGTAACTTAGAATGTGTGCACCTATAAGACTAATGAATATTGAAAAGCACTTTGGAAATCTAGAAATTTTTACTTTTAGGTTGACTATGACTCATTCGCCACCTTGGGTGAATCAGTCCCAAGTTAGGGTTTTTTGTCTGAAAACTAGTTTCTACTCACTGGGTATTAGAATTTGCAATTAACTTTGTTAGCCACCTCAAATGGGACTCATTCACCATCCATGGAAAATTATTCCACTTTCAATTTTCTAAAAACTCGGTTCTCAGACCTGCACCTTGTCACCTGTACAACACTTCTTGATGGGAATCTAGATCGGGATCTTAGAAAATACCTACAAAATAGCTTAAAATTTATTGTCTAATGGGGGGTTTTCCTTGGTCGAAACCCTAATTGGGTAATAAAACCTTGAGTGAACAAAAATCTGCATAAAACCCTAGCCTTAAGTGTGTTAAAGACTAGGAAAATGTAAAGAATGAAAAAACACTATTCTATTGTGTTAGAATAAGATCTGCAAATGTGATTTGAATGATGCAAGAATTAAACCCTAGAAACACTACAACATATCAAATGAATGTAAATTACATGCAAATGTAATGTAAACCTTAAGCCTGAAGATAGAGAGAAGATGGAAGATGGAATCACTTTGAAAACAAGTCTTTAGGTGTGATTTGATGGCTAGTTACATCTCCTCAACCTAGATTCCGCCATGATTCACCATAGGCATCCATCACCAACTCTTTGCAATGTTGGATCTTGGATGAGAAGTGAGCTTGAAGACCTGCAAAAACCCTTGGTTTGCTACCCTAAAGCTTCAACTTTTCTATAGAAAATACAAATAAAACTTATTGTGGAAGACTCCTAATACTTAACTTTTAAAATTGCTTTGTAAAAATGACTAAGAGATGTGAAAATGGCTTAAAATGTGTATTTATAGGCATCAACACCTAATTTTCATGTTATTTAGACCTAAGAGGTTAACATCCACCGAAAAATTAAGTTGAATTGATTAAATTCTTGCTCAAAATTAAAATTTTCTTCAAAAGGGACTCATTCGCCACCCTTGGAAAATGGGTCCCACCAAAAGAGACTCATTCGGCCAAGGTGGCAAACGAGTCCCACTAGTGGTTTTTGAAGGTGGGTTTTTGGGATATGAACTAATTGAGTGTTGTTTGTTAGGATTTAATTGATTTTTAAGTGAAACGAGCCTCTAGATAAAAAAATAATGGGTCTTAGTGGCCTATAAATGATGTTTTGAAGAATGAATAATGCAGGAGTACTCATAATTAGGTCTAAATTAAGCATGAAATAGTCTCTTTTCTCAAGAGTGTCCAATTTTCTATGCCACACTCTTATATGTTCATGAAAGGTTAACGACTAGTCAAAAGAGACAACGACAAGTTACATACGAGGACAGGGCTAACTAACCCCTTGCCCCCACTTAGTGTAGGACAAAGGTGAGCCTGTAATGGATGAAAGTAAGTATTAGTTGGAGGATTTAGGTGCTCCAACATAAGTAAGAGCACCACACTCCTTGAGATATTGAATTTTGTTGTTTAAAGTCTTACATGAAAATGGAGATAAGAGAGATAACCCTAAATATTTCTTGAAAGAGTATGATATGTTAGTTTTTTTTGTTTGTTCATTGTATCCATGTGTAGGAGGGAGATTGTATCCGATACCATAATGATCTTCCAAGTCAAATGAAGGGGTTTTATGCTTTTGAGAGGGATTAGTGTCTTTACAAGATCACAAATCCTTTTTAATGTTAGGTGTCATTCCTTCATGAGGCATGGGAGTTATATTACCCCCATCACTACCAAGGGGTAATTTTGTAGAACTAGGTTGAGTGATTAAAACAAAAGGTTGTTTTGGTTTAGGTTGTGATTTTTCGCACCCTCCCCTAAAGGAAGGTGTGAAACCATAATTGTTACTAGAACTTGTGTCTAAAAATGAATCATTTGTATATGACACTTTGGACCATGAGGGTGATATTTTGAAAAATCTATTGAATGGAGGTGTAGAATCTATCGACCCCGAATTATCACAAAAGAGTTTTGTAGGTGAAGAATGAGCATCAACTTGTAGAGGTTCAATTTTTGATCTAGGAATGAAAGTATTGGGTGAGTTGGAAATGTTGTGATTATTTGATTCATAGCTTCGTTCATATGCATCAATCATGTATATCTTGTTATTGTACTCAAATTTCATTGTACAGTGAAGGGTAGATGAGACTCCTTTCATATCATGAATCCATGGTCTCCCTAGGATAAGATTGTATGGAAGGGGTCCTTGCATGATATGGATAGAGGTAGGCAACACTACAGGTTCAACCTCAATAGGTAATGTGATCATCCCTAGCGGTTTCCTATTAACAAATTGTCAAAGCCATGAATATGAACATCATCAAGTTGAATGGGATTCTTGTACATCCCTATTTTGTTGAGGAGGTCAAGGCTACAAATATTTATTTCAAATCCATTGTCTATGATAGTGCACCTAATTAAAGTTTCATTAATGGTCACCTTTTTCACCAAGGGATCATTCTTGTTTTTAATCTCAAGTGAGGGTAATTCATGTTTAGGGAAAGTGATTTTTGATTGGGTGACTAACATGGGATGAGGGGAGGATGTTATATTATTCAATTTTATGTAAGATTGTATCTCTACCTTTTGTATTTGTGACATTTTATGAAATAGAAATTTGATTGTAGATAATAGTGGAATGAGTTGCCATACAAAGATATTAATAGGAGTCTTTTTAAGATCTTCAACACTAGGAAAATTATGTGGAAGGAAAGGTAATGGAGTAGGAGTGTTGTGCAATCCCCTAGATGTTTGAGTCACTAAATTAGAACTTAGCGGTTGCAAAACATTTTGTTGATTAGATTGCATCATGGATTTCAAGACATCTCTTTTTTTCTTTGTGATTCACTAATGGGAGGTAACTTAAGAAGCTCACTAATTAAAGGAGATCTAGCTTGTTTCGTCATAACCTTAAGAATATTTTCTTAATTTGCATGACTTGGTAGTGAAGGGGATTCTAATGCCACTTTATTCTCTTCACCTAGGGAAGATTTAGTGTTTGAAGGATATGTGTCAATGTTCATATGTTTTTACACCAGGAGATTCTCCCTAGGAGGAGAGTTTTTAGGAGAATAGTAAACCAAATGTTTTTGACATTCATAGGTTGGTTCTTCTAAAAGGAATTCATAGAAAGTAGGGGAATGATCAATGGTTGAATGTTCTTTCTCAAGAAGGGTTTCAATAAGTGAAGGGGTAGTTCTAAGATATTCATGACCTTGATTGATTGTGTTGTCTAACATCAAAGTATCTTCTTCACAACTAGGAGAGATACTAGGAGGAAAAAAAATGTTATTGTCATGATTACCTATGGTTGTGTTATCTTGTTTATCAATGTCTTGTCCACTAATAGAGGTAAGAGGAGAGAAACAAATAGGATTCTGAAAACTCTCATTAATTGGTTCTTCTACCAAAATATCTTTGTCACCAATAGGAGAGATATTAGGAGAGGAACAAATATGATCGTTAGGAATTTCCATGGTTGTATTCTCTTTCACTAATTTAATACTCTCATAGGGAGGGGATAGGAAATATTTTTTAACATGTCTAAATATGCAAGGTACTAATAGTGTTTAAACAAAAATGAAAAGCACTTGTAACCATTTCATGCATTGTTTCAACAATGTAAACAATGTATATCCAAAGATGCAAAAAAAAATTATCCAATATATGCAAAGTTTTAAGAATGAAAACAATGTATATGCAAGAATGAAAACCACTTTTATCAAACTTATGCAAAGTTTCATGAATAGAAAAATTGTGTATGCAAAAGTGAAAAGTACTTTTATCCATATTATGCAAAACTTCAGAAATGTGAGCATTTTCAGATCTAATGATGTTTGTAAAAAAATGATTTCAAAAATGACTACCCTAAATTGATGTTTTTGAGCTAGATGCATAAAAAAAATGTTTCCAAAACTTTCCAAACTTATAGTATATGATATTAGGAGGCTTAGGAAGCACATAAATGAGGTTTTTGACATTGTAATCGATAGTGAAAAATATGGACTAGGACTAAGTCATCAAAAATGGCGAATTACTCCCAGTAAGGGTTTTTTCAAAATTTTCAAAAAAAATTAAGTTATTTTGATGCTTTTGATGTTGTATGACCTGAATACTAAAATAAAATACATTTTTTTGGATTTTTTTCAATGATTTAAAATGCAAAAATGTAAACTATATTCATTTTCACTAATGTAAAATTTTAAAAGCCGAGAATGCAAATTAACCAATGTAAAATGCAATGCAATGTTAATGCAAACTAATTCTAAGATGATGATGGACTCCAAAATCAGAAAATGTGATGTTCCAAGGTTAGGTTCACCAAAATGTGGACAATGATTTTGGTTACCCAAGGGCTTTCTAGCACTTCTACGGTTTTTCACCTAAAAGGAGAGAGATGGGCCAAAATGGGAAATGTCTACACTCAAGATTGATATAAAAGGGAGGAAATATGTCTAAATATGATGTCATAATGTAATAAATTGAAAAATAATTATGATTATTAATGTAAAACCTAAGAAATACAAAGTGCTAGAAAACGTAGTGTTGTATGCAAACATGTGATAAATGACCTAGAAATGTAAAAAAAACTAGACATAAAGTTATGAAACTGAATGTGTGCACCTAAAGGTTGAAAAAGGATGAGATGAAGGTATGGAATCCTAATAAAACTGTTGCATAAGTTGACTGGGACACTTGTGCCAATTTGGGCGACTTAGTCCCAGATCTGGAAAGACTGGTTTGAATCTCATTTTTTCCAAATAGGTTTTCGAATCTGCAAAAATAACTGAAAGGAATGTACATTGGGACTAATTTTCCATTATTGGTGACTTAGTCCACTTTCATGTTTCTAGAAATTCCAAAGGGGAAATAGAAGCTGTCGGTCTACAGTTCAGTTCTTCACAGGTGTCCACTTCTAAAACTATGATTTTCAGGCCTGAAAGTGACTTTTAGTGGATATTTTGGCTTTGCAAACAAGGAGATATCCTCGAAAATTCTTCAACCTAGTCTTCAATGAATTTCAAGTCCTCAAGATACCTAAATCTACAAACAAACAAGGAGAGAAGGAGAAAATATTGATTGTTAGGGCATGGGGGTTTTCCTTGGTCAAACCCCTTTTTACGAAATTAAACAAAAATGAGGAAACAATGTGATGAAGCATGAAACAATGGAATTAGTACCTTGCCCTGATGATTAATCATGAATTTCTACAGCAAGAAATGAAGAATCTACCCTTGAATGTCTTTGCAAGCTATCTTGATCACTTAGAATGTAAAACCCTAACTTTCTTGACTTGAGAACATGATGAATGATGGATGAAATGATTTAATGATGAATTAGGGTTTAGAGACTTGTATTTATAGGAAATTCACCTTATTTTCCTATTAATTAGATCCCCAAGGCTGACATGAAGGAAGAATAAACTTAAAATCCAAAATTTCTTGTTGAAACCTCGAAAATAGGCCAAATTGGACTAAGTCGCCATGCTGGGTGTCTTAGTCCCACCTAGTAGGGAGTCATTCACCTAGATGGGAAACTTAGTCCCAGAGGGGCCCTTGTGATAGCTAGAATGTTGGGGAATGAGGAATGTTAGTTCTTATGTTGATTTCATTGGGTATTTGACCAAATTATGCCTTCAGATGCACAATATGGGGCAATAGGGGCATATTAATGATGATGTAAAGGTCAATTAGCGCTTGGGACACCTAATTCAATGTGAAAGTGTGATTAAACACACTTTATAACACTAAAATGAGGCCACTTAGCCTAGAAAGGCACAACATCCAATGTGAATGTGTAGGAAAAATTACAACACTAGATTAAAGTGAAGTTTAATTTACAAGAATTCTAGATAAATTTAATAATGCAATTAAATACATTTTATAATGTTGAATTAAGGGGAAATTTGGCTCATTAAGTCTAGAGAAGTGTGAAAGTCTTTTACAACACTTTACAACACCTTTAAAAGATATCATTAAATGCATTTTTATTCACTTTGCAAGGGTCTAAGACCTAGTGTGGATGTGAAAAACACCTCACACCATTAAATCAAGGCCTTATTAAGTCCAATTTTTCATTAATTAATCCTGAATCAAGCAAGAAAAAAGGGATACTTTTTTTGTGTCCACACATATACATACATATACATATATATATGCATACACATACACATACACATACATATACATATACATATACATATACATATGGACATACACATACATATACATACATATACATATACACATACACATACATATACATACATATACATAAATATACATATACATACACATACACTTTCTTCCCTTCATTTATTGTTTATAGTTATCTCTGTGCATCTTTGGCATTATATGCATTACCATATGAGCAATTGTAGTTAAATCTTCTTTCTTTCACCAAATTAATATGGTTAATCTTAGTAACTTTTTCACCTCTTCTATTATCCATGTTTTTTAAGCTCTATTTCACAGGTTTTCTATCATCTGCCAGTTACCTCTGATTGTGCCAAACAATGTAGCTTGAATTTTGAATTGACAAGCCAACTATTATATAGATCACTTCAAGTGTGATATAATTTTAGCTCTATCTTAGTTTAATATTTATTAGACCTAGATGCACATCTATATTTGTCCTTTTTGTCTAGGTTAATCAATCAATTGATATATTATTATTTAATTATCTTAAGATACATATGCATAGAAATACATGGCATACTTGAGGTTGTGGATTAAATAATATTTATGAAAAGTATGGAACATTAAAGGATTCTCATTTTTTAAAGAGTTATTAGCCATTCCTTTAATTACTAATATTCAATTAAAAATTAATCTTAAAAAAAGTCAGCCCATAACTTTAGGTATGGCATATTTTTTCCAATGCTTATGTGGGAGTAGATTATTTGTTAATTTGATGTTATTTACTTTGATTATCTTTTATTTGAATATTAGTTATGATTGTCAAAGTAATTACACATAAATATATAACAGAATATATATGTATCCATGTGTATATAAATGTATATCTATATATATATACAAGTATTCTACATATTTCTTTGTTAACCATTTTCACTATTTGACTATTGTTTTATGTTTTCCATTGGAGATAATAATTCTATTCAATGATTATGAAGGGACGAAGTGAAATTAAAATACGCATGGAAGAACTAAAAATTCCAACATATAACAAGAATCAAGAATCATAGTGATAATGCAGACTAAAAACAATGTGGGAACCACATTAAAATCAAAACCATGGGAGCTCAATGAATGTGAATATATATATGCAAACATAGGAATAAATTATGTTCATATTTGGAAAACACAAGTCTTAGCATCCCATAGTGAGCATTAAAAAGGAAAGACAAGGAGAAATGTTGAAAAGTGCAAAAGAGCGGTCAAAGGGTAGGTGTTCCAGTTCAGCCTTTTGTCTGAAATAGGGGTAGATATCTTTGTTCTATCGAAAAGAAACAGTTTACACTCTGCTTGGAAATCAAGTTTATTGATTTCATGATCATTGTTTTAAGATGGTCCTCAGAATTGTAAGTGTTTGTTCTGATCAAGGCAGTAAAGATATAAGGTTTACAAACAAGGCCTTTAATAACAACATGATTTTTTGTAGACTCAGAGCTATCCTACAACATGTAGAGGTCTTTTGCTAGAATTTTTAGTAAACTAGTGGCAGCTTCATAAAAAATAATACACCAAAGGTTGGTTGTATGGTCTTGCAACTTTAACTATAGAAGGTATAAATAGTTGCATTCCTTGATTTCCATCTGGCAGCAATCACAAAACTAGACATTAGCATGGGGTCATGTGCATTTTCTTTTGCATTCTTTCCCATTAACCAGTAAGGGGCAAGTAGGATAAAAAAAGACTCATTTTTTTCAATTTGAATGGTTTCTTTAAAAATGGCTTCAATAGTTTCTAACAAGCCAAGGTAGTCGTTCAAGATGAATGCAATAGTAACTCTATCATTTGAAGGATGAAGCCTACGAGGTGAAGAAGAAGATGAAACCACATGTTCTACTTTGATTAGGCCCTTGGATTTGAGAGTGTTTTCCTCAGGAATAGAAGGGTTAATGTCAAGGATTATTGTTGTTGATGTGTTGATAACTTTTCCATTAAAGTAGCCTACACGGCCACCCCGCACAACAACTATGACTATATCACCAGAAAGATACATCTGCTCCAAGACATCACCTTTTTCTTTCCAACTTGGGCCCCACAAATTAACATCAATGAAACAAGCGAAGATATCATATAGTTTAATAGTTCACCTCCAAATGTTTTTCCTACGAACAGTTGATATGTACCCAACATGGACTACAATGCCAATAATATCAACCAAACTATTATCACTATAATTGCTTATGTCGCTAACTGGCACAAAGGTTGAGGTTTTTTTGGCATGGAGATGACATCTTCACACCGTTTTATTGTTGATTTTTCATCCAAAACAATTTCCAGATTACTATTTAATTTATTGATTTTTTTATTGTCTTCCTTCAATGAACCTCTTGATATTGAATAAGTTGTACCTATCTCAACTTGACCATAATGTAGTTCAACAATATCATCAAAACAAGTAACATGAATTTCTTTCCCCTCCATATCTATAATGTCAAAAATTAAAAGTTGGCCTTCACCTCTTTGTTTATAGAAATGGTACATCTCTCTAATATGTGTTACACACCCTTTTCACTATCCAAATATTTTGATAAATGTTCAAAGATTTAATAGGGCTGACAATTCGAGGATTGTTTTATTTTTGAGGAGACAACCGTACACCAAATTTAAGGGTCTTTTTAGAAGGAGAAGGTGACTTTAGTCCCAACATTTTCTCTTCTTGCTACTTAAAGAGATACCTAGGGATGCTAATGATTTGACAATCTAACATAATCACAACTAAGTTGAATATGATTAAATCCTTGGAAAAGAAGTAAAGCAATATATTGGACACATTATATTAGGCACATATGAAGGAGAAAAAGAATTTTAAAAAATAGAGAAGAAACAACACAACCCACCTTGAATCCTAGACATTTCTACAGACATAGTCTCACAAACATATGAGGGACCCTATTTTTAAGGAACCTACAAACATAAAATCATTGCATTTGGAAGGAAATGTTCCTATTTGCATATGGTTTCTGTCAAACAAGACAAACTTGTATCACTCAACCTACCCTTCATCACAGCCAATTGTTTTAGAGGACAAGATTTGAACGACCGGAGAGGGAATTTGAAGAGGGAGCAAACCCGAGACACAAAATAACACTCACAGAATAATATTTTATTCAAAAATATTGAACTCTTACATGCAGAGGATCTCAAATCCTTGAGCTCTAAGATACATGCAATTACAAACTTACAGCAATTACCCAGATCCCCCTTTCGCAGCATGCGAACTTCTTTCCGCCAAAAAGTTACTCAAAAATCAGAAACAAGCCCATAAATAGACCCATTTCGGTTTGGAACCAAAAACAACCTTCGAGATAATATTTTTGGTGGTTTGGCGCCAAAATTACAATTTGAAATTCATATTTAAATTTACATAAAAAAATTAGCACATTTCTAAAATATGTACCAACTTCCGGAAGCCATAACTTTTAATCCGACCGTTGGATCTTCAATGATAATACCTTTTCGGAAAGCTCTCGAGAAGATGATTTCCTGCAAAGTAGGGCCTACAACATCTAATTTGGTTTTTCCACAAATTTTCAGGCCCATCCGGGACCGTTTAGTGCCTCAATTTGAGCTCGGAAGGTTTTTCAAGGCAAAAAGTAGAAACTAGAACTTGAATAACTTTCAAACTGTGAATGATCTTGACCTGATTCTTTCACCAAAGTGCTCATTTTTCCATCTTGAACCTTCCCATAAATTTTTGTCTTCCCACGCCTTCAAATTCAAACCTGCTAAAAATAGCAGTTGAGCAGAAAAAGCAGAAAAATAGTTCTAAAAGTTGGAAACTCTTATTTGACGAAAAGGGTATCCAAAAATGCAAAAAAAATCTACAAAAAGCAAACAAAAGGAACATAAATGGAAAACATCTTTTTGGGTGATGGAAGATGGCCCTCACACCACTGAATGCTCCTACATCAGACACCCAGGGTAATTTGAGAAGTGACCCCGTCACGTCTCAGATGGTTGAGGCAAACCCAATGGTCAACCTTTGCCTTAGACAGTCAGGATGAATCTTCCATAGGCCTTCCTCTCCACTTCACCAAATATTCTTCATATTTCCTATTTTTGGTACTCCTTCTCACACAACTATCCAGGATTTCTTCAATCTGCTTCTTCTCTGAAGTAGGTGCTGGAATGCCACACTGTTCTAGTGTTGGCACTTCCTCTATGCCACCTTCATGATACTCTGTCAAATCTAAAATATTGAACACAGGGGAAATGTTGACTCCATCTGGCAACTCTACCTCATATGCATTCCCTGATTCATGCCTCTTCACAATTTTACAAGACCAAACTTCTTCATCTTCAATTTGTTATAGGTTCCCACTAGAAACCTTTCTTTCCTCAAGTGGGCCATCACTTCATCACCAACCTGAAACTCCTTATACCTCCTCTTCTGATTTGCCTTAGCCTTATACTACATATTCATCTTGTTAATATGTTCTCTTACCTTCTCATGTATATGCTTGATGTGCTCTGCAAAGTCTTTGGTTTCAGCACTTGTCTTCTTCTCTTGGTCCATCTTCCTTAATTCTGGAGTGGTCTTGGGACTGCCTCCACACACAATCTGGAATGGTGATCTCCCAGTGCTTCTGTTGATAGAATTATTGTAAGAAAATTCTACCTGGGGCAAGATCAAGTCCCATCCCTTGGGTTTATATCCTACCAAGCATCTGAGTAGGTTACCTAGACTTCTATTCACAACCTCAGTCTGCCCATCAGTTTTTGGATGGTGTGCAGAACTGAACTTTAACTCTATTTTCAACTTTTTCCACAAGGTCCTCCAAAAGTATCCCACAAACTTGGTATCATGATCTGAGACTATACTCTTTGGCAAACCATGTAATCTCACCACTTCTTTGAAGAACAAGTCAACAATGTGGACTGCATCATGGGTCCTCTGGCATGGGATGAAATGTGCCATCTTCAAAAACCTATCAACTACCACAAATACTGAATTATTTCCTCTCTGTGTCCTTCGCAAACCAAGAACAAAGTCCATACTTATATCCTCCCATGGCCTCTCTGGTACAGGTAAGGGCTGATACAACCCAATATTTTGGCTCACTCCTTTAGCCATCTGACATACCCTACAACTTTGTACAAACTTCTTCACATCTTGTGATAACTGAGGCCAATAATAATGCTCACTAATAATGGCAATGGTCTTATCCTGACCAAAATGTCCCGCCATTCCTCCACTGTGCTTCTCCTTTATCAGGTTCTCCCTCATGGAACTCCTTAGAATACACAATTGACTTCCCTTAAACAACATTCCATCCTAGATTAAGAAATCTAGCCACTTTGTCCTATCAACTGTAATAGGCTCCTTGCAAGCTTTCCAAGCCTCTACAAAATCAGGATCTTTAGGATACAATGTCTTGAGTTCATTGAACCCAACCACTTCAATCTGCATCTATGTCAACAATGTTTTCCTCCTACTTAAGGCATCTGCAACCCTATTCGACTTGCCACTCCTATGCTTTAAAACAAAGGTACAACATTGCAAAAATTCTACCCATTTCATATGCCTCTGATTTAACTTTCCCTGACTACTAAGATACTGTAATGCTTGATGATCAGTAAACAGGACAAATTCCTTTGGCAATAGATAATGTCTCCATTTCTTTAATGCTTGAACTATTGCATAAAATTTATGATCATACACAGAGTACTTTCTCTTTGCATCATTTAAATTTTCACTAAAATAGGCAATGGGCTTACCTTCTTGGCTCATCACTGCTCCAATGGCACAACTACTGGCATCACAATCCACCTGAAACACCTTATTGAAATTTGGGAGGGCTAAAAATGGTTGCTCTGTCACCTTCTGCTTCAACAAATCAAAACTCTTCACTGCTCTAGTGCTCCACTTGAACTCTTTTCTATCCCCTCTCATTGTTTCAATCAAGGGTGCACAAATACTACTGAAGTTTCTAATGAACTTTTTGTAAAAACTTGTGAAACCATGGAAAGATCTCACCTCAGTAGCAGTTCTTGGGGTAGGCCATTCTAGAATAGCCTTCACCTTCTCTGGGTCCATCTTTAGACCTTCTGCCGAGACAACGAACCCCAAGTACACTAACTCATTTTTAACAAAGCTACACTTTTTCAAATTTCTCAACAATTTCTCCTCTCTCAACTTCTCAAAAACCCTAAGAATATGCATTAAATGCTCATCCAAAGTCTTACTAAAAATCAAAATATCATCTAAATACACAATGACAAAACTTCCCAGAAACTCTTTCAGTACCTCATTCATGAGCTGCATGAATGTGCTCAGTGCATTGGTTAGCCCAAAAGGCATGACTAACCACTCGTATAGGCCCTCTTTGGTCTTGAAGGCAGTCTTCCATTCATCACCCTCTCGAATCTGGATTTGGTGATATCTGCTCTTCAGATCAATCTTCGTGAAGTACTGTACTCCACTCAAACAGTCCATTAGGTCATCCATCCTTGGCAAGGAAAATATGTACTTGATTGTTATCTTATTTATGGCTCTAGAGTCTGTACACATCCTCCAATCCCCATCCTTCTTTGGTGCTAGTACTGTAGGTACTGTACATGGGCTTAGACTCTCTCGAATCAAACCCTTTCTCAACAAATCTTGAACTTGTCTATTCAACTCCTCATTTTCTGCAAGAGTCATTCTGTGAGCTACTTTATTTGAAAAACTAGCTCTAGGGATCAAGTCAATCTAATGACTGATCTTCCTCATTGGTGGTAAACCCTCAGGTACGTTATCAGAAATAATCTCCTGAAACTCATCGAATACTCCAGAAACTTCTACTGGCACCTTCTCACTATATTCCTTTTCCATTCTAGGAATCAATGCATAACACATACGCTCATGCTTCATGCCTTCTAAAAATTTTCTTCCATCAACAAAACAAATTCTAGCACTACTGCATACCTTTTCTTCATCCTTCTTCAGGGGTTTCAACTTATGACGAACTCCATCCTTCATCAGGGAGTAAGTGTTTGCATGGCCATCATGTAGAGCATGCCTATCGAACTGCCACAACCTCCCCAACAACATGTGACATTCATCCATGGGGATGATATCACAGAGTACCTCATCTTGATAGCTCTCGATCTTGAACTTCACTAGGCACTACTCATTGACCAAAACTTTGTGGTCTTTCTGCAACCAAGCAATCCGATATGGATGTGGATGCCTTTCCCTTTTCAGCTTCAACTTCGTAGCCATCTCTTCTGACACCAGATTATCGGTGATCCCACTGTCAATAATGACATCACAACATTTGTCTTCACACTTGCACCTTGTGCGAAATAGATTCTTCCTCTATTCTGGTTCCTTCTCTTCAGTCACCAGGGCTCTTCTAACAACTAGGGCTTCTCCCCTTTCTGTATCATCTGAATGCTCAGACTGTTCCTCCTCATCTGCATGTGCAACCCTTCCATGACCTTCTGGCCTTCTGTCTGTCCTTGGTGTTGTGGACATTCATAGGCCCGATGCCCTTCTTCACCACAATGGAAACAAGTTACTCTAAAACCACCTCTTCCAGGCCCTAGCCCAGATCTTCCTCATCCTCTACCTCTTTGATCACGAGGGCGGTAGAAATTGTCATTCCTCTGGCTTTGATTGGTAACCACATCTTCATTTTTCCTTTCATCCTCATTTCGGCTCCCAAAAGATCTTCTACTACCTCTTCCACTTTGACCTCGTCGGCCTTTTTGCTTGCTGTTAAATCTTTTGTTTAGCTTCTCCTCAACTTTCAAAGAAAATTGGTATGCATCCTCAATGGTGTTCATTTTGACCAGGCTTAGCTCCTCCTGAATTCTCAGTCGTAACCCATTAAGGTAACGGGCTACCTTCTCCTTGTTGGCCTCTGCATGGCCTGTTCTGATGACCATTTTGTGAAAATATTCTGTGTATTCTTTCACAGATCTACTTCCTTGCTTCAACCCTTGCAATTTCTTCAGCAGATTTAACTCGTAGTCTACTGGTATGAACTGCTTTTTCAGTTTCTCCACCATGTGATCCCAATTGCTGATCTTTCCTTTTCCTCTTCGATTTCTCTCCAACTAGACCTCTTTCCACCAAATATTGGCATGGCCCTTCAGCTTCATTTTTGCAAACTTAACTCGATCTAGGTCCTCTACTTCTTCATACTCGAAATATTCTTCTAGCTCATTGATTCAATCGATCAACTCTTCCGGGTTCAGACTTCTGGAATAACTAGGGACTTCTATTTTCGATCTTTTCTGATCTTTGAAATAGCCCTAATCAGTCGCATTTGATCTCGACCAATATCTTCTTCTTCCTCTTCTATATCTATATCTTCCACCTCTTTTTCATCCTCGCTTTCTCCTCTCCTTCCCGGGTCTAACCCTCTTCTCATTTGTTCCTGCAATGCATGAATTTGTCTCTGGAGGGCTCTGAAACCCTCAGCCACAAATGGATCTCTTCCACCAGCATTTATGCCACCTTTGCCACCTCTGACACCACCACGCCTACCAGGCATCACTCTTGGAGGCATCTTGAATACCTCTAACCCACAACCATGGTCCTGGTGCAAACTACCTCATGATCGGCGATCTGTCCACACACTCAAGAAAACCCGCCCTGCTACCACCTAACGAGGGAGCAAACTCAAGACACAAAATAACACTCACAGAATAATATTTTATTCAAAAATATTGAACTCTTACATGCAGAGGATCTCAAATCCTTAAGCTCTAAGATACATGCAATTACAGACTTACAGAAATTACCCAGATCCCCCTTTCGCAGCATACGAACTTCTTTCCCCCAAAAAGTTACTCAAAAATCAGAAACAAGCCCATAAATAGACCCATTTCGGTTTGGAACCAAAACAACCTTCAAGATAAGATTTTTTGGCAGTTTGGTGCCAAAATTACAATTTAAAATTCAGATTTAAATTCACATTAAAAAATTAGCACATTTCTAAAATATGCACCAACTACCGGAAGCCATAACTTTTAATCCAACCATTGGATCTTCAATCATAATACCTTTTCGAAAAGCTCTCGAGAAGATGATTTTCCATAAAGTAGGGCTTGTGGCATCTACTATGGTTTTTCCACAAATTTTTAGGCCCATCTGGGACCGTTTAGTGCCTCAAACTGAGCTTGGAAGGTTTTTCAGGGCAAAAAGCAGAAACTGGAACTTGAATAACTTTCAAACCGTGAATGATCTTGACCTAATTCTTTCACCAAAGTGCTCTTTTTCCGTCTTTAACCTTTCCATAAATTTTTGTCTTCCCACGCCTTCAAATTAAAACCTGCTAAAAATAGCAGTTAAGAAGAAAAAGCAGAAAAATAGTTCTGAAAGTTGGAAACTCTTATTTGACGAAAAGGGTATCCAAAAATGCAAAAAAAATCTATAGAAAGCAAACAAAAGGAACATAAATGGAAAACATCTTTTTGGGTGATGCAAGATGGCCCTCACACCACTAGATGCTCCTACATCAGAATTTCATCTCTAGCATTGATGGAATGGATTGCAAATGAAGTCAAAGTTCATTATTTCTTTGCAGCCTACAAAAAGTTCAATCGAGGAAAATGGACTTCATCACACCAAATGGATAAAAGGAGTAAGGAAAACAAAGGCTAAAAAGAGATGTTTTTATGTGCTAGAAAAGATCAATTCATATGTACTTCCACATCTATATGCTTTACCAGGGTTATCCATGTGTGTATACACCTAAAGGCCAATAAAATCATAAACATAAATAGTAAAGGGTATGTGGTGTGCATTTTTGTATTTGAGAATCCTAAAATTAAAGGAACTGAAAGGCAATGTTCAAGTTGATTACAAAAGAGGAAGGAAACAATAACAAAAAAATTGCAATAGGTATAAGGAAAAGGAAATATAAACTTAAAAAATCAAGATCTGGAGGCTAGTGGATGGTACCCTCAAAGCCGAACTCTGCACCTAAACCTATGAGGGATGTCACCAAATCAATCACCAAATCAATTTTGGGGGGCTCGAGAGACCCATCCACAAAGCAAACATAGTTGTGGGAACTTTTCTAGGGAGGAAATGTTGCAATTATTATTGAATGATTGGCATATATATTTCACAATAAAAATAAAAGATTAATGTATTGCAACATCCAATGGCAACTGGTACACAACTTAGAAATATTGATAATATAACAACCATTTTACTATTTTGATTAAATGAAAATGGGTATAACCATTCCACTTTTAATATTTCCCAAACAACAGGAGATACAGCTATAAGAATAAAAATGATGAATGCAAATGTATATATGCCTATCTGTATATGTTTATCTTTTAGGTTGCTTATATATATGCATGCAGTTTTTTACTATATTTCTATATATACCTATATGTAGATATTTGTATATGTTGCTAGCTAGTCCCTTCATCCTTTCTTATCCAAAAAATATGATATACAACAACAAGAATAAAAATGATTAAGTACATATATGCATTGAATATCCCATTTCCCCTTTGTCTACACATTTTAAAAAACACATATAACCAGATATATATATATACACATGTATATATCTATTTATATATACACTGGTATATCTAAATAAATGTGTATACTATATTTATTCCTAACTATGTATTCATTGACATGCCAAGCAAGGGCCTATGTAAAAATGGGAATAATGTCAAAGGTGGACAGTGGCAAGAAGGAACAATAAGTAGAGGGTGAAATTTCTACAAGACAAGAACATATTTTAAACATTACAACCTATTGAAATATATATGCAACAAGGGGTTGTTTCCCACCTTGGGACACAAAAGCATAATGAAACAACTAGAATTTACTTATGGGCTATTTGTATCAAATTTTTGTCAGGATTTTTCACCAGCCTAGACATGAATAAAATTTCACAGTACCGGGGACCAGTTTTCACAATAGCCATTGGGGGAGTTTCTTGGGGTTGATTATGACGACGTGGATTTTTCTAATTGTGTGGTTTGGCAGTGGTGGAGGTGGTTGCCTCAATACACAGAAGCAAAATGGTAAGTGTTTTCTCACATGATGGTTAATGCATCCTGGCACTATTGTACTATGGTGTTGGAGGAAGTAAATGCAATATTCAATGTTGCAGTGTGAGAAAGTATACTCCAAAATGTGTGAGAAAATATATTGATTAAGTTGCATTGTTGAAAGATCCATTGTAGTGCTATGCTATTTTTTACTCTTTTTAAATCAAAGTCTACGTAAATACGAATAAAGATACCATACATATTTGTTTAGATATACATGTGTATATATAAATTACTATTGGATTGTCAAAGAATCCAAAGTGGTCTTGGTCTATATATATATCTTCCTATATATACATTTTTAAATATGAAATGATGAATTCAATGCATATATATATATCTTTGTGTGTGTGTATCTGTCTATGTTTTAGGGAATTTAATACAATTTCACGTGAGGGTCAATGTAGCTTGGAAATTTTGTACGATGGAATAGGGGGAAGTAAATGCAATATTCAATGTTGCAGTGTCACAAAGTATAAAAATATACATGGGAAAAGGCTAGAAAATAGCATTGGATAGCATTAATTTTG
>VDFB02193867.1:70406782-70456782 GCA_007258455.2 Sequoia sempervirens | reverse complement strand
TTCTACATTAATCCTTATTTGTGCATTTTTTTTTCCTTTACAGAATCTCTATTTTTCCTCATTTATTGTATCTTAGTTTATTTGCATCATGGCATTTTCTTTCAATAAGTTTTGGAATTCATTAAAATCATTGGTAGACATGTCCAACTATGCCTTTGGTTGTGACCCTAATGACCTTGAACTCCAACATGCTCCTACAAATCCTAATGATTGTCCTCTTCATGAAGTAGACATCATTGGAGAAGATGATGATAGCATGCACAAGTTCTACAATGACTTCCTTGACAACCTAGAAGCCAACGCAACCTTTTACCCATCCATGAAATCCCAAAACCTTCCCATTGTTGCACCTCCTGATCACTTTGCATATTTACATCTTGAAGTCACTATAGGACCTATGGTCCCTCCCTCAAGTGGACCTAGTTCCTCTAACCAATCACATTCACAACCCTTCTATGAGCACAAAGTCACAAACATTCCTGTCAACCTTGAGGAAACATATGGTAAAGGATTCACTATCTTAAGTAAACATGGTTGTGACACAAAACATGAACATGACATCCATCAACTTTTTGAACAACAATCAACTAAAGCAAACACAAGAGGACTTGGATATGAAGATCCTTCTCATCTTGAGAGACATCCTCTTCAACTTAGGAGACTTTGGGATGCTAGTATAGTGATCTTGAATGCTCCTCGTAACTTAAATATTCTCCTTCCACATGAACAAACACTTTCTCCTTCTAACAATAAGGATGTTAGGATCCCCATGGATCCTTCTCCTCCTTCTATTCATGAACAAGGAGAATCTAGCAAGCGAAAATGAGCTTACAAACTCAAAAAGATCAATTTTCCCACACATCCTCCACCTGAATGTGAAAGGAGACTTCAACTGCTCTTAAATAAAGGTATTATACTTTTACTACCCCTAAATAGGTTGGTTATTCATCCAAAAGACTCTAACATACCATTTTACAAATATCATCGCATTGAAGAATGTCGAACATTGAAGGAAATACTAGATAAGTATCACTTCACTAATATTGATTGTTTCCCCGTCATACCTTAAAGCAACCAAATCCAATCATCATTCCATAGTTGTAGAATTCCCTATTCTCACTATTGCATGATCCTTTCACATCACCCACCTTGGCTCATTCTTGCCTTTACACTTTGTGAAGGGCAAGATGTTGTTAGCCTTGTCCTTCTAATGCACTTGTCTTTGTCTCTTAACTATGTTATTACTTTTCTGCTTATCTATTTAAGATTGAGAAACCAATAACCTTAGTTAATGGTTGACTTACATTTGCATTATTTTCCCCTTTCTCCTTTTTTCATTTTCATGTGTGTATCATGTTCCCCCATATCGTGCCTTTGATGTTTTCTCTTTTCGTACACTTCTTCTATTCATATCTCTATTCTTCTATTTGTCGTGTATTGTCATTTTTTCTTTTGTTTTGTATTCTCCTTTTGGGGATGACACAAAGTGTTGAAACGACCTATGTCTCTTCCATGTTGACCCAAAAGGTCCTTGCCTTTTTTTTTCTTTTTTTTTGTGTTCTCCTTTTGGGGATGATGCAAAGTGTACAGAGACACCCTATGTCTCTTCCATGTTGACCCAATTGGTCCTTTTTCTTTTTACTTTTCCTTTTCTTGTGTTCTCCTTTTGGGGATGATGCAAGGAATTGTGACTAAAATTTCACCTTCATGTTGACCCAAAATCTTTTTCCTTTCCTTTCACCTTTTCATTTTCTTTTTGCTTGCGTTTTCCTTTTGGAGATGATGCAAAGCGTTGAGACCACAATGTATCTTCCATGTTGACTCAAAATGAACATTCTTTTTCCTTTGTTTTCACTCTATTTGTGTCATTCTCCCAGTTCTATGTGCCTTGGGGAATGATGATAGTTCCAAGCTCTTTCATAAACACATTGTCGTAATGAACACAATGAACCTAAATCCATAGATCCCTTATGTGTTTGGTGTTTTTTCTTTTCTGGAGGGAAAATCCCTTTCTCTGTTTTTCATTTTTCCTTGACATGATGAGTCTAACTTTGAAACATATGACTTAGCATAGGGCTTTCCAAGTTGGCTCTCATGTCTTGTTTTTTTTTTTTCTTTCTTCTCTACTTTAAAGTAATTTCTCATAGAACGATGTGTAGCAATTCCTTTAAAGTGTGGGGCATACATTACCATCAATTCATTTTCATTCTTGGTTCCTAATGAGGTAAAAATAACCTTATCATGATAATACCATAAAGACCTGGTTCATACATGCAAAATCTATATCCTCTGCCAATTAATTAAATTTTAGGAGAAATAATTGCTTAATTTTTAGTGAGAAATTGTATAAAACTTTATTTCTTTTGATTTCTTGAAGTATTTTTCCAATACGGATTTAATGGGTTGTTTTAAGTGTTTTGTAGATAATAATCGGTCAATCAAAGTTGCAGATTGAAACATCCAGCTGGCACGTGCTCCAGAACAGGCTAAAGATATATGCTGGAAATATGCTCCGGAACTTCAGGGTGATGGACTGAAGATGTAGTTGCTCTTAAAGTCATTATTTCTGTTATCCTTTAAATTAAAGACTTTATGGCTCGACTTGAACCTCTTAAATACTGTGTAATAGGTTTAAAGACATACGAGTTATCGGTAGATCTATTCTAGATATTTTCAATGGTTATCCACACCATCTAAAAAATAGGTTGTAGTTACAATTTCTCTATAAAAGATATGATCTCTAGAAGTAAGATATACAGTGAACAAGTAATGTTATACTGTCAGAATGTTTCTGAGGTTTATGAATAAAGAGATTGTTATCTAAAAATTCTGAGTTATGAGTTATGAATGATAACTACAATTGATAGAAGTGTTTCTGAAATCACTATGAATGTGACCTGTGAATGAATCTTATAACCCATGAGTTGGCCACTCGATGGGAGTAGATAAGTGTTTTCTTTTATTATAGTGTTGTTTTGTAGAGAATCATTAAATTTACTATTATAGTTCAGAAGTATTTGTTGCTTTTCACTTCCATAGTTTCTATTATTAACTGTTAGAATCTTTATTGTTAAGAAAATGTTTTATGGATTGCTATAAGTTTTTCTTCTTTTATAGTTTTCCTAGCTTCTTAGTTTAGTCATTTTTGTGCTTTTCAATTTAGTTATTATGCTTTCTAAATTAGTTTTCTTATGCTTTCAGTTCAAGCATTTCCAATTTTCTTAGGAATAAATTACTTTGCAGTTTTATTGTTAGACAGTTTGAAGTTAGAATTAATATTAAGTTGTTCTTAAAAGTTAAAAAACCTGAGGGAGATATTGCAAATTTCCTTGAACACTACCTGATCAACTTCTTCTATTGCAAAGTTAGCCTTGAACACTACCTTCATAATTGTGATCTATCTTCATATTGCACAAATTGAATGAATATATTCTTTGAGTGGTCCTCTCTTGGAGACATTAGATACCATGTTCCCTAAGTGACTGACCTTGCATAAACTGAACAAGACTCCTTCGAACATCATTTTACATTTTACATTTTTGCACTTTTACATTGCTACATTTTGTATGGCCACCTTGCATAACACAACTTCCATGCATGTGGTGCCATCTTGTTTGTTCATGAGTTCTGAGCATATGAAGCTTTTCTTGTCTCATAAAGCTCAAATTAATACCCATTTCTTTTGCTTTGTGGAATCAAGGACTTAATCAATTTTATACCGGTCCTAGGAGGAATCAACAATAGAATTTGTTACCATCACCTTAGAATCTTCCTTAGAATGAGCAGGTAAATCAACCTCAACTTCCAGCACAACCACTTCCCAATCCTAAGAATAATCGACAGAATATTCCGATATATACTACTAAACAACATAATGTCACACGACTTAGTGCAATTCACTATGGAAATGTTTAGTTACATTCTGGTAGGACACTTCAATCGCCCACTATTGAGGAAGTAGTGAATGAACCTATTCCTCAAAATTTTGAGAAGGATACTACCCTACCTATGAATATTACTAAGTCTTCTTCAATGGCAGGAGCTGTTGACTTACCTTAGGAGGAGGAAGGTCAGTCTTCAACTAAGTTTAGTAAGGATATTCCTTCAAAGGAGAAAATTCAATCACCATTTCTGGAACGTCTGAAATCAACAATTTTGAAAGATACTCTGGAAATGACATTAGCCTCTGAAACTACATTAATTCAAGAAATTAAACAATTGCAAATAGAGATTCCTTTGCTACAGGAAATAAAGTAAATTCATGAGTTAAATCAGTTGATCAAACAACTGTGTATTAAAACTCCGGAAAGGAAACCAAAGAAAATAAACACTGTGCACATCGATGGTTATTTAACTGAGTTTTTGTCTGGAAAGACTATTGCTCCAAAATATGATGATCCTGGGAGTCCACTGATAACTATTACAATTAATGAGGTAGCAATACCTAATGCACTGGTGGATTTGGGAGCAACTATTAATGTAATGACGGTGGATGTAATGGAAAAATTAAGTCTTACTGATTTAAGTCCTACAACTACAGTCTTACAAATGGAAAATCATTCTATAGTCATTCCAAAAGGTGTTATTAAAAATGTTCTTGTTAAAGTTGATGGATGGGAATATCTAGTTGACTTTCAAATAATCCAATCACTTACACCTAAAGATAGTTATCAAATAATTTTGGGAAGACCATGGTTGGCTACTATTGCTGCTAAAATTGATTGTCGAGAAGGAGGAATGACCATTTCACATGGTCCAGATAGTAAATGTTTATTTTTATATCCTCCTACTAAACCTATTGAATATAATACAGTCTGGGTTGATGAACTAGAAGAATTTAGTGGGCAAGACAGTTTGGCCTCCTTGGCCATGGTAGTGATTAAAAAACATGGAGAGGAATTAGAAGATGAGTTAGTAAATGAGGTTGCACACTTGGCTATAGGCTCGAGTAAAGAAGTAATAGAGGATGTACAAGAAATTTTTGGGACAACCAATTGATATAGGTGGGATGGAACAAAATTATGTTACCATGGGGATGCCTTGTCCCTTGGCTAATATGATTCCTAGAAGGAGTTATTTCTTCGATGATATTACAAGATTTCACCGACTTATACCTCATAGTTGTCATCTCAACACTTTTTTACGACCAATACATACTATCACTTTGGCCTATCTAGGAAAAAAAACAATTATGTTGCTACCTGGAAAAACTATGAATGTCAATAGTTGGTTGACAGAAATACAAGAGGATAAATTATTTAATGTGCTGGTAAAAAGGTCTAAAGCTTTTTCTTGGGACTATACAAACATGATGGGGATTCACCCAAGTTTTTTTACTCATCACATTTATACTGATCCTAATATGAGACCTGTTCATCAAGCATAGAGGAGACTCAACCCTGCATTAAAGGATCTTGTCAAAATTGAGATTGAGAAACTCCTCTATGCAGGATTCATTTATCCTATCTCAGATAGTAAGTGGGTGTCACCTATGGTAGTTGTACCAAAGAAAAATGGGAAGTAGAGAATTTTTGTGGATTATAAAGAACTCAATAAAGCCACTTTTAGAGATTATTTTCCCTTACCATTCGTTGACTAGGTTTTGGACAATTTGGTTGGGAGGAAATATTTTTCCCTTTTAGATGGATTTAGTGGTTACAACCAAATTCAGGTAGCACCAGAAGACCAAGAGAAGACAACGTTTACTTGTCCTTGGGGAACATATGCATACCAAGTTCTTCCTTTTGGACTTTTTAATGCTCCAGCGACTTTTCAGAGGGCCATCTTGGCTATATTGGCAGCACTTGTCAATGATTGTGTAGAGGTTTATATGGATGATTTCACAGTATATGGGTCAACCTATGATGAAGCTCTTCAAAACTTGGATAGGGATTTAGAGGTTTGTGAGGAAAACCGACTGTCCCTTAGCCACGAAAAAGTGTTTAATAATGGTGGAACAAGGAATAGTCTTAGGCCATCACATTTCCTCGGAAGGAATAAAAGTTGATCCTAAAAAAATTGAATTCATTCAACAATTGACTGTACCTCAAACACAAACAGATGTTTGAAGTTTTCTTGGACATGATGGATATTATAGAAGGTTCATAGAAAGCTTCAGTAAGATAGCAGCCCCTATGTTTTCTCTCCTACAAAAAGATGTTGACTTTAATTGGACGACTGAGTGTCAACAATCATTTGAAATGATAAAAGAAAAGCTTGTCTCTGCTCCTATACTGCATGGACTAAATTGGAGTCTTCCCTTTCACATTTACGCTGATGCTTCAGATGACACAATTGGTGTAGTATTAGGGAAAGAGGATGAGGATGGGGGTAAATATGTCATATATTTTATTAGAAAAAACCTAACATCTACTGAGAGAAACTACACAACAACAAAAAAAGAATTCTTAGCTGTGGTTCATGCCATCAAAAAGTTTTGTCATTATATTACAGGATATAAAGTTACAATTTATACAAATCACTTAGCTGTAAAATATTTAATGAATTAACCTGTAGTTAATGGTCAAATAATGAGATGGTTACTACTCCTTCAAGAGTTCAATGTGACAATACTTGACAAGCTAGGGAAATTTAACGAGCTGGCAGACTATTTATCTTGAATCAAACAGGAAGAGGGTGATCGAGCACCTGTACTAGATGAGTTCCCAGATGAAAACTTGTTTTCCATCTCTATAAAGGTTCCTTGGTTTGCTGATATTGCCAACTATTTAGCTACTTCTGAAGTACCTCCTAAATTTACATCAAAACAAAGGAAGCAACTTATTCAAGAGTGTGCACCATTTAAATGGATTAATGGAATTTTATTTCATTGTGGACCTGATATGGTTTTGAGAAGATGTGTCAAGGCTGATGAAACTTATAGTATTCTAAGGGCCTGTCACGATGATCCTTCACGGGGTCATTACTCTACAAAAATAAATTCTCATAAAATTTTAAGTGCTGGATATTATTGGCCTTCAATGCATAAAGATGTTAAAAAGTATGTTCATCATTGTGATGAATGTCAAAGAGTAGGAAGACGAATTGCTTCTACAGAAATTCCTTTGCATCCTCAAGTAACTTTGGAACCATTCAAAAAATGGGGGTTAGATTTTATCAGCCCCATAGATCCTTCCTCTCAAGGGAAAGAATACATATTAGTTTCTACTGATTATCTAACAAAATGGGAAGAAGTTCAAGCTTTACGAGTTGCTACAGAAGAGAAAGTTCTTGATTTTCTCTATAATTAAAATTTCCTTCGATTTGGAGCCCCCCAAACTATTGTTACAGATCAGGGACCCTAATTTATGTCCAAAGTTCTCCTAGTATTTACGGACCACTTTTAGGTGAGTCATAAGAAGTCATCCCCTTATCACCCTCAAGAAAATGGTCAAGTAGAGGTGACTAATAGGGAGTTAGAAAACATGTTGACAAAAACTGTTTGTTCACGAAGAAGAGATTGGGCCAGGAAATTGCCTGAAGCCATTTCGGCGTACAATACAACATGGAAATCTACAACTAGATTCAGTCCCTATGAGCTTTGTTTGGGAAGAAACCTCTTCTTCCCATTGAATTTGAAATTTAGACCCTACGTACAACTATGGATTTGGGTCTAGATTTGAAACGAGCTCAAATAGAATGAGTTTTATAGTTAAATGAGTTGGATGAGCTTCGTTTGGATGTTGTCCATCAAACTAAACTAGTTCAACATCAACGAAAAGTTTGGCATGAAAAATATATTAAAGAGAGAGAATTTCATAATGGTGACTGAGCCTTTCTATTCGATTCAAGATATAAAGACCATAAAGGAAAAGGGTATGTGCAGGATCATCATGGAAAAAACAAGCCCTTAAGTGGCAAAAAATTTAGAAAAATTAGAGTTAGGAAACTTGACGTAAAATTTTGAATAAGTTATCTATATTAATTAAAAAAAAGTAAGAATATAATTTGTAGAAAATTGAATGTAGTTTCTAAACTACTAGGTTTGTTTAAGAAAAAGAAAATCTATTTGGTGAAAATTTGAAATTTCAATGCAGTAGTACTTAAATTTTAGGGAAAAAATAAGAAGTGGGTGTTTGTCTGACCACCCTAACCACAATAAAATGATAATATTTTTTTATAATATTTTATATATTAGTAGATGACACATGTCCCAATGTGATGCATATTTTTTTGTAATTTTTTTCCAAGTAAATAATTAATTATGATTTTTTTATTACAACTTTTAAAAAAAATTAAAAACTCATATGTCTAACCACTTTAACTTACTTCATGAAATCCAATTTTTCTTTTTAATCCTATAGTATGCAAAGCATAGAATGTGATGCATGTTTTGGAAATAATGTGTGAAACCACCGAACAATGAAAAAGGACAAAAGTAATTCAATGCAATGAACTTACTTATCGTGGTAAAGCATAAGTGATGGAGTTG
Source organism: Sequoia sempervirens (assembly GCA_007258455.2). Lineage (NCBI taxonomy): Eukaryota > Viridiplantae > Streptophyta > Pinopsida > Cupressales > Cupressaceae > Sequoia > Sequoia sempervirens. The sequence goes on along the minus strand of VDFB02193867.1, from coordinate 70,448,351 downwards.
AGAATCTCCTAAAAATAATATTTTGTTTCATCAATTTTGGGTAAAAAAAAAGTCGACAGCCACAAACCCATCATATTGCCACTTTTTGGCCCATCATGATCCTACACATACCCAAAACTCAGAACTCATTGGCTGGGGCCATATGAAATTTCTGAAGTTTTCTCAAATGGAACAGTTTAGCTAAAACTCATTAATGATGATTTACGAAATCTCTTAGTTAATGGTCATCTCCTACGTATCTACCATAAACCTGTTAATAAAGAAGAATTTACAAAGTTGGTAGAAATGCAAGGAGAGATCCAATGAATTGACTTTGCCAAGGCGGAGTCTACTTGATTTAATATTTATTGTTATCTAAAATTAAAAAAAAATTGATGAAAATTTGTAATAAAAGACATGTGTACCAAAAATATTGATTCAAAGAATTTTTCATACACCATTTTCGGACTAATAACACGTGTTCACCCTTCATTTTATAGGACCTCTCATAAAGGAATAACAACTTCTGGAGCACCATTCTAAGATACTCTGAAACTTGATGGTTCAGCTGATCAGTGCTCCGGAACTTGACGGTCTAAATGCCCGATGCTCTGGAACCCGCTCTTTAGCCTACCATGTTGGAAGGATGTTCTTGTGGAATGATATAACTCCTGAAGTTTGAGTTAATGAGTGTTCGTCATTTTCCTCTTTCTGGCTGCATCTTTCGATGATGCTCCAAAACTTTCATTTGGTTGCTTCTCTGGTTGCATCTTTTGATGATGCTCTGGAACTTTCATTTGGTTGATGCTCTGGCTGCATCTTTTGATGATGCTTCAGAACTTTCATTGGTTGATGCTCCGGCTGCATCTTTCAACGATGCTCCAGAACTTTTATTTGGTTATCATTTCAACTGCATCTTTCGGCAATGCTCTGGAACTTATCCACTTTCTAAGTTTCCAATGCATGGCTTACACATGCTCTGGAACTTTAACCACTTCCTTTGTTCCAAATGCATGCTTTACACATGCTCTGGAACTTATTCATTTTGCCACCTTTTTTTTTTTTCTTCAAATATTCCTCGATGCTTTGATTATTGTACATTGGTACACATGCCTTCTTTTTCCATTATAAATAAAAGTCACCTTAATAGCCTATCTTCATTAATGACTTCATCATCCATGAGCTTCCTCATTCATGTCATAATAAATTATACCGTCACCTCAGCCAATACCCTTACATCATCCTGTCAAATTGGTAGAGGTATAAGATCTTCAAGCGATCATGGAATGGAAGTACTAATTTTTTCTTTAAATAAGTAGTTATTTTTTAATAAAATATGATTGATTGGCAAGAGTTTCCTTTCCCAATTTAGTAAATTGAGCCACTTGGTGATTAATTGTTAAGTATGCTACTCTTTTTGCGGCCCTTCATGCAAATTGAAATTATTACACAGCAAGCTCCGAGCAAGAGTAGAGTAAATAATTACAGTCCGATCATATTTTCAAAAATATCAGTGCACAAGTCTCTGGCATTATTGAATTTTCAGCAGGGTCGTGGAGATAAGGTAAAAATGGGCGGTACAAAGAAGAAATATGAGTCAACTTCTACAGAAAAATTTCCAGGGTTAAGTAACATCTCTCAGTTGTTTGAAGAAGTGGGTTGGTTGGATTTTTTCAGGAAGTTCAAAGGGTATAATGAAAAGCTGGTGAATGCATTTGTAGAAAATTACTCTAATGGTCTGGTGATTCTGCATGGGAAGTGTTTCAAGGTGAGTTCAAAAATTATCTCTTCTATTTTAGGGTTAGAAAATTTTGGCATTAAAATATCTGAAACAACACAAACCACATATCAGAAATTATTAGAATTGTTTCTTAGACAGGGAGACCCTCAACCCATGATAATTGTCAGTACTAGAGGGAAAAATAAGGGGTTTCAATGAGCTTCTATCTTAGAACCCTGGGGTACTATTGTTGCATGGATTATTAGATATTTTACTTGTGAAGGTCAACTCACTAATGTGGTAGGACCAACATTCCGCATGTTAATACATTTGTGGCATGGGAAGGAAAACCCTGCTCTAAGGGTTAATTTGCCTCATTTCTTGAATGTTTCTATTAATTCTTCAATAGAAAGATATAAAACTGGTTCAGGGCCATTAAAACATCATGGGTTAATTCAATTGATTTGTAAATATCATTTTCGTAAGAAACCTAGAAGCAAATGGGAAATTTTTTTGGGGAAGTTTGATAAACCTACATCAGGAAGGAAGTTATAATTAGGAGAATCCTTGAAACAAATTGCTTCACCTTTTGGAGCAACTTCCCCTAAAGACCCTAAGGCTCCTAAAGCCCAAATTCCTACCATAGTTGGTGAGGAAGTGCCATAATTTAGAAATGATGAGTTTGAAACTTTGGCCCAGATAGAAGATGTAGAGATAATGAATCCAAACATGGATACTCATCCTATTAAGAAGAGGAAAAGAAGAACTATTCTTCTAAATGATCCAACTATTTTAAATTATTAGGATACTCCTCCTTTAAGGCAGAGCAAAATATTATCCTCTAGATCTGCAAAAACCCCATTACAGAGTAAAGGGAATAGGTCAAAATCTAAAAAGAAAAAGAAAACCTTGGAAACTGAGGAGTCAATTCACCAATCCTCAGAAAAAGAAATGTCTATTGAAGAAGTACATTTTCACTTGGTGTCTGAAGAAGAAGCTGTAGAACAAGAAAAACATGAAACAGAAAAGGGACAATCTCCACTTCCTATGGAGGTTGATGACAGTATGTTAGGAAATTTATCTGCAATTATTAATAAAGTTGTTGAAATAGTTGAAACTAAAAATATTAACATAGAATTGGAAAAATTGAAATTAGAGATAGAACAGTTAAGAAGTCAGTTGCATGAAAATAAGGAAAAGATGGAATTGCAACAAGGGGAAATAATGGTGTATAAGACTGTAATAAATAAAAGGGATCAAGAAATTCAGGATTTAAAGTTGGAAATGCAAGGAAAAGATACATCTATTAGTGAGCTTCAAATGTAAATTCAGAATTGTGATGAGGAAAATAGGATACACGGAGATGGATTAAATAAAGAAATTCAAAATTTAAAAGGAAATTTAATGCTCATGTTTTCAGCCTTTGAAGAAGAAAAGAAAAGATAGAAGGAAGAATTAAATGCTTCTCTTAGTAAGATTATGGAATTAGAGTAGGACTTGAAGGAAAGCACAAGTAAACCAATGATGGAATCCAGAGAAGTTCAAACTAAACCAATGGTAACTGAATGGTTCCAAATTCAGATTCCTCCATTATTAATGAAATGGATGGAACGATGCTATTTACTAAGGAATGCACAAATTGAGAATAATAGATTGAAAATGGAAATGGTGTTATTAAGAGAAGCATTTCATAAAGCTTATAAGGGTAAATAGGATGCATGTCAAATAGATAAATTTCTTTTTATCCTGTAGAAGACCATCAAGATTGTATTCAATGTTTTTGAGTGAACAATGTTTTAGATGGAAATTTCTTAGAATTTACAATGATCAGCCTTATGAATCTAATGATAAATAATTTTTTAAAACATTTTCAGACTCAAAGCCTGAAGAGCAAGATATGCTTTGTGAATTCTTTACCCATGATCTTTTGTTAGAAAAGCATACTGATTTCTTTATTAATATTTTTGTGGGGGAAGTGCAATTAAGATCTTTATTGTCTACTATGTGGAATCAAATCCATTGGCAAGAATGTAATAAGGAATATGTTCAAGCAGAAAAAAGTATAGGACTTCAAATGAGATCTCCAAATAGTAGACCAACAACTTTTAAGAAGACATTTGTAGCTCTTTTGCTGGATGAGAAAATGAAGGGGAGGTATGATGATAGCCTTCAAGTTTTTCATAATCATTTTATAGAATAGGGGTAGAAATTGGCTGGTAGGGCTTGGCACGCATGTGAAGAGAGATACACTCCATTACCTATATATCTAAAGAAAAGAGAGGTGATCTCTCCTCTTAGTATCAGATGGTTCTTTAGAAGAGCAGATGCCTTGGCCAAAATTTTAGGAGATCTCATAATAGAATGGATAGGAATGAGGTACATACCTCCTTTATTGCTATATCTAGCCCCTACTTTTCATATTAATATAGATTAGGATGATATAATTTTCAATGAATGGAAATGAGGAGTTCCTTTTCATAGAGGTTTCCACAATTCCCCTATAAACTTTAATGTTACAACCAAAGATTTGTATAATATTAGTGAAAAATATGAAGAAGGGAGTAGAGGGTAGAGTTATAATCAAGGGATAGGACGATCTGCCAAGAATTAGGAAGGGGATGAAATGATGAGGTAAAAATAACCTCATCATGATAATACCATAAAGACTTGGTTCATACATGCAAAATCTCTATCCTCTGCCAATTAATTAAATTTTAGGAGAAATAATTGCATAATTTTTAGTGAGAAATTGTATAAACTTTATTTCTTTTGATTTCATGAAGTATTTTTCCAATACAGATTTAATGGGTTGTTTTAAGTGTTTTGTAGATAATAATCGGTCAATCAAAGTTGCAAATTGAAGCATCTAGCTAGCACATGCTCCAGAATAGGCTGAAGATATACGCTAAACATATGCTTCGAAACTTTAGGGTGATGGACCGAAGATGTAGTTGCTCTTAAAGTTGTTATTTCTATTATCCTTTGAATTAAAGACTTTATGGCTCGACTTGAACCTCTTAAATATTGTGTAATAGGTTTAAAGACATACGAGTTATCCATAGATTTGTTCTAGATATTTTCAATGGTTATCCACACCATCTAAAATTTAGGATGTAGTTACTATTTCTCTACAAAAGATATGATCTCTAGAAGTAAGATATACAATGGAAAAGTAATGTCATACTATCAGAATGTTTCTGAGGTTGATGTATAAAGAGATTGTTATCTAAAAATTCTGAGTTATGAGTTATGGATGATAACTACAATTGATATAAGTGTTTCTGAAATCACTGTGAATGTGAGTTGTGAATGAATCTAATAACCCACGAGCTGGCCACTCAATGGGAGTAGATAAGTGTTTTCTTTTATTATAATGTTGTTTTGTAGAGAATCATTAAATTTACTGTTATAGTTCTGAAGTATTTGTTGCTTTTCACTTCCATAGTTTCTGTTATTAACTGTTAGAATCTTTATTGTTAAGAAAATGTTTTATGGATTGCTATAAGTTTTTCTTCTTTTATAATTTTCCTAGCTTCTTAGTTTAGTCATTTTTGTTCTTTTCAATTTAGTTATTATGCTTTCTAAATTAGTTTTCTTATGCTTTCAGTTCAAGCATTTCCAATTTTCTTAGGAATAAATTACTTTGTAGTTTTATTGTTAGACAGTTTGAAGTTAGAATTAATATTAAGTTGTTCTTAAAAGTTAAAAAACCTGAGGGAGATACTTCGAACTTCTTCTATTGCAAATTTCCTTGAACACTACCTGATCGACAAATTGAATTCTATATTCTAAAGTAATGGGACCTAACGACATCCTATCAGTTCCTAGTTTAGCCTTGTCATTTATATGATGTGTTTGTCACTTTGTGGATGACATTGGGTGTGATGTCCTTCATAATTGTGATCTATCTTAGCATATTGCATTCCTCTTGGTGGCTTGATGTGATACACTATGTCCCCTAAGTTGTGAATATACCATTATTTGAGTGGTCCTCTCTTGGAGACATTAGATACCATGTTCCCTAAGTGACTGACCTTGCATAAACTAAACAAGACTCCTTCGAACATCATTTTACATTTTACATTTTTGCACTTTTACATTGCTACATTTTGTATGGCCACCTTGCATAACACAACTTCCATGCATGTGGTGCCATCTTGTTTGTTCATGAGTTCTGAGCATATGAAGCTTTTCTTGTCTCATAAAGCTCAAATTAATACCCATTTCTTTTGCTTTGTGTCACCTTGTTAAATTTATTAGGCTGTATAACTTTGACATGGTTGAGCAGGAAGCCCACCTAGTGGCATGAATTTTCCCCATAGCCACTTTTGTTTTTGTTAGTGCATACCAACTAGCATATGTATCTTACCTTTTTGGGATTTCTCACCTCGCAGACAACTAGTTTTGTAGCCCTAGAGTGAGTATACAGTTGGGCTTTCTCACCCCATGGATAGCCTAAATTTTTGTGGCCCTAGAGTGAGTACACATTCACTTTTTCAAACAATCATCCTAGATCTCTTTTCACAACTAGTTGGATTGACGATCGAAGCTTCATCCAATTCTTTTCAACACTTGTGTGTTCCTTTGTTCTTATCTCTAGTTTACCCTAGGATCTTCATCCTGGGGGCTTGATCATTGTCATTCCATCTTGCTAACGTAAGTGCATTTGAACCCTCCCTTTGATGTTCATGGCTACTTTAGTGTGAGTTTGAAATAGGTTCATCCTCTCACACTAAAGTGGGGGAGCCCTAAATGTGCCATAGAAAAATGTCCCCTTTTCATTTTCATGGCCTTTTAGGTCTTGTTTCATGGTGTTGGAACTAGGTTGCTTTGATTTTATGTTGTAACATGGCTTGATCATGCTTATTTAGCTACTAAAACTCAAAGAATGATGTCTTGTGAAGGTATTGTGAAGAGTTGTAAGACATTTCTACATTCTTCTAGACTCTATTTAATGCAATTTACCTAAAAACCACCTTTTTACTCATCAACAAGCCCTATTTTGAAGTTTTGTAAAGTATTCTAACAAGATTTCACGCTCTTCTAGGCATATTTTCATTATTTACACCCTTCTCATGATTTATTTAGTCTCTTTATTCCCTCATAAATTGTAATTAAGTATATTTTTTAATGTTATCATGAAAAATAACAATAAATACAATATATTTCCTGACACATGTTTTTAGGTCCTAGGTGGGACCCATTCACCTGGGTGGTGAATGAGTCCCCCTTGGCCCCAAATTCAAAGTATTTCAAATTTCCTTTTGGGATTTTATTCAAAATCACTTGATGTCAGGCTGTGATGAGGTATGAATAGATACTAAGGCATAAGAATTGTATAAATAAGTGATCTTTTCACCTCATTTTACATCTCCTCACTCATTCAAGCATTCAATCTCACATTTCAAGCATTCAAGCATTTTTCCATCATCTTTTCAAGTACTATTCAAGCACTTTGAAGTAGCCATTAACATTACTTCAGAATTGCATTATCAAGGGTTAGGTAAGTTGATAGCACTTTCATATTATTAGTTTATCTTTCTCTTTCATTTCATTATATTTTCAAGGGTTTAATTACCAAAAATGTGGTTCGACCAAGGAAAACCCCTATTCACTAACCCTCAATCATTTTCCCCTATTGCATGTTTGTTTGCAACTCTTTGTATGTAGATTTGATAGGTTATTAGGTGTTGAATTTTATTTTCAAGTCAACTAGGTGCTTCAACTCAACTTTATTCAAATTCAAGCTTGGAGAGAGTTATTTGTTTGTTTTCTACATAACTGACTTCGACAACCCAACAAGCAAACTTTTCCAGATCTAGTGTTGTAGATTTGTCTCCTAATTTTTTAGAAATTTGGGAGAGGATTTATTTTCCACCTATGGCAAATGAGTCCCACTTTAGGACTGAAAATCTAAAAAAATTCAAATTCTGGATCTTGACAGACAAAAACTAGCTCCCGACACTTTTTCACCAAGAGGACTAATTCACTAGCCTGGGCGAATGAGTCCCACTATGAAAATTCAGTAATTTCCATCAGCATTTAGAACACTACACAATCATCACAATTCATCCAGGTGGACTCAGATTCATCTCTATACTCTTTGTTTTGCATTATTTCTTGATTTACATAGTTTTTTGCATATCACAATGTGTTTTCAAACATAGTTGTAATTGCACTTTTGCACTCATTTTCAATCATTCATATTAGTGAATTACATTTATTTAAGTTCATTTACATTAAACAACATTGCATACATCCTGATTTGAGTGATACATTAGCATTTTTGGCCCTTTCTCCTTTTAGGTGAAAAACCCTAGAAGTGCAAGAGTAGTCCATAGGGTCCCAAAAATCTATGTTTCACTTTGGTGTTATACGTGTTTTTCACAGTTAGCACCTTGGTATCTTTCTGATAGATTTAACTTCAAATCCTTACAAAGAGAATGGTATAAAATGTTAATGGTATTTGAAAATTAATACTTCAAGACATAGACAAATACATATAAGCATATATATATTCAAGACAAATAGAGCAATTGTATAAGAGGTATTAGAATAACACTTAACAACTACTAAACTAATATCTAGAAAAAAATTAATTGAAGAACAAACAAAGCATACATATATGCATATGTATATGTAAATGTATCTATGCATATGCAATGCATTTTCAATGGAGAGTGTAATGAATGGAAGGTATGATGCATTTTTTAAATGAGAGTATAATGTTGTTGTTGTTTGTGTCGATGCATCAGTCCTTCCTTCATTACACCCTCCATCTAAAATAACTTCACTTTTTTGATTACATATGCATATATATATATACATATACATATACAAATAGAAGACACAAACTTTGATAATAAACTGTTTGTTATGGGGAACACAAAAAAATAATATCATGGAGAATAGTTTCTTATGTGGAACTTCAAATAGATGAGGAAAAGTGAATAACATAAAAAATATTGATATAAGACATATAACTGTTGGAAAAACAAGGACAGACAACTGAGAGGGGGGGTGAATCAGTTGTCATAGAAATTTAAACTTTTCTAACTTAACCTTAATATTAGATCTGATGAATAAGAAATTAACCACAAGCAATTAACACATCAGAGAGACAAAGAACACCAAGATTTGTTTACGTGGAAAACCTATTAGGGGAAAAACCACAGTGGATGTTAGTCCACAAGATTATACTCTACTAAAATTATAATGGACAATAATGAGGGGAATGCACATGCATTCAGGAACACTACCTAGAAATCACTGCTTAATTACAAAAGGGGCTCACTTCCCAATAGATTTGGATTAAAAATTCAGAAGGTATGAACTAAGAAAATAGCTTCTACACAAGCCTAATTATAGTTCCAATTAAGCTCAACACTTCTTCACATTTCCCACAATCTTCTTCAGACTCTTCTCTACAATCAAATGATATTTACACATACACACATGGGAGCACACAAAGCATCATCTTCATCAATGAACTAATCACCCTTATATATCCACTACATGAGATTCCATCACAACTTCGTCGGCCAAGAAAATAAAATATATTTGCAATATCGGCCTAGATTTACATATAAAATTTTAATGTGAATCCACCAAGGTCCGCCACAACATAGTGGAGACCCAAATTAACATCTCCAATATGAAAATACTTTAATTAATTTCACCTCAAAGATTCACAACATGCTGCCGAACATGAAAAAGAAAATATCTTCAAACACGAACTCACCGATTAATGTGGACATACCACAAATATAGAGAATTATCTAGCGACATATGAGAGCACCAAGAAACAACAGAGAAACATCCGCACCAACCAAGATAACCAAAATCACACAATCTTCACTCAATAACCGTAACAAAGACCAGCATAACACTGTCAAAACAAAATGTACTCAAAACTTCACACGGACCTCTGAAACTTCTAATAGATGATCTAGATAAACTCAACAATAAACCCTTTAATTCACATCAACTAATCTTCAATGTACGGAACAGGACACCATCATGACCTGCATAGTTCCACTGGGAAAACAGAACACTATCTCTTACAATTTTCTCAATATCCTCAACATATACAACAATTGATACACCAAATGCTAATAGTGTTGACATCAATGACAACCACATATCAGCAACACATCCACAACATCCAACAATCTCCCCCTTTGGTATTGATGGAAACACATGATGTGAAAAATACCATCAACCCAACAAACTGACTTCTTATGCACTTCTCTCAACTAAACTTCTCTCCACAAGGATTTTTCACATTACACTTCTCCCCCTTTGACATCAATGGAAAAGGTAACAATGACCTTTCCAAGCACATGCTCTGAACCACATAGCTGCACATCTGACTACTCCCCCTGAGTAGCAGCTATAGAAACATCAATCTGAATCAAAATATAGCAATGAATCTCATGGGTTGATGCAAGAAAATGCATCATTTACTTCTTATCATGAGGGGTAATTACCCCTAACATTCCTCTGAGATACTCAAAACTATCCTTTGGCAATAGTTTAGTAAATATATCTACAATTTTTTCTTTGGTAGGAACATACTCCAATCTGACTTCTTTCTCATTCACTTTTTCCCTCAAGAAATGAAACTTGATTGATATATGTTTATACTTAGAGTGTAGTACCAGATTCCTTGCGATATTTATTGCACTTGAGTTGTTAGAGTATATAGCAATAGGGTCTTCATATATCACCCTGATATCTCTCAACATTTGTTTCATCCATATCACTTGAGTACAAATATTGGCAACAACAATGTATTCTGCTTTAGCAGTAGATAGAGAAATTGAGTTTTTCTTTTTACTCAACCAAGATATTAGCTTCTTCCCTAGGAAGAAGGCACCACCACTAGTACTTTCTTATCATCTACATCACCATCCTAATCCACATCAGTGTATGCACACAAAGTGAGATCATCATCCTTTGGATACCAAAGTCTAAATTCAAATGTTCCTTTTAGATGTCTAAAAATTCTTTTGACAACAGTCACATGTAACTCCTTTGGATCAGGCTGAAATCTAGCAACCATACATACAACATTTATAATGTCTGGTCTAGTTTGTGTCAAGTAGAGCAATCTACCGATCATTGAGTAGTACCTAGTTTAATTTTCCTTTGGAGAATCATCATTCTGTATCAACTTACATCCGGTCACCATGGGGGTACCAACAAGTTTGGAGTCATCTATTCCAAACTTCTTCAGTAGTTCTTTCACATATTTGGACTGAGATATGAAAATCCCCTAGTCCAATTATGTAATTTGCAATCCCAAAAAGAACTTCATCTCACCAATCATGCTCATCTCAAATTCACTCTTCATCTCATCAACAAACTTCATACATAGATTGTCATCACCTCCAAAAATGATGTCATCAACAAAAAATTCTATAGTCAACTCCTTATCATGATCTAACTTGAAGTATAAGTTTCTATTAGCAGTACCTTTAGTGAATCCAAGCTTTAGTAGATATTTTCCAATCTAGCATACCAGGATCTGGGGGATTTCTTAAGTCCATATAGAGCTTTCTTCAATCTACAAACCATATCTCCCTTATTTGTTAGCTGAAATCCATCTGGCTGTTCAATGTACACTTCTTCTAGTTCTCCATTCAGAAATGCAAACTTTACATCCATTTGATAGACTTTATAATTATTGTGTGTAGAATAAGCAAGAAATAATCTCATAGCTTCATTTCCAGCTACAAGGGAAAAGGTTTCTTCAAAATCAATACCTTCCATTTGAGAATAATCTGTACATACCAGCCTTGCTTTACTCCAAACTTCACCTTCTTCATTCAGCTTGTTTCTAAATACCCACTTAGTACCAATCACATTTTTGTCTTTAGTCCTAGGAACCAATAGCCATGTGTCATTCTTCTCAATCTGTGTCAGCTCTTCCTTCATAGCTTCCAACCATTGCTCATCTTGACAAGCTTCAATGTCATTCTTAGGTTCAATCTTGGAAATTAGACAATATTCTTCTACAATTTTTCTTTTGGTTTGCACTTATTTACTCTTATCTCCTATGATTTGACTTTTAGAATGATTTAGCTTTACATATCTTATAGTTTTGGGACTTACTTGGACTTCTAACTCTTCTAATCTTTCTTTTACACTTGCACTTGTTTGTGCTTCCTGACTTGCTTGATTTACCAAAACAAATTGAGGTTGCTTCACCAGAACATATGGAATAATCTGAAGTAGATTCAGTGTTTGAGTGTTCTTCCCTTGGCTTGTGTTGTCTTCATATGAATCATAGTTGCATCATTTGGATGATTTGAGAGAGTCCTCATCAACTATGATATTTGCACTCTCAACCATCTTTCTTAGTCTTTTGTTATAGCACGAGTAGGCCTTGCTCTTAGTGGAGTAACCTAGGAAGATCTCTTTATCACTTCTAGCATCAAATTTTCCTATATCATCATCTCTCCTGATATAATACTTGCTTCCAAATATCTTAAAATACTTGACAGTAGGTTTGTGACCAAAGCATAACTCATAAGGGGTCTTACCAGAATTGCCCCTCACATTTACCCAGTTCAAGGTATACACAGTAGTGCTTATCGCTTCACTCCAGTACATTTGAGACACATTTCCTCCCATCATCATTGTTTTGGAAACATCCATAATTGTTCTATTCTTTCTCTTTATAGCTCCATTCTATTGAGGGGTTCAGGGAGCACATAACTATCTTTTAATTCCATGCTCTTCATAATAAGAGTTGAACTCCTTAGAAATGAACTCTCCGCCTTTGTCAGATCTCAGGAACTTGATTTTTTAGACCTTTCTCATTTTTTGCCATAGCCTTGAAAATTTTGAATTTCTCCAGTGCTTCACATTTTTCTCTCAAAAAGGAAACCCAAATCATTCTAGAGTAATCATCAATAACCATCATAAAATAACTTTCTCCATAAATAATTCTAACTCTAGAGAGACCACAAAGGTCAGTATGTAGCATTTCTAGCAAATTATTTGAATGAAATTGTTTGCTTCAAAATGAGACTCTAGTTTGTTTACCCATTTGACATTCCTTTCAGATTACATTAGAAGGATTCACTAATATAGGCAGATCTCTTACTGCTTGAGTAGAAATTATCTTGATAATGTTGTCAAAGTTTACATGACACAATCTCCTATGCCACAACCATCTTTCATCTACTTGAGAAATTAAACAACTTCCACTAGCAATATCCAGGTGAAAAATATTCCTTTTGTTTGCTTGCCTATTGTAATCATGTTCTCGGAACTTCCACTTATCTTTCATCTTCCATCTTTGAACTGAAGATCATATCCCTTGTGAACCATCTATCCAACACTCAGCAAGTTATGCTTTAGGCCTTCAGCATAGAGGACATCATCAGTGTTATCCTTACCCCCAAGGAAAATAGATCCTCTACCATGAATCACACTAGCATTGTTATCTCCAAATCTTACAACCCCACCGTCATACTTCTCTAGACTCACAAATTTGCTTTTATCACCAGTCATATGATGTGAGCATCCACTATCAATGATCCATGCATCTTTTTCTTCAACTTGAGCTTTAAGATCTTTTTCATCTTTAGTTGATTCACTAGCCATAGGATTATTTTCAATGGTAGCAATGAAAGCCCAATCATCTTCTTTACCATTATCTTTATTAGACTCATCATCAGTCACTGCTTCTTCAATAAAGTAGCATCTCTTTGGGAATCTTGACTTCTTTGGCTTAGATCTAGGAATTCTTTTAGAACATCTTGATGCAAAATGACCTATTTTACTACATTAAAAAATTTTAATAGGTAATACATCTTCATACTTACCTTTTCCTCTCCTTTCTTTCTTTGCAATCAATGCTTCCAGTTCTTCTACCTCTCTTTCTTTATCTTCAAGATATTTCAATTCTTCATCATACTTGGGTATCTTTTTGGAACTCTTTCCCGGACTACATCTTTGCCTACTACTTCTGGATAACAGTAGCCTTGAATGCAGATTCAGTCTTTGGTGTAGATTCACCAAATTCACTTATCTCAAAGGCAGCAAGCTTCCCGATCAGTGTATCTCTTGTCATCTTTTTTACTGATCTGAACTCTTCAATAGCATGAGCCTTCATTTTTTAGGAGGGAGGAAAGGATCTGAGTACTTTAGCCACAATTTCATCCTCATCCATAGAACCACCGAAACATTTATTACCCATCACTATCTCATTTACTCTTTGCATAATAGAAGTGATATTTTCATCTTCACCCATCTTCAGATTTTCATACTTTCCTTTCAAGCTTTTTAGCTTAGCCATCTTCACCTGTGCATCTCCTTCATACAAAATTTCTAGTTTCATCCAAATCTTAGGAGTTGTCTATAGACCTACCACATTGGCCATCTCTGAATTTTTTAGGGCACTCACCAAAGCTTCAATAGCCCTAATATTACTTTTAGCATCTTTGATCTCATCAGCAGTAGAGGGGCCATTCTAAGGAATAGTATATGGATCTCTTGTGATCATCCAAAAGGCTTCACCAATACACCTTAAGTGGCATTGCATCTTAATCTTCCACAGTGAATAGTTAGTGTCATTAAATCTAGGACTGTCCTTCTTGAATGTTGTCATCTCAGATCACCTCAAGCTATTAGACTTCTTCAAAGGAACAGGCTCTAATACCAATTGTTGGAAAAATAAGGACAAACAACTGAGAGGGGGGTGAATTAGTTGTCATAGAAATTTAAACTTTTCTAAATTAACTTAACCTTAATCTCATATCTAATGAATAAGTAATTAATCATAAGAAATTAACACATCAGAGAGACAAAGAACACTAAGAATTTTTTATGTGGAAACTCTGTTAGGGGGAAAATCACGGTGGATGTTAGTCGACAAGATTATACTCTACTAAAATTATAATGGAAAATAACAAGGGGAATTCACATGCATTCAGGCACATTTCCTAGAGCTCGCTGCTCAATTACAAAAGGGACTCACTACCCAGTAGAGTTGGATTAAAAATCCAGAGGTTATGAACTGAGAAAATAGCTTCTACACAAGCTTGATTACAGTTCCAATTAAGCTCAACAAGTCTTCACACTTTACACAATATTCTTCACACTTTTCTATGCAATCGAATGATATTCAAAAATACACACATGGGAGTTCATGAAGCATCATATTCACTAATGAACTAATCACCTTTATATATCCACTACATGAGATTCCATCACAACTTCTTCGGCCAAGAAAATAAAATATATTTGCAATGTCAGCCCAGATTTACAAATAAAATTTTAACGTGAATCCACCAAGGTCAACCACAACATAGTGGAGACCCAAATTAACATCTCCAATATGAAAATAATTTAAATAATTAATTTCACCATGAATATCCACAACACACTACCACCAACATGTCAGCCAAAAACATGAAAAACTGAACATGCACAAGAAAAGAACTTTGACCACGAGCTCACTAATTAATGTGGAAGTACCAAAAAGATAGAGAATGATATAGATACATTTGAGAGTATCAAGAAATCATAGAGAAACATATGCACCAACCAAGATAACCAGAATCACACAATCTTCATTCAGGAACACTAATAGAGACCAGCAAAACAATGTCAGACCACAACGTAATCAAAACTTCATGCGAACCTTTGAAACTTCTGTTAGATGATCTAGATAAACTCAACAATAAACCCTTTAATCCACATAAGCTAATCTTCAATGTATGAAATAGGACACCATCATGACCCGCACAATTCCACTAGGAACACAAAACACTATCTTTTACAATTTTCTCAATATCCTCGACATATACAACAATTGATACACCAAATGCTAATAGTGTTGACATCAATGAAAACCACATATTAGAAAAACATCCACAACATCAAACAATAACATGTTTCATCCACACAAAATAACCACGACAATTAACAATTTGTTATAAGAATCTTCAAACTGATGAGGGAAAAAGAAATTCATGAAACATATTGGTACAAGACAAGAAACCTATGTAACAGTTGTAAGAGGTGTTAGAATGACACTTAACAATCACATGTAAATGAAAGATGAATGGAAACCCACATTAAATAGAATTGGTAAGGCCAATGGGTATAACGCCACAAAATTAATTGAAAATTTGAGCTACATTATCTAGCACTAAATGAAGAAGAATTTGTTATGGTGAACTTGAAATGGATGAGGAAATAAGAATATCATAAAACATATTGATACAGGACATATAGCACATTCCATCTAGACAAGATAACCATAACAATTAACATTTTTTTATAAGGAGGTTTAAACAAGTGAGGGAAAAAAAAATCATGAAAAACAGTTTGTTAGAGGGATCTTCAAAAAGATGAGACAAAGGAATATCATGAAACATATTGATACAAGACAGATGAATGGAAAGCCATATTAAATAGAACTCCTAAAGCCAATAGGTAGCAATAATCTATGGAAAATGGGTATAATGCCACAAACTTCATTCAAAATTCTAGCTACATTACCTCATACTAAATATTATAGACAAATAAAGAAATTGTAAAAGAGCTATTAGAATAACACTTAACAACCACTAAACTAATTTTATCTCCAATATGTTTATAACTTCATACTAACCCTCTACATATATATATATATATGAAATTACTCCTATGTTAATGGGTATAACGCCAAATATGCACAGAGATAACTACAAACAATAAACGAGGGGAAAAAAAATTACTAACCCTAACCATATTTTTTTACGAAAGAAAGAATATTTAACTGTCTGTCCTATCCAAACAAAATAACCATGGCAATTAACAATTTGTTATAAGGAGCTTCAAACATATGAGGAAAAAATAAATTCATCAAACATATTGGTACAAGACAAGTAGTTTATGTAATAGTTGTAAGAGATGTTAGAATAACACTTAAGAATCAGATGTAAATGACAGATGAACGAAAACCCACATTAAATAGAAATCATAAGTCCAATGGGTAGCAATAATCTCTACAAAATGGGTATAATGCCATAGAATAAATTGAAAATTCAAGCTACATTGCCTGGCACTAAATGAAGAATAGTTTGTTATGGGGAACTTCAAACAATGAGGTAAAAAGAATATCATAAAACATATTGATATAATACATATAACATGTTCCATCCAAAAAAGATAACCACGACAATTAATAGTTTTTTATAAGGAGCTTCAAACAAATGAGGAAACAAGAATATCATGAATAATTACTCCTATGGTAATGGGTATAGCGCCAAAGATGCAAAGAGATAACTACAAACAATAAAAGAGGGGCAAAAAAATTAACCCTAACCATATTTTTTGATGAAAGAAATAAGATTTAACTGCAATTTTTCAATACCCGCTTCACATGTGAATAATATAATCATAATTTTGTTATATATTTCTCCTAATAGATACTTAGATATATTTTAGAAAATGCATAGTACAATTTTGTGACAATGTGCTTTTATTTCATTTCGACATATCTTACTATCATTGACATGAAGGTATTAGGCACTTATAAACTATGAATACGAATTGGAATTTTAGTGAAATTGTTGTACAATTAAATATTATTTCAGCTACCAAATTAATGTGATATACGATTGTTACTTATGTTTTCATTGGTAATGTACAGGAAAGAAAGGGTGCTAATGCAATAAGGGAGAACCGGTGAGAACAAATCGAAAGACATCCTCTTGTGGTTATGTACTTGATTTTCCTATTTTGGACATTAGAAGGAAATAGAGTTATTATGTTTATCTTTTGGGTTGAAAGGGTATTTAATTGTGTCATGTGTGATGTAACCTTAAGTGGGTCTTTAAAGAGGGTTGTTGGTCAATTTCTTGGGTTGGGATGCATAAATAAACCCCCTAGGGTCTATACCATGGTGGTAGGGGTCAATTGGGCATGCAATAGGGCCCCAAGGACATCATTTGACTCCTAAAAAGCCCTCATAATGAGGAGTGACGAATTTTGAGGGGAGGATGGGGTGAAAATATTAAGGGGGTTGTCTAAGTGCATGTACCCCTCTTAAATAAGGAAAAAACCATCATTGATGGGATAGGTACACTCACACCTCCCCATCCAAGGGTTAAAATTTTTGAGACTTCTATATAGTTGGAGAGGAAGAAGGAGGGGGGTGTTACCCACTTCTCATTTTGGAGAACTATAGTGAAGATAGCAGAAAGGATGAGAAGAGGAGAGGATCCCCCCATCTCTTTGGGAAGGATTGTGATCAAGATGGCTTGGCTAGGAGAGAAAAGATGGATACAAGAGTTTAGTCCCTTCATCTAAAAGAAAAGAGATAAGTTCTTCTTTTTTACATTTATCCTTGTTATTGGTTTCAAGAGGATGACATAGTGTATGGATTATGGTTGGAAATAGGAAGTAGAGAACCTAGATACATGAAATTGGTGTTATACTAGCTTTAGCCCTTAAAAAAAAGTGAGAAAAGACTCCATTTATCATCATGGAGCTTAAAAAAATTATTTGCTCGGGGGTATGGCTAGAGCCCATGAGGCTCCATGACACCATTATGGTAGGGTGGAGAGCAAGAACTTGTTCATGAGTTTGTAAGTCAATTACTTCTTCAAATATTGTGGTAATTTATTTTAAGACTAAAAAAAAATATGGGTTTCATATTTTTCAATGAAGAAATGAAAAGAGAAAGCCTTCCTAGTTTGTGAGTCACTAATTGTTTTATTAAATAATGTTATAATATGGTAGAACAATATATTGCTAAAAAAAATGAAGAATGGAAAAGAGACAGGTTTTCATTACTAGCTTGTTATTCATTTCATCTATTGTATTATTCTTGAGAGAATATTGGATCCAATTGCCATGGAAGCCTCTTGCCTTATACAACATTTATTGTGAAGAAAATTTAAATGCATACACCTTGAATTTACCTTATTATTAATAATGTAGTTGTAATAAAAAGATAATTTATGTGTGCATGGATGAGTGAAGATTATTAAAATTAGATACACATGGACTGTGCAAATGATTTATGTATATATGTTTATGTTTCCTTGGTTTATACAACATACCCTTTCAGATAGAACAAAAGAAAGGAAAAAAAAATACAGAAACGTGTGATATCATGTTGTAAATTAAAGTTTTTTTTCCTTTCCTTCTTGTTGATGGGTGTTTTCGTACACTTTCTCAACATAGGCAATGCATAGTGCATTACCTCTCTTCAAAGGAGACTTCCAACAACAAGTTGCTGAAAATCACCTCATGGTCTCTCGGGTGTCAGGTCATGACTTCCATGGAACTCCTCAGTTGATGTTTGATGTGATTTTTCTGGTAATCACAGGGCAGACTTACGTAGCTAGATGCGAGGTGGATCTTAAAATCTGAAGTTTTTGAGACAGGTGTTAAGGTGAACTTTGTTGTAGGTTCAAACAATAATCTAAAACTTCAATGTTTTCCTTAAGTTTTGGCTTTACAATGTGCAATGAACCTTAGCACAGGTTGTTTCTAAAAAAAGGGGGGGGAAAGAGTAGGGAAGAGAGAAGGTTCCTTTTATTCCTTGCATAACCACCCAATTTTAAATTTGATTAAAATGGGACCCCTTCCCCCCCTCTTTTTCTCTAAATTCTGACATCTTTTGGGCCTGTGGATTTTATTGCTTTGATTGATTTCGAGGTCCTTAGTTGTTCATCTCACCTATTGAAGTCAATCCCCTAGGTTGCACGTTGAAAACTTAAGTTTTAAGGAAAAGTTCGGGTTTTCATCCTGTTTCGGCATTTTCTGACCCATCCAGATTTTTCCGGATTCCATCGTAAACCCAACAAAGTAATTTCAACATTGGAAGTTCAGAGTTTTGTGATCTTTGCGGAATTCCACCTGGGTTGGATTTTTCTGGATTCCACTTCGCCATCGAGTTTCTGAATTTTGGGTCGTTGAGACTTACCGGTCACTGTGAGTTTCTTAACTCTCTCCGCCCGGGTGGATCTCTCATCGATGTGTGTTCCCAAACAGTTTCCATGCCTTTCCTTGTTTGTCAATGCCTCAATTTGATTCAGGTGGGGTTTTACGAAGCCCAGTTGAATTTGATGCGCTCTGAGTTGGTTGGTGAGTTTTTTCTTTATTGTATTAATCAAAGCTTGCTCAAGAATGGTCCATTATTCATTGCAAACCCATTGCGAACCTTGTCAGGTGTATCCGAGTCCCATCTAGGTAATCTGAGCTTGCCCCTATTGTTCATGGTGGAGGTATTAGCAGTTGAATCTAGGGAATCACTGGTTTGTCGTGCACTTTCATTATTTGACTCCTCAGGTGGTTTGGATCCAAAGGGATAAATAGAAATCATGAATTAGATTTGAGTCAACCTCAAGAGATCCAGAATTCATCGAGTTTCAATCACTTCATGAAAAGTCGAGCGTGATGAAGGTTTTTCGGGATTCCAAAGAATCCACAGAATTTCCATGTCTCTAAATTTTCCTAGATTCCTTCATCATCCTAGAAGTGTGCTATAAATTCAAAGTTTTGGGTCATCCATGGAATTCTGGTCTGGCTAGATTTTTCTAGATTTTCTGCCAAGCTTTGATTGACTTGAAATTGTTGACATAGGAATGATTTAGGTGATGAATGTTGGATATTCCATGCTTATTTTGATGGATTTCACAATGTTATATGCATTCCTTCTTGATTCGAATGATCTATTGGTGAAACTTATGCCTGCCTTGGGATTCTCTATTCTAGCCAGATTTTCCTGGTTTCCTTCAGTTTTTCGAAGTGCAAAGTTCTGAGTCATCCGCGGAATTCTGGTCTGGCCAGATTTTCCCGAATTCTCTACTATGCTTTGTGGAATTTAATAAATTGGATAAAATTGATGAATCTAATGATGAATTTCATGGTTGTATGTTGCTTGTGTTCATTTTGATGATCCATTGTTGACATTGATGCTTCATCGGGATAATCTGCCTGGTTCGTAATTTTTTGAAATTCTTTCCAGATTGTTTTTCCCTAGTTAACTTGAAATCCTGAACTTCACAATGTTGATGCTTAATGGCTAATTTAATGGTTTTATCTTTATTTTAAGCTAACACTTGGATGAAAATGTTGTCAACATTTGGATTCTCACATTGGTGTTTGATGAATGTAGTTTGAGTCTAGAAATACAATGGTGGCTGGAGAGGCTAAAGGACATAAAGGGATCATCCATCTCTAAAGCAGAAAAAAAAATGAAGTTGGACAAAAAATGTAGGATTCTTGAGGGCAAGATGACATTAGTCTGGTTCAAGTTTTCAGATATGAATATGAACACCCTGCTACAAAGGACTAAGGCTATCATGGGATATAGTAACTGGGCACCAGCTAGATGACGTAGTGACCTACAGTGCAATCATTAATGAATATCAATCCAACAAGAGAGACTGGGACAATATGATGGGGCAACTGAAGAATAATATTAATGCTATTAAATGGAAAACTAGGGTTTTTCCTATCCCACTTGTGGATAGCTTGCAGAGGATGTTCTTGGTGATGAAGGCCGAAATGGGACAAGGTATGGGTCAAGTGGGGGAATTAGTTAATGCAAAGCTACATCGAAAGTCATGGTTCCTCATTGTTTCGCTTTGCCTCTTCTTCACACATTTTGGTCTGAGTTATGTGGGAGATCTTGGGCCGATCTGGTCAGTGCTCGTGCATTTAATGCACATTTTACATTTTTTTGAATTCTTTTGGGGGCCGACTTGTTCTGTGACTGACTTATTGTAAACCCTAACTGGGCCGACACATCTGGCGGGTTTTATAAATATGGTGTTTCACCTCTTTTGTAAGGGGAGAAAAGGTTAGAAAGGTTACAAAAAAATTTAGCAGATTAGTTAGCAAACTGGGGGATTCAGAGGGTAGAGAAAATCAAGAAGTAGAGTAGGAGTTAGAAGTTATTTTTATTTTGAGCAGTCCTTGTAATACAAAAAGACTCGAATTGTTGCTATCTTAGGTGATTCAATACAACTGAAGACATTGTGTTGGTGAATTCTTTGTGTTGATCTATCTTGCATGGTTCTTTCTATTTATCTTTTGTGAATTAGGAGAGTAGAGGCTGAAAGGTAGAGGATGGGATATCGAAAAAGCAAGTTAGGGTTTTTAAGTAAGTTAGATGTTTTTTTGCAGTTCAACAGGAGGAGGTGATGTATCTTCCTGATTTTCTTAGTATAGATGGAGATAATTTGAAGACATGGGTTTCTATACACTGGTGATCTTCCTAGATTTGTAAATGTCACTTATCTATTTCATTGACAGTAGGAGCAGCTAGACTCAAACCTACTTTATATTATTGTCTAGAATGGTATTTATTTTGGGTTAATCATTTGATTTGAAAAGATTTCAAGGAATGAAATTTTATCTTATGTTTTGTATGAATGATGATTTACAATCTACTGTTAAATTTTTCACTATGAATGAATGAAACTTTGTATCAATTACAAGTTAATTTTATTTTGCAGTTCTAGTTTAGGAATTCCTTGGAAGGTAACAAGTTTGATTAGTTGAATGAATCAACATTCTTTTCAGTTTGAAAACCTTGATCTATCTTTTTCTATTTCTTTAAAATACCCAGTTAAAGTAGGTTTAGATAGATGTCTGATCTTGCAACAATCCAAAAGCTCAAAACAAGTAGGCCCCTTGAATATTACAACCATATTGACCACTTCGTGAAACAGCAATGTTGTGAACCAACATCAAGGACCTTGGGAGGTGATTAGTTTGATTACTGATTGTCTCTTTCAGGAGAGGTGAGATACTTTTAATTTTATCTTACCTACATGTCGTGGGTCAACTTGGCACCTCAACAGTTCCTGGATCTGCAACTAACTATGAATAGTGATCATGGAGGTTCTACTATGGAAAGCTTCCTTCAAACAAGATCCCATTTAACCAAGAAACCTACAATATCATCGAATTTATGCTATCTTCAAAGGTTTGTAGATATTTTATCATTCATCCACCACATACATGCATGAACAAAGATAAAGTTTAAATCAGCTTCAAGTTTTAGCCTAGACTAACTTTACAAGAACATTTACCAGTAGCAAATGGCAAAAATTATGGGCTAGAAGGCATCCACACAACAAAAATTTCTATAATCACGGAACAACATTACTAAAATCTATTCAAGTAGTTTAAAGCTCACTAGAACAACAATGTAAATCTAAATAAAGCATCTAACCATGGAGATTGAATCATGAAACATGTGAAGAACTCAAAAAATGCACCAAGTTAATGTATTTTCATTACAAATGTCTGCATCATGTCTTTACAACAACTCAACTCTCTCTTGAAAATGAGACGAGACCCCCTATTTATAGTGCCCAAAAAGTAGAAAAAATGGCCAAAATTTCATCTCATTGTGTGGCCAAGATTCACTACAAAATAGGGTTCTACCTACCCCCCAATATATTACAATTTAAAATAAAATCTTGTCCATATCCCTATTTTGTCCTCTAGTGACAACACTGTAGCATTTTGTCTTTTGCTAATTTATCTTTCTATTGTAGCTATTCCTTTAGAAGCTCTTCACTAACAATAGGGTTTTCTTCCTGCTTCTTTAAAGCTGCATACTCCATGAACTTCAAAATTACCGATTGGAGTTTGTCGACCTCCATGATCTCAGACCGCAACACTTGATAACTCCATTCCTTGGAGTTGTCCTCAAGCCTTTTTCAGTCTTCATCATACTTGGTGGCATGGTCTCTGAATAGTTTTGACTAGAAAAACGGGTGGAAAAAATCATGAAATCTGTGGCTATCTCATCTGATATCCCATCCGCCATCTTTTTTCTGGAAATGGGGCTTTATTTTCTCTAGATCAATTTGCACCACAGGCATGTCATATCCCATCATCAACCTCAAATATCGAGCGGAATCCACCATAATTTCTTTGACCCATTCAATATCTAGATCCACTTTGTCAATTACCTCCTCCAACCTTTCTTTCATCTTATCAAAGTCCCGTTTCCATACATCCACTAGCTAATGATTGTCCCCTTTGAGTACGAACTTGTTTTCCCATGTGGCTTTTGCTAGTCGGAGGATAGTCTCAATCTTTGGATAGGCGGACCTATACATCATAAGGAAGTGGGTGCAAATTTTCTTTGTGCCTTCCAAAGATTATTGTAAATCCAGGAACTTGTTGGTTGTTCGAACAGCCTAATTGACACCCATATTTCCGATGTATAGAATCAGTCAGACCCAACTTTCTATAGTTTTGTCTAGGTTCTTTCTTTTTTCCAGCTTGTCAATTTGTTCCTTGGACAACAGTTGGGGTGGAGCCATGGATGTGGTAGGAATTTCTTCAACTGAAGACCATTGTTGGATGTAAGTTGTCAAGTCAGCTACCTATGCTTTAAGTTCATCTTTTGAGACTTTATCCTGTTGTATTAGATGCACCACTGTAGCCACAGACTCCTCGAGGTGCTCTACCTTTCTCTCTAGTAGTAGTTCCCAAGTTGACAGTGGAGATATTATAGCTCACTCCTTCTTGACCTACCACTAGCATTGCTATTTGCATAGTTTGAGACCCAGAAGCATCCATCGTTACCTTGGATCTGATTTTGGGCTTCTTCTCCTTCCTGGTTGTGATCTACACTCGGGCTAGTATAGCCTCTAGTCTTGCTCTTGGATCCTTTGGGGCAGGAGTCTTCTTTTCACTTTTCCTCTCCATCCATTCTGGTATAGCGAATCTTCGCTTGGGCGATTCACAATCACCCTCACCTTTCTTTGTTTGGATCTTTGTTTGTTCACTTGTGGGAGCCCTTTCTTCCATTTTAATGTTATCTCCTTCTTCCTCATTAGATTCTTTGACGAGCATGACACATTGGATGGGAGGCCTAGTAGGAAATCACCCTCAGGGAATTTCTTCTATCTCAATTTCTTTCTCTTTCCTTTCTCTAGTTGTTCGTACTTGTGCACATGCTCCTCGGCCTTGTCTTCCTCTACATTTCCTTCTTCTCCATAAGTAGGCAGCACATCCTCCTACTATTCCCCTGTAGGAAGTTCCACATCTTTTCCTGCCCTACCACCTTCTTGCCCTTCTCCTCTAGGAGGTGACCTTTCTACCTCTTCCTCATCATCCTTCAATTGTCGGGCCATTTCTTCCTCGAAATCATCATCGAATGTTTTTACAATAGTAGATGCGGTGGAGGTAGAGTCAACCACTATTATGGGCTTGGTCGGGGGAGAGGAGGTGAGATGGACTAAGATGTGGACACCGTAGGTAGGGATACAGTGACCATGGCCTAGGAAACAGGTGGAAGGGTGGCGGAGACAGGGACAGCTAGAGGATGTTTGGGCTGATCTATTTTCCCTTCCTCACCCTCCTAAAGGGGATCCTCTTGAATTGTTGGCTGCTTTGCATTGCTTCCCATCCATTTGGGCCTCTTAAAGGGTGAGTCTCCTAAAAATTTTCCTGAATAAACCTTGGGATCTAGAAAACCCCTTGTTGCTTTAATCAGGCTACTTGTCCCTTAACCCATTCTTTGATATAAGCCACAATTGGTTTGGTTACAATATCGAGGTCATCGACCTCCTGTTCATCCCAATCTATTGCTGGCAGTGGCAAGTTAGCAATTGTGTTGTATCTAAGATCCATGATGTTGCTCTCATCCTCTTCAACCTAATATGGTATGGGAAATAGTTGCACCCTCCTCACGAAGTACATAGTCATCCACATGTAATGCCAAGCGCGCACCTCCTTGTCATCCTAGAAATCTACCTAGAAATCTTCAATGTGATGCAAATGGGCATACCTTGGTCCTAGTGCCTTCCTCACATGCCCATGTGGGTCTACTTGTGGGCAAGCAGTGTGTAGGCAGAAATGGTACTTCGCCAATTCCTTCTCAGAATTCCCAGCGCACTAGGAGGTTTGTAATTTGTACATTCCTTGGTTGAAGGCAAAGGGAGAAGGGATCCCTACCAAATGTCTAATATCAAGGATTGAATGCATATGCTACAACTTCTGGGAGAGCTCTAACAATATGATACAGTCATTAGGGTATCGGGGTAGCTTATTCGGCCTTTCTGTGAAACCTTGAGCATGAATATATGTGAATTTGGGGTATTGTATGAATAAGAAGGCGTATTGCTTTAAGAATGCACAAGCACTGTGAGAGACCCTTCTCTCAAAATCCCATCCAAGCAACCTGATGATGTGGCAGATGAAGGTGTTATTCACGCTGCAATACTCTTTCTTTAAGTTCATGAACTGGAGTTGGGGATATCTGTCATAGACCTTCAATCTTCACCCTGACTCCTCATTGGGTGCCACAAAAAATCCACTGTATTTCCTCTACTCATCTAGTGAGTACACGAGATAGGACATCATATAGAACTTGGAGATTTTCTTGACATTCATGAACTACTCATGGAAGCAGTCGCTTATTATGCCTACCTAGTAGAATGAATCTTTTGTTGTGACGTCCTCATCCCCATGAAGGATCTGCTCTATGAAATACACCATCCATTCCTGAATGTAGGCAGAAGTGGGGAGATCCATCACCCTACTTAACATGGTGACCAAGTCATGGTAGTCCTCATAGAAGTCATTGCGAAAGAGTTCTTCAGGAACTTTTGCAGCGCTACCCCTTTTCTCTTTGAGCCAGAACTGATTTATTAGCTTTTTACAGCCCATCAAGTCCTCATCCCATGTTTCTTTTCATTCCTCCATGGTGGGAATATCCATCTCCCCAAAGGTGGGGATGTGAAAATTTTTAGTACTTGCCTCACCTGACATGTTGACAAGAATTTTTTCATCCCTATCAACAATGGTTCGTGTCTGTGGCTGGTAGGCCCATCGGCAAGCCATGACCAATTTAGGGGATATGAGGGATAGGGGGAAGCCTGCATCTTTTGTAATTCCACTTTGTCTGATTAATCTGGCATTATCAGCTTTGGGGTGGATTCTAACCCTTTGCTTGAACTCATTAATATCGATGTGGCCAATATTGGTGTCTATAATTTCTTTCCAGTCTATGATGATTTTTGAATGCAAAGGCTCAACCTAGAATTGGTACTTCATTTGGTATTTCTCCTCCTTTCCATGAGGAGTCTTTCCCACTCTCTTCCCTTTGTCCTTCTCTGCAACTGCCCCCAAGGGTCCTACACCCAATTCCATATATCCTACAAACAAGGCATAATGAGTACAACCAATAATGAAAGCATTAACATTAGTCAAAATCTCATGGATGAAGTCCAATTAGACAACATATGATTAATGAAATCAAATATTTACTTCTAGATGTCGTTATTCTTTTTCTGGAGGGATTTTGGAGAACCCAGGCCCAGAGGGCCGGACTTCCCTGGCAGGAACGTTGTTTTGAAGGGAAAACAGTGTAGGGAAACCCATTTAATTTCTCCCAACATTAGGTTTTGATTGTTTTGAAGGCTCATGCAGGAGAGGATTAAATTTGAGCACGTGGGTCAAAATTGGTTTTCAATTTGAAGGTCATTTAAACCACTTTTAAGGCACCCCAAGATATGAGACCAGAAAGCCATCAAGGCACTAGTGTTTAGAATGGCCAAGGAGGAGTGGAATTTTGAGGTTTGGGACCCGGGAGGTCAAAGGATGACCAATGTAAATTTAAACTTAAAAGCATTCGGGTCCCAAGGCATGGGAAGCCATCAGAGTTTCACTATGTAGAGCAGCGGTCATTGTGTGGAAGTCCAGCAGGAGCGGCTTGGTGGGCCAAACCCAACATTCAGTCTTGCCACTAGGTTTATCTCAAGTTTCCCTTAGTGATTCAGAGGGCAGATCACGCAGGTTAGAAAGATGGATGTGTTCTTCCTTTTTGAATTAGATGAGGTAGGACGAAATCCTGATGGGTGGAGCCCAGTGAGGGCAAGGACGCTAGAGTTCACCTTCTACTAGGTCATCACAACAACTAGAGGGTCAAGACCTGGGAGGCAGGAATACATCACCTAACAGCCATTTGAAATGGCGAAGATGCAAAGGAACTCCATGGATAGAGACTCAGGGATCGGGGACCAAGGACATGACGGAACAGTTAGTTTGCATTTAATTCAGAATAGAAAAAGGAAAAGTGGACCCTGGTGGTCGAGTGGATGGGTTCCCCCCCGCCATCTGAAATGACAGAAGTGATGCAGCCTCCCGGGGTTGGAGATCCATGGGAGCAGGCTCGAGAAGCTGAGGCGGAGGTCGAATTTGAAGGGTTAAGTTTTTTAAGTTTGTCGATGATCGGTCGATGGAGGCCCAAGGTCGTGGGCTCAGGAGGCGGTCCCGCCATTGGGTCAGATTATTGTTTGTGCAAGCTTTTGATGGCAACGAGCCAGCGCAGGCCCAAAGTGTGCAAATGCTCTGTGTGATGAATGGCGACAGCAAGGTCTAGTTCTTGATTGATCTTAGGAGATGCCTTGGAGGTGCGAGGGCGGCGGGCGACAGATGCACTAAACTCCTTAGAAATAACTCTGAACTCATATGGAAAACCTAAAAAATGAAAATGATAGGTCAGGCCATATATTCATACCCCAATATGAATTTAATACCCTCATTTAATTCTTGTATGAACAATAGGATGGTTGGTGGATTCAAATCCCGGACAGTGGCAAGAGGTTCGGGGCCCGGGGACTAGAAAGACACGACCCTACAGCCACCTCAAAGTTCATTTATAAATCATTAGTGAAGGTGAAGCTAGGGCCCGAAAGGTAGAGAGATGCTACAGGTTGGCCGTTGGAAACAACAAAGATGGAATAGAGTTCTGGGGACGGAAGTCCAGAGGGGCGGCCCTGGGATGGTCAAGGGTAGTGTGATTTCATCGTAAGTTAAACAGGGCAGCAAACGAGGATCCAGGTTCTGGGGCCTAAGAAGGCGAAAGCCTTCCACCATTCAGAATGGTGAACTCCCAAAGGAAGCTTGACTAGGGAAACTCAGTGAGGCAGGCCTGCTAGGCCCCAAGGCCACTGGTAGAAGGAAATTACCAAGGAGAGTCTGCAAGGATCCAAGACCTAACCAAGATGGAGGGGATAAAACATGGTCAACTCAAAATGAGACTTTGGAGGTACGCTGACCATCTAGGACACCAGAACAGGGCCACACAAAATGAGGTGGTGACAAAATGACCTGGTAAGGTGAAAGAAAAGAGGGTCCTCGTTCCAAACAGGGTGTGTGTGCTGAGGGCACAACAAATAGCGACTCTACTGGGAAACACTCCTAAGCATTCTAGGGATAAGTGTTCATTTTGGACCTAGAATCTCTAGTTTCAAACACCAAGAGAAGACTTCCAAGAGTGAACTAGGAGGATAGGATCCTGAGTTGGGTCAGTCTATAGGACATCTCAGAAGTCTGTGTGGTGAATTTATTCCCTTCCATAGGAACTATGACAAGCGGCTGCTAATCCAACTGAGCAAGCTACATAAACAGTTCAACACCAAAAGTAACCTAGAAATTGTCCCGCTTCCAGTTAGGCATCCATAGCCCGGGTGGAGTTGTCACTATGATCCCATAGATATTTCTCTACTACCAGCCGGGCGTCCATAGCCCCGGTAGAGTTATCCGCACACCCATACGATCATTTGATTTTAGAATTTTCTTCTTCTTCTTTGTTTTGATATTTCTTTTAACATTATTTTTCTCACTTATCTTTTGCTTGACCATGTAAGCACTGAAGCCTACAATGGGTTTGGGAACCACAGTGGTCACTGGAGAAAACTTAAGTTTCACTTACTAGGATATCATAGCAGCCATTGTACATTCCTTTAGAAATAATTAATATGTGTTTTGTGCAAGATCTGAGATGTGCATAAAAAGATCCAACCAAGGGTCGAGTTCTAAGGAAAAGCTCAAATAAGGAAACCACTCCTGGGAAGCCTTCAGGGACTAGTAGTCAGGAATGAATGTTTAGCCAAAGAACACTAAGGACAGAAAACAAAGCGAACCGTTCATTGAACGAGCACAACCACTACAATGGGACAGAGAACACCCTCTTCGAAACAAAACAATCGGGGAACAAGAAAAATAGAGAAACAACAAAACACAAGTGAACCAAAAGGAAACCTACTCTAACCTATGTACAGATATTTACAATGAAGAGCCGAGGATAGAGCTCAGGCTTGGAAGTAATGCTTGAGATGATGCCTATTGACTGGCAATGGGACATCTTCAATAGTTAAGGTCTTCAGGTGAAAAGCATTGTCTCCCAAAATTTTAGCTATTTGAAAGGGGCCAAGCCAAATCTTATCGAATTTGTTGCATCCCCCTTTCTTTTCATGGGCCTTGTCCCAATATAGGACTAAATCTGCAATTCTAAAAGCCTTGATCTTGGCTCAGCAGTCGAACCATCTCTTAACCACGCCCTGATGTTTGGAAAAAATTTCTATTGCATAGTCTCAGACCTCTTCTAAATGCAAGAGCTCAGCCAGCCAAGCTTCTCTACAGTCCCTCCCTTCGTAAAAGTCATTGATAAATTGGAAGGTGGGAATCTTTAGGTGGAAAGGAAATATGGGCTCTAGGCCGTAAACAAGATGGAATGGGGAATCACCAATGGTAGTCTTGTGGTGAGTGCGGTCTTCCCAAAGGGCTAATCGGAGTTGGGTATGCCATTCCTTGGGATTCCTATCGAGCAATTTCCTGATCACTGTGATCAGGTTCTTGTTTGTGGAGTCAGCAAGGCCATTTCCTTGAGGGTAGTAATTAGATGAAAATTTAAGGGAAATCTCGTAGTCAAAGGCCCAACTAGCAAATTTTAATGAAGCAAAAGTAGGTACATTATCACACACCAATGCATAGGGACAACCAAAGCGATTTAAAATGAAACTTTCCAAAAAAATTGTAACTACCTCAGTTGCGCATTGCTTACATACAATTGCTTTTGTCCATCTAGTGCAGTAATCAGTAGCGGTAAGAATGTACCTGTGACCCACAGATGATGGAGGGCTTACTAGACCAATGAAATCAAGACCCCATTGCTAAAACAGCCTCACCTCCAACACGGGTTTCAGTGGGACAACAACATTCTTCTCCTTGGTGGCAACAGCCTAACATGTGTGACACGAACGAACATGACAATAAGCATCCTTGAAGATAGTTGGCCAATAATACCCCGCTCTTAATATTTGATGTGCAGTGGAAGGTCTGGATCCATGACCAGTGCCAAATTTTTCATGAAACTCTTTCAAGACTCGATTTGCTTCTTGCTTGCCAAGGCATCTCAGGTAGATGCCTTCATGATTTTTCTTGTATAAAATAGACCCATGCAACATGTAACTATTGATTTTTAGTCTAAGAGCACGTTTTTGGACTTATTGTAAGTGAGATGGATACTTGTGGTTCAACAAATAATAAATGGCATCCTCGTACTATTTTCCCAGGGAAACAACCTCAAGCTGGTATTGCTGCATAGTGAGTTTGAGTTCTGCTTCTGCTATTACTTCAACAATTGTTTGGGTAAGTGCTTGTCCTCTTACCAGCTTCATCGGTTGGATTTCGATATCATACTCCTAGAGCAATGTGACCCATTTATCTCTTCATTTGCCCAATTCATTTTGTATAAGCAGCATTTTCACTGTTGGATCGAGGACAATGGTGAACACTTTATTGCACAAGATATAATGCCTAAATTTCTTCACCCCCCTAACGAGGGCATATTCTTGTTTTTCTACGTTGTGGTAGTGTAATTCAGCATTTTTCAAAGGAGCACTCATGAAAGCGATCGGGTGCTCATTTCCTCCATCATATTTTTGAGTGAGAATGATGGCATAGGAATTCTCTAAAGTGAATGAATAGATGTAGAATAGTTTCAGATAGTTTGGTCTAACTAGCACAGGCGCGTCAGTAATGGCCTGTTTGGCTTCAGGAG
Organism: Sequoia sempervirens; assembly: GCA_007258455.2. NCBI lineage: Eukaryota > Viridiplantae > Streptophyta > Pinopsida > Cupressales > Cupressaceae > Sequoia > Sequoia sempervirens. The sequence continues at coordinate 70,416,816 of VDFB02193867.1, read as the reverse complement.
TCCACTCAACTTTGGCATCCTATTTTAACATGGCATTGAGTGGTTTAACAATCTCAACAAAACCCATGATGAATTTCCTAATGAAGTTGATCTTTTCGAAGAAGGATTTTAATTCTTTCTTACTGCCTGGCAGCAGGATCTTTAGCAAAGATTGGATGTGTTCAAGGTCTATGGAGATTCCCTACTCTGAAATAACATGTCTAAGCAATCTACCCTCAGTCATGCCAAAAATGCACTTGTTTGGGTTAAGGGAAACTCCAAACTCCCTACACCTCTAAAACACCTTGCATAAATCAGAGACATGATCAGTCCACCTCTTAGAGAACATAGTTAAATCATCCATGTAGATGATTATGCACTTCTCAATCAGATCTTTGAAGGCAATATCCATGGCACGTTGGAAAGTGGCGCCAACGTTGATGAGCCCAAAAGGAATTCTCCTGTAAGCGAAGGTCCCCCACTTAGTGGTGAACGTTGTCTTATGGTGATCTCTGTACTTCACCATAACTTGGTTATATCTGGAGAACCCATCAAGGAAATACATCATTTGGGAGATGTTGATGGTCTACAACACCTCATCCAATGAAGACACTAGATAGTTATCCTTCTATGAAACTCTATTCAAATTACGGAAGTTTACACACAATCTAATTTCTCCATTCTTTTTTCTGACCGGGACCAAGTTGGCCACCCACGTGCAATGCCTGACTGGGAAGATAATTCTTGCTGAAAGTAACTTTTGTACCTTTTTATAAATGATGGGCTGTAGCAAGGAATTAATAGGATGTTGTCATTAGTGGAAGGGCCTAGCTTTTGTCTTAAGGGGGATGGTGTGCATGATGATGGAGGTGTCATAAATATTTAGATCCTTGTAGCTTCATGCCACCACGTCATGATACCTTCACAAAGCATCAATGATTCCCTTATTTTCCTCAAGCATGCACACTTTACCGACAAAAACATTTCTGATTTCCTCGGCTGTCCCAAGGTTGTGAGCATCGCACTGGTTTCCTATGGCTTCCTTCTTTGTTTGCCGATCTTGGTCTCTGATCTAGTCCAAATCAAATATGTGTTCAAGCTTAACCATGCCTCTAGGAATTGTGTTGGTTTTGAGGTTGATAACTCCTATATCCAATTTGGCCTCCTCCAGATCAACTTCATCAATTATTTGGGTGGTAAAGAGATCAAAACTCATAATTAATTCAAGGATATGCTTATCATCATTGAAGACTTGAAAATCAGTGACATTATTTGGGATTAACGGTGTGGATGTCAACTTAACTATGAGTTTCTTAAGTCTGAACAACGAGAGGGGTTGCAAAGTGTTGGCTACCTAAGCCAAGGCATCGGCTGTATGGTTCCGAGCATGAGGTATCAATTGTATATTGAATGCATCTAGACCTTCTAAGAGGTCCCAAACCCTATGCATATAGTTTGCAAGTCTTCTATCATGGCAGGAATACAATCTTTTAACTTGCTTTACTACAAGTTTGGAATCTATGAACACTTGCAGCATCTTGGAATTCTTCTTTAAAGCCATAAGAAGACCATGGACTAACGCCTCGTATTCTGCTACATTATTGGTGCAATAAAACTACAACCTATAAGTAGCAAGAAAGGTCTTACCCATTGGGCTGATGAGTTCAAACCTGACACCAGCTCCTTGTTTTGATTTAGATCCATCAAATAGAAGCGTCCAAAACTTAGAAACCTCTTTGACTCCAAGCCCAACTAGGCTCTCATTTCCTTTAGGCTAGGTGGTTGCCTCTATGACCTTCGAGAAATATTTCAGCTCAGCGTGTTGAATAGTAGGTGGTTCTGCTAGCACCTCCTTTGATTTTTTCTTCTCAGGGACAGCTAATTTTTTGACATGCTCTACCACTGTTTGGCACAAGCAGAAATCAAACTCGGAGTGGGCAACATTGTGAATTCTACAATAATTTGGTAGCAAGAGATCCTGGAAATCCATTCGGGAACCCAAACTGAGTTGGTATTTTGTGCAGTTTTCCATGAATTCTTGGAAACCATTTAGTAGTCCCAAGTTGTCATCTTCATCGGGTTTATCATCTGATTCTAGAAACACCTTTGTACTCTAAGGCATTTGAGTGAAGTCGGTTGGAGGGCTACATTGTTCCAAAAGTACTTTCGAAACACACTCTTCTTGAGCTTCAAATTCATCCTAGCAGGCAAAGGGATAGTAATTTCCCAATTTTATCTCAAAAAATAGCACCTCATTTAGTTTATTGTACTTCGTGATCATGCACTTCATATGAGGATCGTGGTCTATATGGATTTGATTTGGAAGCCCTTTCCATGGCAGCCACATGTGAGAATGGTCCATGGCAGTATATCCATTCAACGTTCTAGTGAAGTCTCTTCCCAAAATAATCCCAAATGCATCGGGAATGTCAGCCACTTGAATATCAGTGATTTGTTGTATCCTTTGATTTGTAGCAATTTGCATTAGGATTTGATTCATTTCTCCCACAATGTTGATCTTTGTTTTGTCCAACTAGGTCACCTTTCTTCTTGAGGGTGTGGGAGTAATCCCCAGATTCTTGCACATTGTTAGGGGCATAACATTGGCAGATGCTTCTAAATCGAGCAGGCAGTTGTGCAAGTTCTTCTCAAATATCCGGATGGTGGTAAGGAAAGGTGGCGTTTTAAATTTTCATTGGAAGAGGCCCTTAAACGTATCTATCTGAGCTACTTGCATCTTGTTCTTATCGCCAGCTCTATTCTTGGTCTACCCAGATGACTGATCCTTGGCAATATGCATGTTGTCCTGATCCAGTTCCTTTTCTAACTACTTGCCTGCAGATTGATTTGAGGGAACATCCTTCCTTTTCCTTGTGTTGTCCTGAACCACAGGTTCCTGCCTAGGTTCTTCAAAGGTGACTATTTTAGTTGACGTATCTTGTATTTTGTTAGAGGATGGGGTCCCATTGAGTACCTTGAAGAAGGCATGCCTTACAACAGGGACTTTGAGCAGTTCGAAGGTAGACAAACTTATTTTTACTTTCTTGAACTCTTCTGCCACATATTCACCCATTTGGTCAATCTCAAAGTTGAAGGCTCGAAGGGCAGATTTAGAAGGTTGGGATTTCATTTGACTTGACTGGTTTTGTGATTGTCCTTGAGGCTGATTCTGTGACTAATTTTGGGGCCTATCGTTATTGAGATATTGAGTGGGTATATGGGGAAGCCGAGGGTTATTACTAGAATTAGGGTTAGGAAGGGTAGTAAAATTATTTGATGGAGTAGAAGTCATAAAGGGTCCACCCGCTTGCCTATTCCTGAGAAAGTAGGGAGTTGTTCTTTGGTGGAACATGTGGACTTCGTCTATGTGCAGTTATTCCTCATCTAGTGGACCATTATCTACTGAATCGAAAAGTTGAGCCAAGTTTTGTTAGTTACTTACCTCTTGCACTTCTTCGCTCTTAACTGGGGTGGGTTTGACCTCGGGCTCATTTTGGTCGCTTCGTGAAAATGGTGCTTGGTTTACCACAAGACATGAAGAGTAATAAGGCTCAGATGGAACAATGTCTCTGCAACTTACACTATCAACAACATTTTGGACCTCCACTTGGAAGATTTCAGCAGCTGTTTGGAATATAGGACAATCCAATTCAGAGTGTCTACTAGTTTTTTGAATCTAGCACCATCTAGACACGGTTGCCTCAACAAGGTACACTCCACTAGTTTTTTTTCCATTGCTAGCAGGCTGATCAAGGCGAGTAGGGACACCCTTGTTATTGGGCCTTGTATTCCACGTGCAATTCTACCTCTAAGAAGGTCTCCTGTTGAAGTTTTTATTTGAATTATATCCTCTATCCAAGTTCTACCCAAAAGAGGTGCTTGCTTCCCAGTTATGCCTACCATCCTTGTTGTTTTGACTTTCCCGATTAAGATTAGCCTAGAGACTACACTGGGATGCCTACAACTAATTATTCTAGTTCTTTAAGTGCATCATTTTCATAGACATTTTCCTTATCATCTTAGTCAACTCTTCCACTTTGTCCTTCTCAGCGTTGTTCGGCTGGGGCACTGGGTTTTAGAGAAAGATAGGCGAGGCCGCTGGCTGATTTTGATGTGTAGGGGGAATTCTGGTCCCGACAAGTACAAAGGTGCTTGCAGCTACTAAGAGTAAGCTTGTTGTTGTTGGGAAGCCTGAGGATAGCTTTTTTGTTGCTGAGGTTGCAAATAAGAAGGCATGGGAGGTGGATAATTCATTGGCAGTCCAGGGTGCGGAATGAAGGGAAGCTGAGGCACCTGGTTCATAAGAGGGGTCTGGTGAGTGAATGCTTGATTAAGCCCTTGATCTTGCATCAGGTGAGCTTTCGGTCCCAAAGAAGGCATTGGACCAGAGATGTTTTACCCCAAGTCTGCACTGGCGACAGTAGCCTCCGCATAAGCAACGTAGTGAGCGGTGAATGCATCCTTTTTACCAATGCTAATGTGAGATTATCTAATGTGGCTTAATAGGCGGGAAGGGCTACAACATCATTGTGTATGTATGGATCCTAAAGCCTCATGAAGGCATGATAGAAATTATCATTAAAGGATCCAATAGGTTCATTAACTTCCCTCCAGACTGACATAAACTATTGGTATAGCTTTGAGGGGCTGATAAAAATCTTATACTTCTGCAGGAAAGCATTCTTCATGAGGTCCCACGAGGTAATGGACCCCCTTGGCAGATTGATGTACCAGTAAAAATCCTCCTCACCCAATGAGTACAGAAAAAGGTGGCATGCAACATCTTCATGACCGACTTGCATATCTGTGATTGTTGTTTCAAATATCTTGATGTGTTCTTTTGTCATCCTTTGTGGGTCGTGAGGATTGAATTTTGAATAGAAGCCCTCCAGATTCTTGGGCATGTCGTGGTAAGCGCCGAAGTGCAATAGTGAGGGATTTTGTGGCAACCAAGCCATGATGAGAGGCTGAGGTGGTATCTTCCATTGAGGGACAACAATCTAGAGCTACACCTACAGTAAGACAACAGTCGAGGACTATGCCTAGGCTGTGGCTATTTGGAGTGTGCCTTGAGCTTGAAGGGCTGGGAGAGAGGCAACTCCCTAGCTTTTGAAAATGAGGGGTGAAAAGGTAGTTTGGTATAGCTAGGTAAAGGATGGACAAGAGCTGAGTGGAGGTGAAGGTGGGAGGGAAGTGGGTGGGGCAGAGGAAGAGGAAGAAGTAGCGTTTCCTCCCTTAGTTCATTTTTCCCTTATGGGGGTTATAACTCTTGAAATTATCCCATGTTTGGTGTCGACCATATAACTCTTTGAAATATTTTTGAGGAGAATGATCCAATTTTATCTAGCTTCACAAGGCCATCCTTCTAGCACTAGTTCTGTTGATGGGTGTTTTTGTACACTTTTTCAACATAGGCAGTGTGTAGGTGCATTACCTCTCTTGAAAGGAGACTTCCAACAATAAGTTGCTTAAAATCACCCCAAGGTCTCTCGAGTGTCAGGTCATGACTTGCATGGAACTCCTCAGTTGATGTTTGATGTGATTTTTCTAGTAATCATAGGGCAGACTTACATAGCTGGATGCGAGGTGGATCTCAAAATCTAAAGTGTTTGAGATGGGAGTTAATGTGTACTTTGCTATAGGTTTAGACAACAATCTAAAACTTCAATGTTTTCCTTAAGTTTTGGCTTTATAATGTGTAATGAACCTTAGCATAGGTTGTTTCTAAAAAAAAGGGGGGGCGAAGAGCAGGGAAGAGAGAAGGTTCCTGGATCTACAACTAACTATGAACAATGATCATGGAGGTTCTGCTATGGACAACTTCCTTCAAACAGGATCCCATTTAACCAAGAAACCTATAGTATCATGGAATATGTGCTATCTTCAAAGGTCTGTAGATATTTTATCATTCATCCACCACATACATGCATGAAAAAAGATAAATTTTAAAGCAGCTTCAAGTTTCAACCCAGAATAACTTTACAAGACCATTTACCAGTAGCAAATGGCAAAAAGTATGGGCTAGAAGGCATCAACATAGCAAAAATTTCTATAATCACATAACAACATTACTAAAATCTATTCAAGTAGTTTAAAGCTCACTAGAACAACAATGTAAATCTAAATAAAGCATCTAACCATGGAGATTGAATCATGAAACATGTGAAGAACTTAGAAAATGCACCAAGTCAATGTATTTTCACTAGAATTTTTTGCAGCATGTCTTTACAACAACACAACTCCCTCTTGAAAATGAGAGGAGACCCCCTATTTATAGTTCCCAAAAAGTAGAACGAATGACCAAGATTTCATCTCATTGTGTGGCCAAGATTCACTACAAAATAGGGTTCTACCTACCCTCCAATATATTACAATTTAAAATACAATCTTGTCCATATCCCTATTTTGTCCTCTAGTGACAACACTGTAGCATTTTTGTCTTTTGTTGATTGCTCTTTTTGTTGTAGCTATTCCTTCATAAGATCTTCACTAACAATAGGGTTTTCTTCCTGCTTCTTTAAAGTTGCATACTCCATGAACTTCAAAATTACCGGTTGGAGTTTGTCGACCTCCATGATCTTGGACCACAACACTTGAGAACTCTATTCCTTGGAGTTGTCCTCAAGCCTTTTCCAGTCTTCATCATACTTGGTGGCATGGTCTCTAAATAGTTCTAACTAGGAAAAGCCTCAGGTGGCAAAACTCATTAAATCTGTGGTTATCTCATCTAACATCCCGTCCTCCATCTTTTTTTGGAAATGGGGATTTATTTTCTCTGGATCAATTTGCACTGTGGGCATGTCATATCCTGTCATCAACCTCAAATATCAAGTGCAATCCACCATAATTTCTTTGACCCATTCAATATCTGGATCGACTTTGTCAATTACCTACTCCAACCTTTCTTTCTTGTTATCAAAGTCTCGTTTCCGTACATCCACTAGCCAATGATTGTCCCCTTTGAGTGTGAGCTTGTTTTCCCATGTTGCTTTTGGCAGTTGGAGGATAGCCTCAATCTTCGGATAGGTGGACCTATACGTCATAGGGAAGTCAGTGGAAAGTTTATTTATGCCTTCCAAAGACTGTTGTAAATCTAGGAACTTGTTGGTTTTTTGAACAGCTAGACTGATACCCATATTTATGACGTATAGAACCTATCGGAACTTGCTTTCTATAGTTTTCTCTAGGTTCTTTCTTTTTTCTAGCTTGTCAATTTATTCCTTGGACAACAGTTGGGGTGGAGCCGTAGATGTGGTAGGAATTTCTTCAACTGAAGAGCATTGTTGTATGTAAGCTGTCAAGTCAGCTACCTGTACTTTAAACTCATCTAAGTTTGAGACTTTATCCTATTGTATTAGATGCACCACCATAGCCACAGACTCCTTGAGGTGCTCTACCTTTTTCTCTGTAGTAGTAGTTCTCAAGTCAATGGTGGAGATATTATAGCTTACTGCTTCTTGGCCTACCACAAGTGTTGCGACTTGCACAGTTTGGGACCCAGAAGCATCCATCGTTACCTTGGATATGATTTTGGGCTTCTTCTCCTTCCTGGTTGTGATCTGCGCTCAGGCTGGGATAGCCTCTAGTCTTGCTCTTGGATCCTTTGGGGCAGGAGTCTTCTTTTCAAGTTGCCTCTCTAGCCATTTGGGTATAGCATATTTTCCCTTGGGCAATTCACGATCACCCTCTCCTCTCTTTGCTTGGATCTCTGTTTGTTCACCTATGGGAGCCCTTTCTTCCATTTTAGTGTTATCTCCTTCTTCCCCATCGGAGTCTTGGACAAACATGAGGCGTTTGATGGGAGGCCTAGTAGGCAATCTCCCCCAAGGACTTTCTTCTATCTCAATTTCTTTCTCTTTCCTTTCTTCAGCTTGTTCGTCCTTGTACACATGCTCTTCAGGCTTGTCTTCCTCTACATTTCCTTCTCCATAAGGAGGTGGCACATCCTCCTACTGTTCCCCTATAGGGAGTTCCACATCTTTTGCTGCCCTGCCATCTTCTTGCCCTTCTCCTCTAGGAGGTGTCATTTCTGCCTCTTCCTCATTGTCCTTCAATTGACGGGCCATTTCCTCCTCAAAATCATCATCGAAGGTTTGTACAATATTTCTACCACCCATACCCTCTTCTTCATCTCCAGTTTCAAAAGACCCTATTTCTTCTTCTTCACAGACCACGCTATCAATTTGTCATTGCTTATATTATGGGTTTTCGTGGTACTCATCGGCTTCCTCCTCCACTTCTTTTGAAGCTTCTTTCTCCCACTTCTCCCATTATTCAAAAATTAACATTGTGGCCTCCATTGCTAGTGGTCCTGTTGGAGGTTGCAAAGGCGTAGCACTACCGAGGACCTGTGCTAAGGCAGCTTGGGATCCAAAAAGATCTAGGAAATCTCAGAGGGGACATTCTACATGTGCCACGAGAAAGCCTCTGGCAATGCAAGTGCGAGCATTGGTATAGTTGTTGCTTCCAATGGAAGCGATATAGTAGGTGACATGGCGGTAGAGGAAAGCAGGGTAGTTGCGGTGGAGGAAGAGTTAACCACTATTATGGGCCTAGCCAGGGGAGAGGAGGCGAGATGGACTGAGATGTCCACCATAGGTGGGGATGTGGTGAACATGGCCTGGGAAATAGGTGGAAGGGTGGCGAAGAGAGGGAGAGCTGGAGGAGGTTTGGGCTAATATAATTTCCCTTCTTCACCCTCCTAAAGGGGACCCTCTTGAATTGTTGGTTTCTCTTTAGTGCTTCTCGTCCGTTTGGGCCTCTTAGAGGATGAGCCTTTTGAATCTTTTCTTGAATAAACCTTGGGATCTAGAGACTATTCCACTTCAATCCCTTTCCTCTTCTTCAATCTTGTGAGTGGAGGAGATTTGGATGTCCCTCCTATTGAAGTTGTAGCAGTGACATCTTTTGTGGCACTAGGCTCACTCTTGGGCCCCTCATATGTCAGGACAACCCCTTGTTGCTTTAATCAGGCTACTTGTCCCTTAACCCATTCTTCGGTATGAGCCACAATTAGTTTGGTTACAATATCAAGGTCATTGACCTCCTATTCATCCCAATCTATTGTTGGAAGTGGCAAGTTAGCTTCTATGTTATATCTAGGATCCATGATGGTGCTCTCATCCTCGTCAACTTGATCTAGTATGGGAAATAGTTGCACCCTCCTCACAAAGTACACAGTCATTTGCATGTAATTCCTTACGCACACCTCCTTGTCATCCTAGCAATCTGCCCAGAAATATTCAACATGATGCAAATGTGCGTACCTTGGTCCTAGTGCCTTCCTCACATGCCCATGTGGGTCCACTTGTGGGTGAGCAATGTGTCAGCGGAAATGGTACTCCACCAATTCCTTCTCAGAATTCCTGGCGCATTGGGAAGTTTGTAATTTGTATATTCCTTGGCCAAAGACTAATGGATAAGGAATCCCTACCAAATTTCTACTACTGAGGACTAAATGCACATGCTGCAACTGTCGGGAGAGCTCTAACAATATCATCCAGTCATTAGGGTACCGGGGTAGCTTATTCAGCCTTTCTATGAAACCCTAAACATGAATATATGTGAATTTGGGGTATTGTATGAATAAGACGGTATATTGCTTTAAGAACAGCTGAACACTGTGAGAGACCCTTCTCTCAAAATCCCCTCCAAGCAACCTGATGATGTGGTCGATGAAGGCGTTGTTCACACTGCAATACTCTTTCTTGAAGTTCATGAACTGCAGTTGGGGATATCTATCATAGACCTTCAATCTTCGTCCTGGTTCCTCATCAGGTGCCACTAACAATCCATTCTATTTCCTCTGCTCAGCGAGTGAGTACACAAGATAGGACGTCATATGGAACTTGGAGGTTTTCTTACGTTCATGAACTGCTCGTGGAGGAAATCGCTTATTATGACTCCCTAGTAGAATGAAGATTTTGTCGTGATGTCCTCATCCCCATGGAGGATCTGCTCTATGAAATACACCATCTATTCCTAAAAGTAGGTAGTAGTGGAGAGACCCATCACACTGCTTAACATGGTGACCAAGTCATGGTAGTCCTCATAGA
>VDFB02193867.1:70358143-70401252 GCA_007258455.2 Sequoia sempervirens | reverse complement strand
GAGGCTATTGGTGTAGAGGGATTTATTCTAGTTAAGGCTTGTAATAGGAATCGATGTCAAAAGAGGACACTTAAAGAGAATTAGGAAGGAGATACCTTTAATATATTTGAGGTTCTAGATGATCTCAGTCAACAAGAGGTGAATCTTGGAATGATGCTTATGGATCAGGGTGTTTCAGATGGAGTTTAGGAAGGTACTATTCTAGATTTCAACCAACCTTCCTAGGAGGCTAGTGCTTTGCAAGTGGAACCAGATTTGAGTTTGGTGTTTCATGGGAGGTCGAAGCCTCTTGGGGATTCAAAGATGAGGGAGGGAGGGATCTCCACTCCATTGGTGAAAGTGGGGTCTAATTTAGGAAAAGGTAGCAAGGCTCCTCCTTCATTGGGTATTCTTCAGAATGACCAAAAGAAAGGGGTTGTTGAGAAATCTTCCAAAGTTGGGAGAAAGGACTTGGAAAAAATAAAGATGATGGGGGAGACTTTGGTGGAGTCTAGATTTGTTAAGATCTTGGATTCCCATTTTTCTAACCCTTTGAAATGATCATCCTCTCTTGGAATGTAAGGGGCTTGAATAGTTTCCCTCAACAGAAGGTTGTTCATGAATTGGTGAAAATTCATTCTCCTGATGTTCTTTTCTTACAGGAGACTAAGTTATCTATTGAAAGTATGATTGGTTTGCTACCATAGCTATGGGGGCAGGGGGACTACCAGTGTATTGGGGTGTAGGGTAGTGTAGGGGGTTTGGTTTTCCTGTGGAACCCTTTGAAGATTCCTCCTCTTTGTTGGGTGTCCTCCAAGTCTTCCATCTCTATGGTTGCTTCAAGTCTAGATTCGAGGGAAACAATTCTACTTTCAAACATCTATGCATCTACTGATATTCCTACTAAAAAGTTATTGTGGTTTCATATTAAGTTGATTTGGAGCCTAGCTCCTTTTTTACCTTGAATTATTGCGAGTGATTTCAATGCCATTATTGAGTTGGATGAGAAGAAGGGTGGTATTGCAAGATTGGAGCCCTCAACTTTCCTTCTTCATGATAACATATCAACCTTGAATTTAGTTGACATTAAGCCCCGTAATGGTGAGTTTACTTGGAACAATAGGAGAATGGGAGAGAATTTTATTGCTGAGAGACTTGACCATTTCTTGGTATCTTGTTTCTAGATTGGAGGATGGTGGTCTACTTGCATGAGATTTTGGACTAGAGGGGCTCGGATCACGAGCCTATTAAATTATCTCCTACTTTGGTGTGTGTTTCTTGGTCCCCCCTTTCAAGTTCCAGTTTATGTGTTTGATATATTCTTCTCTGTAGGAGTATATGGTCAAATGGTGGTAGAGGGGAAGACCTGCTTATGGCATTGCTATGTAATCTTTTTCCAAACTGCTTCAATATGTGAAATATCAACTCAAAAGGTGGAACAGGTAGTGTTTTGGAAATATTTTTCATGCTAAGGCTATTGCTCAAGCTAACTTGGATGTCATCACTTGGGAGATAAGGGAGTTTGGTCTTTCAGACAAGTTACTCAGGGAGGAGGCAAGGGCTTTGAAAGTTTTGGAAGAGTGTGAGTTGCGCGAGGAAATTTATTGGAAACAAAAGGCTTGCATTGAGTGGCTACAGGAGGGAGATAGAAACATTGCTTTCTTCCTCAATTCAATGAAAGCTCAGAGCCATGGTAATTCTATTCCTATTCTTGTGAATGATAGGGTGAGCATTCATCTTCTCTGTAGGATATGTCTAGAGAAGCTTCGTAGTTTTTTGCTTCATTATTTAGAGAGGATTCCTAGCATGGTTTAGTGGAAGAAAACCATGGTTTTTCTTGTATCCCCACCTTGGTTACTGGTGAGATGAATGAGCATCTTTTGGGATTGATCTCATTGGAGGAATTGGAGGCTACTATTTTCCAAATGAAGAAAGGAAAAGCTTTGGGCCCTAATGGCTTTCTAGTTGAACTTTATCACAAATTTAGGGATATCATTAAGCTGGATCTTTTGGAGGTGGTCTGTGAGTCTCAGAGGAATAATCATATGTTGCAAGATTTGAACTCTAGCTTCCTTTCTCTCATTCCCAAGTGTGAGGGGGAAGATCAGATAAGTCAATTTCAGCCTATTTTCCTTTGTAATGCGGTTTATAAAATAATCTCCAAGTTGATTGCTGAAAGACTAAAGCGATGGCTTAGATGTCTTATCTCTAAGGAACAAAGTGGTTTTTTGGAGGATCAATTTTTTTTGGACGGGGTGGTCATTGCTACTGAAACTATCCATTCTATGGCATCCTCAATAGAGAAGGTTATGTTCATCAAGCTGGATATGGCGAAGGCCTATGATAGAGTTAAGTGGTCCTTCTAAAAAATTCTTATTACTTTTGGTTTTGTTGAGAAGTGGGTCTAGTGGGTTATGTGTTGTGTTACCTCCACTTCTTTCTTGGTGTTGATTAATGGTGAGCCTTCTTCTCTTTTTAGTGCTTCTAAGGGCCTTCGTCAAGGGGATCCTCTCTCTCCTTATTTATTTATTCTTCTTGTTGAAGGTCTGGGGAGAGTGGTGAAACATAATGTGGAGTTGGGTTTGATTCAAGGATGGGTGTGGGGAAATGGTTTTCCCCCTCAATATCACCTACAATTTATGGATGATACTGCTTTGATGGGTATGGCTAAGATCAAAGAAGCTATGAATTTGTGCAAGGCTTTGGATATCTATCTTGTTGCTTTTGGTCAAAGGATTAATGAAGATAAATCTTCCATTATCTTGTTCAATACTCCTCAGCTTATTTAGCAAAGGATTGCTCGTATCTTGAGGTTTTAGATTGGTTCTCTTCATTTAACTTATCTTGGAATTCCTATCTCTTATGGTAGTCTTCCTAGGGAGTCATGGTAGAATATTCTATACAAGTCTCGTGTGAAGGTTAATCATTGGACTCATAGATGGTTGTCCTTCGCTAGCCATGTTCAGTTGCTTAAATCTATGGTGCAAGCTCTTCCTATTTGTAGATGCATGCTCTAGGTGGGTTTGGTGGGGTTTGTGAAGGATTTTGATTCTTTGACTAGATAATTCTTATGGGTCGAAAGCTTATCCTCTTCTAAGTGGAGCTTGGTGAAGTGGGATATTGTGTGTAGCCCAAAGCAATTTCGAGGTCTAGGTTTGTGGAAATTGACTTGGTTTGGGATGGTGTTGGCTGCAAAGCTCTACTAGAGGTGGTGTGTGGAGTAGGATCATATCTGGGCCAGGATTTTATGTCACAAGTACCTACCGGGGGTTTTGAAGGAGGAGATTCCTAGGTATCCTTTGGTGGTGAAATGTTCTATGATTTGGGGAATGCTTAAGAAAGGGGTTGTGTTGATCAAGGAGGGCTTGTTTTGGATATGTAATAGGGGGTTGAGGCTCTCTTTTGGTCTAATTCTTTGGATGGTTTTTCTCCCATTTTGAGAGAGTATCCTAATTTGTTGAATCTTTTCTAATGCTTCTTGGAGGTTGGTTGGTCAAGGGTGATTGTTTTTAAGACTTCTTATCAATGTGGGTTGATGGAGGTGGCCAGGTGGAAGGATTCTTGCGATTGGCCTATGGTTGGTTTGGAGGAGGACTGTGCTGAGCTTCAAAATATTTTTGCTGGTAGACAATGTAGCTCCCTTAGGGATAAGGATATTCTAGCTTGGAGCCCAGATCCTATGGGTGCTTTCACTATGGCTAGTTGGTATCAGGAGTTGTTGTTTCATAAGTTTGGAGGGGTGGAGGTCCCTTGGTGGAAATAGGTGTGGAATAAGTTTTCATGGACAAAGTGTAATTTTTCGTGTGGAATTTAGCTTGGAATAGATGTTTGACTTGGGATAATCTTCGGAAGTGGGGATTCCAAGGTCCCTCTATTTGTGTTCTGTGTGGTTGCAGTGAGGAGGATTCTTCCCATTTATTTTTCCATTGTTCTTATTCTATGCTACTTTGACATTTATGGTGGGATGTTTGGAAACATCCTTGTGTTCATGCTTCTTCCCTTGTGGAGTTTTGGTGCAATATGGGAAGACCTCCTGTCTAGGCCTCTTTCCTCCATATTGTGTGGTGGATTGGTCCTACATTCATCCTTTGGAAAATTTGGTTGGAAATGAATCATAGGATTTTTTGTGGGGATAGGTTGATGGTCCAATACATTTGGCACAATTTTTTTGGTATGATCCAAGAGACGGTGGAAACCAAATGTGAAGTGACTTATCCTTTGGAAAGGAGAGTTGATGATATTGTGAATAGATTGGGCTTGTAGGGGTTGATTTATGTCTCTACTTATGTCAAAAGAGGTAGGCAAGCTAAAAAGAGGGTTCAAAGGGTTGGAAGATGGTTACCCCCTCTAGTGGATATTTTGAAGATTAATACAAATGGTTCCTCTTAGGGTAATCCTAGGCCTGCTAGGATTGGTGGAGTTGGAAGAGACTGTTTTGGATCAGTTATTTTCTTTTTCTCCATCCTTAAAGGGCATCATTCTATCAACTTTATGGAGGGGTTGGTGATTCTCTAGGCCATTGAGTGTTCTTGTGCTTCAGGTTGGTGTAGGATTATCTGTGAATCTGACTCACAAATTATTTTTAATATGTTGCACGAGCAAAAGGTGGCCAAGGTCAATTGGTAGCTGGCATTGGTGGTTCAACAAATTCTGCAGATGTGCTCGATGTTGGAAGTGGTGTCTTTTGCCCACATTCTTGATGAATGGAATAGGGTTGTTGACTATTTGGCTAAGTGGGCTTCAGAGCATGCAAATGATTGGAAGGTTGAGGGGTGGGGATCGTTATCCCTTGATTATTGTCATGAACTAGAGAGGGTCATTGTTGATGATATGGAGGGATAAGGTGTTTGGGGCTATTTGGATGTTGGTTTTTGTCTTGGTTGGTTGTTCTTGTACTTTCTTTCTTGGGAGCCTATGAGTTCCCTGATTCCTTTACATTGTTTCTTTCTGTATTACAATAATATTTAAATTACCCCTTTTTATTAGAAAAAGTAATATATTATTTAAATATATAATTTTAATTTATAAAGATAAAGTATTATTCATGATATTTTGGTCAAAGGATTTATAGTTTAGAGGTATGCAATGTTAATTTTTAAAAATATCATTATCATTTTCACCATAGTATAATTAAAAGATGCTTTATGATTTAAATATATGCTCTTTTTTCTTAATTCCAAAATATAAATATTAAATACTATTTTATTATTCATGATAGTTTATTCAATAGAAGACTTATAATTTGGATGTATTCTCTTTCATAATGTTATCATCTACTATATAAAGACATAAATGTCCCTCACTCATGACAACTTAGCTTATATTGAAATGTACACTCCATAATATTATTCAATTAACTATAATATAAAAATATAAAGTCTAATATTTTATAATCCAAAAAATTCTTGAAATTTTCTTATAATAATTTAACTAAAATTTAGATATATAATTTTTCATAATATTCATTCATTAATTTTAATTTTTATACCTATTTCGAAATAAATATATTTATTTTATTTATTAAATTCACATTGATTCAGTTCACATTTTACCCAAATAATTACCCATTGAATTATTATGCATAACTATCCGATAGGCCATTTGTTTAAAGTTTCCACCGGGCTTTTCATCAACCTAGTTGTGAATAGGATTTGTTGGCGCTAGAGATCTCTTGGCTGGTGGTGATTTCCCTAGGTTTTTTTATGACAACATGGAGCTTGCTAATTACGTGGGTTGGTGGTGGTGGAGTTGGTTGCCTAGATACACGGAAGAAAAATGGTAAGTGTTTTCTCACGCAAGGGTTAATACATCCTACTATTCTTGTATGATGGCAGCGAACGAAGTAAATGCAATATTGATTAAGTTCCATTGTCGAAAGAGCCATTGTGGTGTTGGTTTGATAGTAGAGTATTGTAAAAGTCATCACCTTCGGCTCTGTGGTTGGTTTTATAGTAGACTATTCCAAAAATCATCAACTTTAGCTTTGTTTTATGGTAGATTAGAGGGTTTTAAAACTCTTGTTCTCTGGAATTTGTAAGTCATTTTACATGGGTATTTTGCATAAATGATTAATTTATTGTTCACCTCTTCTTGTTATATGTTTGATCTTTGGCATTATACCCATTTTGGAGACTTCAAAGAGATTATGGCTCTATATGGATGGAGAAATTTGTCATGCCCATAATTTTTCACTAAAAAAATCCCAACAATTTTTTTTTTTTTAAACAAGCATTGAGCTAATGATACACTCTAAGAGATGGAAGTGTAGCATTGAACATGTTATGAGTTGCACACCTTTTGGGAGACATCCAAATATAACTTATTAACTTTCACTTACCGAGAGACTAAACCTTATTGCATTTGAGTAAGGGAGCGTTAAGATTGAATATTCCAAGGTTGTGCAAAAGGGGCACCTACTCCCCTACATGTTTGAGTCAATACTACCTTAATCAACAACCATTCCTTAATGATAAAATTGTCATTGACTAGACAACCCTTAAACATTAATGATGCCTTTGTTATTTGTCTGATGCTCATGCATAGCTAGTGATTCCATCATTCATCCAGTGATGAAACTTGTATTAAAATTTATCATTCATCTGATGATGTAATCAACCTAAGAATTTATTGTAATATATGTGTGTATATATATATATATTCCCTTATCAATTAATTCTAAATGACATCACCAATAATAAGTCTCCCAAAAATCTCAAGATGACAATACTATGGTTTAATCCTTATTCAAATTTTAATGATGAAGATGATTGTTTTATTAATCTATCATCAATTTATATTACATATTTTCACCTCCATTGAATATTATTGTTAGGTTGATTGATATTTAACCCTTATTAAAACATTAATCTCTCCACCATAGTATTAACACTCAAACTCAGTTAATCGTGGATAATGTAATTATTGTAATCAACACATTTATATTACCATCAAAGTATTAGCATTAATGCAAACAATAACACTAATAATTGATTTCACATTTACCTTATTACTTTCTTTAACCAAAATATTAATGTTATTGTCAGATCCAAGATGTTACACTAGAAAATCCCATAAAACTTTATATTTGGAAAAATAATCTTTGTATTCTAATCTGATCTAACTTAATAATACGATCACGTGAAAATAGTGATAATATTATTTCATATATTTAAATTTTAGATTAAATCAATGATATTATTGTTAACATTAAATCAATTAATGTGTATTAATATTAAAACACATCTTAATATTACTTCCAGCTTTTGATTGAAGAAATAATATTAACCTCGCTTATAATATTAATATTTTATTGAATAATAATATTAACATTAAATTTAATGTTAACTTAGTTAATTTCTTTATTACTACCCTTGAAGAATAAAATTATATATATATATATATATATTACCACATCTATCACCAATCCTATTATTACTCAATAATAATATTTCTATTACCAATGTGTAATGTTCATATTTCACTTTCGGGAAAACAAAGGAAAAGTCAACTAATTTCTTTTTATTATCTAAGATACTAATAATATTAAACCCAAATTAAAATTCTTCTTATCTACACATGAAGCATTTATTTATTTCTACCAACTCCTCTTATTTATATCCATATTTAACTATATAGATAATAAAGATTATATATAAAAAGAGTGACTTTATTTACTTATACATATTAAATCTATTAACTAGAAAAAAATTAACATAAATAGATTTATGAAACTTCTCTTCTTCTTAATAAAATAGTAATATACTTTTACCTAACCCATATACACAGTATTTTCTTTTCTTATGAATAATATTTAACTCTTAATAGAACTAAAGTAACAAAAATGAATCTCCTTTTTCTTAACATAATATGGTAGAACATACCATCACTTAATTATATATATATATATATATATTTGGTGTTTATTAAGGAGATCCTTATCTAAAGGAGTGGATGTATAAGTATTCGTTCCTTCTTAATTAAGGGAATAAGGTTGTATATCTCTTAAGAGATAAAGTAAATGGGGTCGGCTTGGGCCAAAAGAGAATTTTCTGCACCAAAAATATTGTATTAAAATTAATGCAAGGGAAATTTCTTTTGTGGTTCTAAAATTTCATTTAGTCATTTAGTCTTAACTTTGTAGCTATGGAGGAACATTGCAACTAAAGGATTTTACTATTACAATTTTCCCAAGTACAATTAATTAACGAGTAATAGGAAGGATCTTTTCATATAAAAAATTTCATCATGGCTTAATATATTATCACTATTGAATCATTTAGTTCTCTGATGTTGAAATTACCAAACAACATTTTATTTAAGTGTTCCTACTCACATACAATTGGAAGAGTGTAATGTTGATTGATGTGAACTATTGATGGTACAATGAGCAAGAAAAATAATCATGAAACCTTTCCAATGAACATTGGAACAACTCATCAGTTTTAATTACTTAATGAAATTGTGCCAATCTATCCACACTATTAATTCATTAAAGCTGAAATATTAATTTGGTAGGGTTGTGATTCGACAAGTAGGTGAGACTTGAGTTAGATAAAATTTTCCCTAGTAGCCTTTATTCACCCAATAATTAGAGAAGGCATTCAAGGCTAAGACATATTCTGATTGCTAAATTATCTCATCATTACTCTGATCCCAAGGCATGTAATCAAGAAACATGGAGTTATCACTACCACTAACCATTCCTACCTAATTTTCTTAAAACGTCACCACCCACTGTAGTGAATATATCTGAAGATATTCAATTTGTGTGCCCTTGACTACCATTGAATGCTACATAGATTAATGTAAATTCTACACCAACTTTGATCATACAGCTAGCTTGTAGGTATGTCCATACTTGCATAAAGAAGGGACTATAATTTACCTTGCCAGTTGACTCTATGATATCGATAATCATAAACATTATGTAATTTGGATTAGATGTTGCACTACATAGTTTATATGGTATACAATAGGTGAGTCAGAATAGCGGTATGGGCAGAAGGGAATCCAACTGAAGCAATAAAGAAGGCATGGCATAGGATCTCTTTACGACTGACCAAAATGATAGTTGTAGTTCAAATCCCCACCTTGCCTACTTATGCAAGTTCGATAAGATTTCTATCACAAATACTACTATTACTCAATAATAATATTTCTATTACCAATGTGTGATTCTCATATTTCACTCTCAGGCAAACAAAGGAAAACTCAACTAATTTCGTTTTATTATCTAAGATACTGATAGTATTCAACTAATTTCTTTTTATTATCTAAGATACTGATAGTATTAAACCCAAATAAAAATTCTTCTTATCTACACATTGTTAGCTCTCAAAAACGTAGGCAAAATGCCTCAAGAGGCTACCAATCTCTTGATACGTTTCCGGGTAACAGACAAGGTCAAAAGAATTTAACCTTCTACTCTTCAGGTGCTGCTAAACCTAGGTGGGTGTACCTTTCTGAATGAAGCAGACTTGATTTATGATTATCTCTCTTATAATGACTTGTCCACAATGGCAGATGGAAGTGAACAAATGAAATCCAACTTGATAGCAATAACAATCTTCAGATCTAATTCCTAAAATGCTCAATTAATAGATGTAAAGAAACTAAATGAATCCAAATGATGAAATTGCAGAGACTAGTGCCTTATTGAGTATGCGGAGTCAAATGAGATCAAGATGAGCAACACTTATTTGGAGAAAACTTAAATTATCTGGCATATATTCTATTTACAACTTGTATAAACATGTAAAACTATGACTACTAAGATCTATTTTAACAATCCAAATGAATCTCCCTGATTACTGCTATCAACTAAAAGGATTTAATCTTTGCTTGAAAGAACCAATCAATTAACCACACAGATACAACAAATGTGCACTGATGAACTGGATATAAAATTGTTATATCAATTTAAACAATTAGAAAGAATCCATCTTGGAGACAGCTTAGCAATACTTTCATTAAATTCAACAGATAATTGACACAAGAAATGTGCAACAACATCAATTGACTTTCATAAATACCTCAATTCTAAAAACATGCATCATAGTCTCTGATTAGATAAATCTATTGTACTGTATCCATCTAATTTTCCTACTATGTATCGAATAACTAATAGTTGATCCCATTTTACAATCACTAAACGGATATTTATACACCAGCATCAGAAAAACATATCACATTGAGATCCAATGTCGGCCAACCATTGAATTCGGGCTCATTTCATGTCGGCCAACAACATTTGAATTTTATTAATCAACACTGGAACTATCACCAAGACGTATCACAGTCATGTCGAAGGCAATTAAATCACCACAGTCACCCCATGGTTCTTTCTGTTTCGCTGTAACATTCTGATATCGAGGAGACCGCCTGTGGATTTCATTATATTTCACCGAGAGTTCTTTTACCTTTTGTATATCGCTGTGACCCTCTACCATCGAGGATACATCATATAGATAATACTTCCTTATACCGAAATTCACCCTTAATGTTTTTTCCAGTCACTGAGACATAAGAAGATTTCTTACTGAAACGTGCCTCCTCACCTTCATCCACTTCACTGTAACTTTATGATATCAGGGAGACCTCACGTAGATCATATTATGTCATATCGAAAGCCCACGTGATCATTCCTGTTCGTCGAGACAACTCAAATCTTATACCGACAGTGTCCTTGTGTGCCATATTGGTGAGACCCAAGGTATTTGTTGAGACCTCATTCTGATGCTAAAATATTTTTCCGATATCCCCCCTTTCTATTGTTAGTTGGTAAGACAAAAGGATATCACCAAGACCATATGCCGAAAACTTTAACTCTTATCGAGATGCATCCCTCCGCCACCAGTCGGTGTGACAATGTGAATTCGTTATGACCTTACACCGAAGAAAAGTTCTCCCACCGACGAGCCCTTTGAAAGAAACCTTTTGTGTAATGTCGGCGAGACCGAAAGTCACTCACCAAGACATCACTCTGATATCGCTTAGTCCAGCCGAAACAATTTAAACTCCTCCCGATATGTATTTTCCTATTGGTGGTCGACATGACTAGGTGAGTTCACCAAGATGCTTCATCGAAGGAAAAAATCTCACCGATGCATCTCCATATATATCGGTCGGTGAGACATAAAGCACTCGGTGAAACAATACATTGAATACCAACTCCTGCCAAAATGTTTTCCTCAGTGTTGCTGAAACAATGTGAAAATCCTGCCAAACGGAAATAATAGATGAATTCTGATCACTGTTACAGCAGAAATGTCTTGCCGATAGGAAACATAGACATTTATCAATAGAAAACACAAAATGGATTGGGGAGACCCTGGTCTCCTCATGCCGATATGAACCCGTAAAGTGAAAAATGCAAACTCAATGGATCATATAGGAAAAATAGGCAAAATGCAAGCAAAATATCATGATGGAAGACCCTGTGCATATGGTGATGATTACTTTGGAAACTCAGGGGGATGAAAAGCTTGTGAAATCATTCAAAATTTTACAGTTCCAACAGTGGCTTCGTCTGGGGATGAATGATAGTAAGATCATTGCAAGGATCCAAATCTTTGGGTGAGCAGACCAGACACAAAATGACAAACTAGTGAGCAGAATGGAAGTGAATGCAAAATGAAGGTATAGCATGATGGAATGGATGGAAGATGAATGCAAAATGGAGGTGAACGAAAAACCTAAACTACTGTGCATTGAAAAGAATTTTAAAGAGGATAAAAAATAGTTGTCCATGCACTAGCAACCCTCAATCCGCTGTGTTGCTTAAGAGAAAATTCTTCAAGAATTGCCCATGAATAGGCAATTCCTGATCTTCACCAGCCATGTTCTGTAGATAGTATGCGTCTTCACCTCTCTTCCCAACAACAACAAAAGGTCCCAGCCACAAAGCTTCAAATTTACCATGCTTGCCCTTCTCCTGACACCTGGTGTTCCACATCAATAACAAATCACTTTCTCCAAATTTTCTATCCTGTGCCTTTTTATCAAATAGATACTTCATCTGTGTCTGTAATTTCACATTTTGGTTTTGGGAAACTCTCCTTATTTTATCAAGTTCAGCTAGTTGCTCCATTCTTTCCTCCATAGGTTTATGAATATCCAAATCTTCCTAGAGGACAAACTTGTAGACTGGTAACAAGTTCTGCAAAGGCATCCTAGCTTGTGTTCCATACACCAATTCAAATGGGGGCTTTCCAATTACTTTTTTCACAGTAATCCTATCAGCCCACACCGCTAGTTTTAACTTTGAATCCCAAGCTTTCTTGTTCTATCCTAACATCCTCCTTACAATCTTCAGAAGACTCTTATTGCTAGACTCTGCTTGACCATTAGCTTGTGGATGGTAAGAGGCTGCATAGGAAATGGTAATGCCATATGTGTCATAGAAGCTTCTAAATTCATCTGACCTGAAACACATCCCATTGTCTATGATTAACCTCAATGGTGTACCAAATCTGGTGATGATGTTGTCCATTAGGAAATTTGTCACCACTTTGCTTGTAGCCTGCTTAGTTGGGATTGCTTCTACCCACTTGGTAAAATAATCAGTAGCCACCAGTATCCACTTGTGTCCTCCACTTGATTTTTCTTGTATCTCTCTAATGAAATCAATTCCCCATTGATGAAAAGGGGCATCAACCTACAAGGGTTAGAGTGGAAAAGCTCCTTGATACTTTAGTTTTCCAGAGAACCTCTGGCAAGCTTCACATTTTCTTACATGTGTAAAAGAATCATTGAAAACCTTAGGCCAGTAGTAACCTGCCCTAAAAATTTTATGAGTAGTTGTTTTTGCCGAGTAATTTCCTCCACAAACTCCTTCATGCATTTTACTTAGGACATGCCTGGCCTGAGACTCATCTAGACATAACAACAGTATACCATCCCTGTTCTTCCAAAGCAGATCTCCATCCATGAAAACATATTTAAATGCCTGCAGTTTTTAAAGTTCTTTTCTGGCTGTTACTCAATCCCTCTGGGCATTTCATGTACTTTAAGAGGTAATGCATAATATCAGTATACCAAGGATTGTGCTCAATGCTCGCAATTGCAGTCCCTTCTTCTATATTACAAACTTGATTTTCTTTGATATTCGATTCTGCCATCAACCTAGCCAAGCCTTGACCTCTTACTAGCTTAGTAATTTGTATCTCCATGTCAAACTCTTGGATTTTGTTAATCCATCTACATCTCTTTCCTGTTACTTCATATTGTGTTAGAATATCTTTGATAGTTGCATGGGGGACATAGGCAATCACTTTTTCTCCAACAAGATATGGCCTGAAAGCCTTTGTAGCTTTTACTAATGCAAATGCCTATTTTTCCATTATATCATACTTCAATTCAGACCCTTGTAATGACTTACTGAAGAAAGACACAGGTTGTTCATGACCCTCATCATTATTCTGTAACATAACAACAGCGATAGTGTGCATTGAAGCAAATGAAAATATCTGAAAAGGCTTAGCAAAATCTAGAGATTTAAGGACAGGAGCCTCCTTGATGGCCCTTTTGATAGATATAAATCCTCCAAGGCTTCTGCAGTCCATTCCATTTTTTGTCCTTTCTTCAACATTTTTGATATGGGTTTAATAATCTCAGCAAAGTTAGAAACAAATCTCCTAACAAAATTAATCTGTCCAAAGAATGATTGTATAATATACTTGTTGATTTTGGGAATAGGGTCTATCAATAGCTTCAACCCTCTCAGGATCTATCCTAATCCCCTCCTTTGAAACAATATGTCCTAAGAGCTTACCTTCTATGACTGCAAAATGACACTTCTTAGGGTTTAAGCTGATACCATATTCTAGGGCTTTAATAAATACCTTCTCCAAATGTTTTACATGATCTTCAACCTTCTTTGAATAAGTAGTCAGGTCATCCTGGTACACCACCATGATAACATTAATCAAAATTGCAAATGCCACGTCCATAGCTCTTTGGAAGGTCACTCCTGCATTAGTGAGACTGAATGGAATTCTTATGTATACATACATTCCCCAAGGAGTTGTAAATGTTGTTTTATATTGCTCAGATTCTTTGACCTTAACCTGGTTATACCATGAAAACCCATCCATCATATAAAATAACTCACACCCTGTTACCTTATACAATATAGCTTCCATATTGGGTAGATGATAATTTTCCTTGAGAGATGCCATATTCAGAGTTCTAAAGTACACACATAGTCGTGTCTCCTGCTTCCTCACAAGGACCGATTGGGAATACGTTGAGTGCTATTGGTTTGATGATTCCCCCATCTCTGAGCTTTGTCAATTCTTCTTACATTTTAGGCTCCAATGTTGGATTTATGGGTCTTTGCTTTTGTCTGAATGGCTTAGCATCTGGTTTCAATGGTATTTCATGCTGAAACAAATCTTCCTATATGGCGCAATCTTCCCTTACAGACCAAGAAAACATGTTTATATTTTCGTAGCTCTATCGACATTCTTCATGTAGGACTTATTTTTCTTACAATGTATACCTTTCTTGGTGCATCTCGGTCCCAAATTAATCTCTTCAATATCTTCTCTTTTTGTTAATTGTTTTGCTTCATGGTCTCTTTCATTTCATCATCTAGCCTTTCCAATGCCACTGAAGCCTTTGAGCTTATTTGTTTGGGCTATAATCTCCTTTCCAGAGCACTATTTGATTCTATCGCTTCCTCAATAAAAGCATTGAAAGCCAATTCTTGGAGCGCATATTGATCTATACAATGGAAAGCAGAAGGTGGTGTCATCGTAGAAGACCTTCCCTTCTCTCAATGTTATGTCCGGAATAAGGCCTTGTCTTGAACTCAATCTGTGATACCCTAGCGGTATAATATCATCTTCGTTGCCATTTGCTAAAAATCAGCCATTATGTTCTTTGATCATCAATCCTCAATTGAAAGGCATCAAACAACTCAATCGTGTCCCATACAACATTCCTATATTGTTTATTGCTTTTTGTGCTTCTTTGCATACTTTTATTTGATTTGTGGAAACAACCAACTCAGAATTGCCCAGAACAGCCAACAACTTGATTTTATGTTTCACAGCTATGTTCAAACCTGTTAACAAGGCTTCATACTCCGCCACATTGTTTGTACATTCAAATGCTAATAGAAAAGAATATTTAAATGTAATACCTTCAGGTGAAACAAAAACAATCCCAGTGCCATTACCTTCTTAGCTACATGCTCCATCAAAATATATCTTCCACACTTCATTGCAGCTTTGTGCCACATGCTTTTCAATTGGATCACTATTGGTTAATTCTGGCTGGGCTAATTCAATCTTAAAACTTCCAAGATCAACATCACAAAAACAATTGATCTAATCTTGTGGTACACAGTCAACAAAGTAGTTCGTCTTGGCTCCCTATGCAACTTGACTTCTTGACCATTCATTGGAATAGTTGTAAAGATAGATCAATGAACATTTCCCCAGCGCTGCTATCCTTTGCCTTGTGAGAGCATCCCAAACTGAGGAGTGTCAATCACTGTGATATCTATATTATAAGCCACCTATGGATAAGTAGCTAATTTGACTTCAACACCTCTCATAATTCCTACCATAGGAGCATGTCGGTTATCCATTGCATAACACTTCCCTTCACATGTATCAACCCACATGCCAGGCTACTTCATTACTCCCACTGGCATGATATTTATAGGAGCACCAGAGTCTATCATGCAATTCCTCAGCAGTTTGTTATTTATAAGCAATGTAGTGAAAAAAGGATCAACTTGCGGGGGAGTTGTTAATATATCACTCAAGCAGACTTCTGGGATATTTACTTTCTCTTGCCTATTGACTGCTTTGATGGCCATTCTATTTTTCAGTATTCATATGTTTTTCATTTCCATTTGTTATCAATTGAACAACACTATCTCTGTATTCCTTAATTTTCATCATTTCAAGTAGTGGAATAGACATTTTTACCTGGGATAGCACTTGAGTGAAGTCAAAAGAAGAGCCCTCTACCTTAACAATCTTCCTCTGTTCTAGCATTTCTCATTTACTTTCTTCCTTCTCTTTTTTACTAGGCTGGTCAAGCTTTTGCATCTCTTTGTGTATTTCCTTCACTTCTTTTTGGACAAGCTTCTATTCACTCCTATCAAGCTGTTTATTTTCTAACTTCTTCACAGTTCCTTGTGTCACCTTCTAATCCTTCATAAAGATTCCCCTAGGGACACCGTCCTTCTCATTTACTGTTCTATTTCTCAGCTAGTATTTACTCTTTGCTTCCTCAACCATAGCAACAGTTAGCCTCTCTATCTCCTCTTCAATGAATCTCCTCATGCTACATTGAGTAGGAACCTCAATAGAATGTGGCTCTATATAATCTTCTTCAGAATCAGAAAATACCTGTTGTTCAACCATATGAACATTGTATCTCTGATATGAAACATCATTGTCATAATCCTCATCCTCTGAAGATGAGTACCTCTCTTCCACATGGTGAAAAGTATTCGAAGTCAAATACACTTTGTGATCTTCTCCATTATTTCCCATCAGCATTCCCTCTTCTTGCATTCTTTGGGCTACAACACAATAATCTGGGGAATGTGGCTTGTCACAAGCTTCACATAAGTAATTGTTACTCACCATATAAGTTCCCTTCTGCCTCAATGGATCAGGAGTTTCTTTGTTTCTAGGCCTAGCTATTATAGGTTTTCCATCCTTCCAGTCTGTATGATAAGGCATGTCATGCAACCTCAGCCTTTCATTCCTACATGTATTCTCCTGTATGTACTGATAATTGTTGCTTTACTGAGGAGCCCTAGGGTTGTCTCTTTTACTGATTATACCAGCAGCCTTCCTGTTGTTTTCAATTGTCAGTGCTATCTTCTGTGCTTCAGCCAAATCTCTTGGGAACCTATTTCTCAGTTCATACCCTATTTTAGGATCAAATGCATTCAAATAAACACTCAATGCTACAGAATCTAGCAACCTTGATCCTGGAGGTATTTTAGTCTACAATTTATTGAATCTTCGATTGAAATCATAAATTGAGTCATTCTGATTTTTCTGAATTTGCATCAATTCATGAAGAGTAGCATTAGGTGCACTTTGATTCCCATATTTCTATAAGAATTGGTCCTAAAATATTTGGAGAGAATCAATAGAGGCCGTATTCAAGCTATTGAACCAATCTTTGGCTTCTTCAATAAGTGACATCATAAATAACCTCATATGTAAATCTTCACAAGGCACATCCAAATCTTGAATGAAAGCATTGAAATTCCTTAAATGGTCTTTAGCAAAAATTGCACTACTTGTAAATTTAGGCACCAGACCTCTCCAGCTACTATCCATAGGATAAGGGTATAATTGAAAACCTGCTAAATGAAACTATCTAATCATTGTTGTATGCTGGTGAGGGGGAAGGTTGGGTGGATATTGATATTACTACATAGGGTTATTGTATTGTGCATTATGTTGTGGGACATACTGGTGACCATGAGGTGGCTGCATATTTGTATGCTGTGAAGGAATATGAGGTGGATGATTTGGCTATATGTACTGATTCCCTGTCTGATGGTAGGGGGCCTTGGATGAATTAGATGGCCCTGCACCATGATTACCCTACTTATGAGGTGGTACATACTTTGGAGGGAAGTCAGCTGTCTGAGAAGTAATTTGGGCTTTTAGCAATTTAGCCTTTAGTTTTTCTATTTCCTTCCTTTATAATTCAAACTGTGTTTTTACCTCCTCAAGAAGCTCATGATCAATAAACTCATTTTGGTTACCATCCATCTTCTGATCATACTCGTGCTGAATTCTGATTCGTTTAGCCTCCAGTCCAGCTCTAAACTCAGCCTGCTTCTGAGGATCGATAAAAGAGAAAGGATTTCTTTGATCTTCTGGGGTACAAAGCTCTATACTCGAATTGTCCTTCCATGTATCATAGCGATCATATGTTTCACAATGTGCTCTTGATGCTTTGTATTTATCTGTTAGGCACATGTCCTCACTTATCCCTTTTCCCTTATCAACCTTGTCATCTTTGTGTGTGCACTTACTGCTGCCAGCAGGAGCTCTAGTATGACCTCCCCTGTATTGAGATCTTCTTCCATTCATGTTTGCAATGTTCTTGTCAGATTCACCACTCACTTCCCAAAAGTGAGAAAATATTTGATATTTCTTATTCCCAGTGGAGTCTGTATAAAGTTCCTGACTCTATGATTAAGGCCTTGATTCTGAATGTATCCCCAGCAGAGCCGCCAATTTGTTAGCTCTCAAAAACGCAGGCAAAATGCCTCAAGAGGCTACCAATCTCTTGATACGTTTTAGGGTAACAGACAAGGTCAAAAGAATTTAACCTTCTACTCTTCAGGTGCTGCTAAACCTAGGTGGGTGTACCTTTCTGAATGAAGCAGACTTGATCTATGATTATCTCTCTTATAGTGACTTGTCCATAGTGGCAGATGTAAGTGAACAAATGAAATCCAACTTGATAGCAATAACAATCTTCAAATCTAAATCCTAAAATGCTCAATTAACAGATGTAAAGAAACTAAATGAATCCAAATGATGAAATTGCAGAGACTAGTTCCTTATTGGGTATGTAGAGTCAAATGAGATCAAGATGAGAAACACTTATTTGGAGAAAACTTAAATTATCTGGCATATATTCTATTTACAACTTGTATAAACATGCAAAACTGTGACTACTAAGCTCTACTTTAACAATCCAAATGAATCTCCCTAATTACTGTCATCAACTAAAAGGATTTAATCTTTGCTTGAAAGAGCCAATCAAGTAACCACACAGATACAACAAATGTGCACTGATGAATTGGATATAAACTTGTTATATCAATTTAAACAATCAGAAAGAATCCATCTTGGAGACAACTTAGCAATACTTTCATTAAATTCAACAGATAATTGACACGAGAAATGTGCAGCAACATCAATTGACTTTCATAAATACCTCCATTCTAAAAACATGCATCATAGTCTCTGATCAGATAAATCTATTGTACTGTATCCATCTAATTTGCCTACTGTGTATCGAATAACTAATCGCTGATCCCATTTTACAATCACCAAATGGATATTTATACACTAGCATCAAAAAAACATATCACATTGAGATCCAATGTCAGCCAACCGTTGAATTCGATCACATTTCATGTCGGCCAGCAACATTTGAATTTTATTAATGAACATTGGAACGGTCGCCAAGACGTATTGCAATCATGTTGAAGGCAATTAAATTGCCATAGTCACCCCATGGTTCTTTCTATTTCGTTGTAACATTTTGATATTAGGGAGACCACCTGCGCATTTCATTATGTTTCACCTAGAGTTCTTTTTCCTTTCATATATCATTGTGATCCTCTACCATTGGGGATACATCATATAGATAATACTTCGTTATACTAAAAGTCACCCTTAATGTTTTTTCTAGTCACTGAGACATAAGAAGATTTCTTACTGAAACGTGCCTCCTTGCCTTCATCCGCTTCGCTATAACTTTATGATATGGGGGAGACCTCACGTAGAGCATATTATGTCATATCGAAAGCCCACATGATCATTCCTGTTCGTCGAGACAACTCAAATCTTATACCGACAGAGTCCTTGTGTGCCATATCAGCGAGACCCAAGGTATTCATTGAGACCTCATTCCGATGCTAAAATATTTTGCCAATATCCCCCCTTTCTATTGTCAGTCGGTAAGACAAAAGGATATCGCCAAGACCATATGCCAAAAACTTTAACTCTTATTGAGATGCATCCCTCCGCCACCGGTCGGTGTGACAATGTGAATTCGTTATGACCTTACACCGAAGAAAAGTTCTCCCACCGATGAGCCCTTTGAAAGCAACCTTTTGTGTAATGTCGATGAGACTGAAGGTCACTCACCATGACGTCACTCCGATATCGCTTAGTCCAGCCGAAACAACTTAAACTCCTCTCGATATGTATTTGCCTATTGGCGGTCAACATGACTAGGTGAGTTCTCCAAGACGCTTTATCGAAGGAAAAAATCTCACCGATGCATCTCCATATATGCTGGTCGGTGAGACATAAAGCACTCGGTGAAACAATACACCGAAGACCAAACTCCTACCGAAATGTTTTCCTCAGTGTCGCCGAAACAATGTGAAAATCCTGCTAAACGGAAACAATAGATGAATTCTGATCGTCGTGACAACAGAAACGTCTTGCCAATAGGCAACACAGACGTTTATCAGTAGAAAACACAAAATGGATAGGGGAGACCCTAGCCTCCTCGTGCCGATATGAACCCGTAAAGTGAAAAATGCAAACTCGATGGATCATATAGGAAAAATAGGCAAAATGCAAGCAAAATATCATGATGGAAGGTCCTGTGCATATGGTGATGATTACTTTGGAAACTCAGGGGGATGAAAAGCTTGTGAAATCATTCAGAATTTTACAGTTCCAACACACATGAAGAATTTATTTATTTAAAAATTCTACTAACTCCTCTTATTTATATCCATATATAACTATATAGATAATAAAGATTATATATAAGAAGAGTGACTTTATTTACCTATACATATTAAATCTATTAACTAGAGAAAAAAATAACATAAATAAATTTATGAAACTTCTCTTCTTCTTAATAAAATAATAATCTACTTTTACCCAACCCATATATACATAGTATTTTCTTTTCTTATGAATAATATTTAACTCTTAATATAGAACTAAAGTAATGAAAAGGAATCTCTTTTTTCGTAACAGAATATGGTAGAACATACCATCCCTTAATTTTATATTGTTTTTTTTTTGTGTTTATTGAGGAGATCCTTATCTAAAGGAGTGGAGGTATAAGTATTCATGCCTTCTTAATTAAGGGAATAAGGTTGTAGATCTCTTAAGAGATAAAGTAAATGGGGTTGGCATGGGACAAAAGAGAATTTTTTGCACCAAAAACATTGCATTGAAATTAATGCAGGGAAATTTCTTTCGTGGTTCTAAACTTTCATTTAGTGATTTAGTCTTAACTTCGTAGCTACAGAGGCAACATTGCAGCTAAAGGATTTTACTATTACAATTTCCCTAAGTACGATTAATTAACTAGTAATAGGAAGGATCTTATCGTATAAAAAATTTCATCGTGGCTTAATATATTATCACTATTGATTGATTTAGTTCTCTGATGGTAATTAATTACCAGACAATGTTTTATTTAAGTGTTCCTACTCACATACAACCGGAAGAGTGTAATGCTGCTAGATGTGAACTATTGATGGTATAATGAGTAAGAAAAAAATATGAAATCTTTCCAACCAACATAGGAATAGCTCATCAGTTTTAATTACTTAATGAAATCATGCCCATGTATCCACATTGTTAACTCATTTAAAAAGTTGAAATATTAATTTGGTAGGGTTATGATTTGACAAGTAGGTGAGACTTGAGTTAGATATAAAATTTCCCCAGTAGACTTTATTCACCCAACAATCAAAGAAGGCATTTAAGGCTAAGACATATTCTGATTGCTAAGTTATCTCATCATTAATCTGACCCCAAGGATGGCATGTAATCAAGAAACATGGAGTTATCACTACCACTGGCCATTCCTACCTAATTTTAATAAAATTTCACCACCCACTATAGTGAATATATCTAAAGATATTTAATTCGTATGCCCTTGATTGCCATTGAATGCTACACAGATTAAGGTTAATGCTACACCAACTCTGATCATACTGCTAGCCTGTAGGTATGTCCATACTTACGTAAAGAAGGGACTATAATTTACCTTGCCAGCCGAGTCTATGATATCAGTGATCTTAAACATTTTGTAACTCAGATTAGATGTTGCACTACATAGCTTATACGGTATACAATAGGTGGGTCAAAAAAGTGGTACTGGTAGAAGGCAATCCAACTATAGCAATAAAGAAGGCATGGCATAGGATCTCTTTATGACTGACTGAAAGGTTAGTTGTAGTTCAAATCCCCACCTTAAGTACTTGCTTATGCAAGTTCTATAAGATTTCTATCACCAATCCTACTATTACTCAATAATAATATTTCTATTACCAATGTGTAATGCTCATATTTCAGTCTCGGGAAAACAAAGGAAAGTTCAACTAATTTCTTTTTATTATCTAAGATACTAATAATATTAAACCCAAATAAAAATTCTTCTTATCTACACATGAAGCATTTATTTATTTAAAAAGTCTACTAACTCCTCTTATTTATATCCATATTTAACTATATAGATAATAAAGATTATATATATATATATATATAAGAAGAGTGACTTTATTTACTTATACATATTAAATCTATTAACTAGAGAAAAAAATAGCATAAATAAATTTATGAAACTCCTCTTCTTCTTAATAAAATAATAATCTAGACTTTTACCCAACCCATATATACATGTAGTATTTTCTTTTCTTATGAATAGTATTTAACTCTTAATAGAACTAGAGTAACAAAAATGAATCTCTTTTTTCTTAACATAATATGGTAGAACATACCATCCCTTAATTATATATATATATATATTTGGTGTTTATTAAGGAGATCCTTATCTAAAGGAGTGGAGGTATAAGTATTCATGCCTTATTAATTATAGGAATAAGATTGTAGATCTTTTAAGAGATAAAGTAAATGGGTCAGCGTGGGCCAAAAGAGAATTTTCTACACCAAAAACATTGCATTAAAATTAATGCAAGGGAAATTTCTTTCATGGCTCTAAACTTTTATTTAGTCATTTAGTCTTAACTTTGTAGCTACAGTGGCAACATTGAAGCTAAAGGATTTTACTATTACAGTTTCCCCAAGTACGATTAATTAACGAGTAACAGGAAGGATCTTTTTCATATAAAAAGTTTCATCATGGCTTACTATATTATCACTATTGATTCATTTATTTCTTTGATGCTGAAATTACCAGACAATGTTTTATTTAAGTGTTCCTACTCACATACAACTAGAAGAGTGTAATGTTGCTCGATGTGAACTATTGATGGTATAATGAGTAAGAAATAAAATCACAAAACCTTTCCAACGAACATAGGAACAACTCATCAGTTTTAATTACTTAATCAAATCATGTCAATCTATCCACACTGTTAATTCATTAAAGCTGAAATATTAATTTGGTAGGGTTGTGATTCGACAAGTAGGTGAGACTTGAGTTAGATAAAAATTTCCCCAGTAGCCTTTATTCACCCAACAATCAAAGAAGGAATTCAAGGCTAAGACATATTATGATTGCTAAATTATCTCATCATTACTCCGATCCCAAGGATGGCATGTAATCAAGAAACATGGAGTTATCACTACCACTGACCATTCCTACCTAATTTTCTTAAAACGTCACCACCCACTTTACTGAATATATCTAAAGATATTCAATTCATGTGCCCTTGACTGCCATTGAATGCTACACAAATTAAGGTTAATTCCACACCAACTCTAATCATACAACTATCTTGCAGGTATGTCCATACTTGCGTAAAGAAGGGACTATAATTTACCTTGCCAGTTGACTCTATGATATGAGTGATCTTAAACATTCTGTAACTCAGATTAGATGTTGCACTACATAGCTTATATGTTATACAACAAGTGGGTGAGAATAGAGGCATGGGTAAAAGGCAATCCAACCGAAGCAATAAAGAAGGCATGGCGTAGGATCTCTTTATGACTGACTGAAAGGACAGTTGTAGTTCAAATCCCTACCTTCCCTGCTTATGCAAGTTCGATGAGATTTTCCAGAGAAGTAACTATCTACTCTTTGACCAGATTGGAAGACCTCCTCTAATTGATTTGAATGCTTTGGGACTAGACTTTGATGAAACTATCAACACATAAGGTTGCCATGAACAGAGTATGACCTTTACCAGAAAATTGGTGAAAAGTTTATAGGGCGACAATATAGTTTTAATTTCCAGATTTCTTAATCACTTCCTTAGGCTTATTTTACCTTGCTACTATCATGGACCGCTTCATACTCCATTTTCCTTGGTTAAGCATGATAGAGGTTGGGGCAGTTTAGGGCATCAAAACACTCAAATCGTAACACTTCTTATGGATTGATATTGGCATTTACTTATTTATGTAAGTTTAATGTTTGTTACGCAGGGAGATCTTTGAGGAGGGTCGTGGTGACCTAAGCGTCTAGATCTATATGCATCAAATTTTCATTTTATGACTCGTGTTTTTTCTTCTGCAAGCATTCTACTTACCGAGGTTATGTATATATAATTTTTTTTTGAAGGTTTTGCAGTGTCAAAAGATCAATTGGCTTGAGACTGCAAAATTGTTAAGGGAGTTGCTAAGTGAATTGGGAGATGGGGGAAGCATCATGGGATGGGCCTCACCTCTGCCCTTAGAATCATATAAATCTATACTTTTCTTTTAAAAAAAATATATTATTTTTGCTTACACCCTTTGTTTTCAATTTAGTTTATAGGCCTTTGGCTATGATTTCTTTTCTTTTTGTTCTAATAGAAAGCCCATATATATTGGATATATCTATTTAGATGAAACAGAAGGAAAGGAAACAAAAACACTTTAATTCACAACATGATATCACATGTTTCTGTATTTTTCCTTTCTTTCTTTTTTTCTATCTGAAAGGGTATGTTGTATAAACCAAGGAAACTGTAATACACCTCATGTTGTTGTTACTTTCTAGATACTCTTTTGTGTTGAGTTTTGTACTTGGGTTTGTGATGGTGATTATTTCATCGGTTTGACTTGTGTGGATTTACAGTTTAGTTTGGTTAGATGCACTTGATATTGCTTATGTTTATTTATGATACATGATTTGTGGTGTTCGTACGACTTGGATATGTTATTGCTTTCATTAATATTATGTTGTGATGTTATTGTTTTATGCTTGTTTGTGGATATGTATTATGATGTGAATTCTAGTGGGTCTTAGTGAAGGGATGAAGTAGCATCACTCGCTTGCTAGTGCCCTACTATGCCACGACTACCTTTCATGGTGTGTTTGTATTGGAGATTTATATACATACTTGATGTTGGTTTCATCTTTGGCGGATCGCGGTACCGGTTTCTTGACTCCACGCATGGCGGTCGAGCCTCCTCATAGCGGGTATAGAAGTTATTAAAAATGAGTTGATAAGGAAGTGTCCCCTCCCAAGTTTGTCCTTGTTATTTGTGTGTGCTTGTCGGGTAATTTGTTGTCCGCCCATTGTTAATAGCTGGTTTTGCATGGCGTTGGTATTTATTGATTTTAATCTTTTACATTTGTGTGTAATTTAAGATTAGCGTTACATGTTTGACATTTCTTGTTGCAGATTAATAATATTATTTTAATTAATATGATTAAATATTAGGTAAATGTGGTTAAGTTAATTATTAAATTTAAATTTATTAAGTTTTAAAAAGTGTTAAATTAAATGTTTATTTAATTAGAATAAATAAATAAAGTAGATAATATTGTAATAATTATAAATTGTTATTTGTAAAATGAAATAAAATAAATTAATGATTTTGTGATTTGTTATTAAATATTAAGTTGTGGATAAATATTAAATAAAATGATTTTTAAATTAATTTGTGTGTGATAATTATGAGCTTTAAATCAAATAAAAATAAAAACAAAAAAGGTGATTGAAATAGGAGAGGAAAAAAAATAAAGGAAAAAAAAGAAATATAATATTTAGTTTAATTTCAAAAATTAGAAAAATAGTGGAAACTTGCTTCTTGGATGGATTTTTGGTTTTCGAAAAAGAAAGGAGTTTCTTTTAATTTATTGGGAAAAAAGAAGAATTCTTCTTCACGGGCATTTTTGTGGCTTGAGAAGAAAAGACAACGGTTGTTGAAAAAATTATGGTGCTTCTCTATTCTTTGTCTGTAAAAAGAAAAAAGGATTCAGAGTTGAGTTGGAATGAAGAAATTGGGGGAAAATTTGTTGAGGAAGGTGAAAGAAGTTCGTGAAGGCTATTTTTCAAAAGAGGAAGGAGGAGTTGCCGTGCTCGTTACTTCGATCCAAAGTGTAGGACTCCAGGTTCCTTTATTACTATCTATTTATTTTTATCTCTGTTTGAATTGGTGATCATATTTAAAAGAATTTTTTGTTTATGAAAATTTATACTATTTGAAAATTGAGAGGGTTTGTAAATTTACTTGAAATGTTTTGGTTTCATATCTTGGTTGAATTTGAAACTCTATTTCAAACAAATGAAAATAAGCTTGTATTTTTTTGATTGAAAAAATCTCTTGTTCTTCTCCAAACCAATTTAGTGTCATAATTTTTCCTGTAGAAATTTCAAATTCTTCTGAAGAGAAAAAAATCGTACTCTGGTTGAAAAATAAATTGCTGTCAAAATGGGAAAAAAAAATCCCATTGAAAGTAATTCCTTGAATTTTACTTCTGAAAAGAAAAGAAAAGAAAATATATATGTTCTATATTTTATACCTGAGAATGAAAAATTCTTTTAGATTTCTGGTTATATATATATATATAAATTATATATTTATACTTTTGATGGTGAAGAAATTATTATTTTTAAATATAATTTTTTTTTACGGAAGGGGGGGCCCTGTGTAAAATTATTAAATAAAAATGTATTGGGGAAGGGACGACAGAGTCTATACCCAACCCCCTATTTGTTTTCCCTATTGGAAACATTCGATGGCTGCCCAGTAGTCAAGGGACTGCCGTATGCAATAGTCGCTTGACTATTGTGTGTAGTCCGCAAGGGCTGCTCACAGTAGTCCAAGTGGTTGTTGGAACGACAACCTATGGGTTGTTGTGCGTGGCCATTGGGGAGGCCACGACTTCCCTAATTGGGAGGTTCGCAACCTCCTTAATGGAGGCATTTATTTTCATTTTTTTTAATAAATTTCATATAATTTAAAATTTAATTTGTATTATATATATATGTATATATATATACATGAATTTAATGTAAACATTATATATGTGTGTGTGTGTGTGTGTGTGTGTGTGTGTGTGTGTGTGTATACATAGGAATATGTATGCATATATATTTATGTATATATATATAATTATGAGAAAATATGTTAATCATATGATGTTTTCAATGCTTGATCTTATGCCATGATAGGTTGAATTGAAACAAGTGTATTTTAATAAGTGATATTGAGAAAATTTTGTTAAAATTTTTATTGGATTAATTAGATGTTTGTATAAATTGTAGAAATGGGTTTTAATGTTAATTGTTTCTCAAAATGAGATTATGTTAGAAAATGGCATTAGAACATCATTATGGTTTTCCTGTTAAAATGTGGATGTTGTTTTAAAGAATTTAATGTTGATATTTAATTCTTGTGTATTGCAATTTATTATTTCTTACTTTGTGTTGTTTTTCCCTTGGGGGCAATTTCTTTGAGTTGATGTTTAAATGTGTGGGAACCCCTTAGGTTGTATAGTTTATCCACTAGGAGTTGTGGGTTTTGGTCTTAGGCTTCCAGAGGCATGGGAAAATTCGGTATTTGTTAAAATGTCTTTGGATTTGATATTGATTATACTTTGGTTGTAATTGTGATTTTGGGAGTTATGCTTGGGTTGTACTTGTTTCATGAGTGTTTATGAATATGGTTATTGGTGAGATGGTTGTGCCTCACGTGTGTTTTCAAGTTTTGAGATTCAATATTTCTTGTGTTGGTACAACCCCTTGGAGCTTTGATTTTATGGTTTGGGTTTCTAGGGAGAGTGGCTCTACATGGGCGTCGATGCACAAAGGGGTAGTCAACATAGCCCATGTTAGAGTTAGTGTAATAAGTGATAACTTAAATTAAATGAATTAGGGGGTATGGGTAGAAATAACATTAACAAGACAAGTAATGGTGCCTCGTTCACCCGTTAGGGTTTCCATAGACTAAGAGTGGACTAAGAAGGCCGTGGTTGGAAAGATCATTGCCTCGTCTCCATGAGAGGTTCACAGTTTCGCATGAGTCACCCTATGGGGATGGCACCTAGAGAGGCTATCAGGATAACCATGGATAGGGACTGACACCTAGAGAAAGACAGTTAGGATATCCCATGTAGGACTATGCAATGATACTCTCCTCTAGCATTCCCTTGATTTGTTATTTTTGCTAGCCTCTAGAAGTGGTCTCTTGAGGTTATGTTTTCCTTTGTGTTTTCATGTCTTTCTTGTTTGGAGTTGAGTCTTGTTGTTTTCTATTTGGATGATCTTGGTAAGGGATCCTTCCTTATTTACTCCTTGCATGGGGGTGGTCAGGTGGAGCGTGCTATGCACACCGTTGGGTCCCATATCAGTAGTTGTGCAGTGCTTTGTAGATACAACATGATCTAGAGTTCACCTTGTGCCAGATGTATACTTTATACTACAATTGTACTTTTTGTATTGATGTATTACTTCCACATGTGTTCGGAAGTATTATGATGTAAACTTATGTATGAGATGTACTAAAAGCTGATGTAATGTGTAATCATGTACTATGTAATCCTTTCTTGATCTATGTTTGTAAACATTGTTTAATGCTCGTGTTGTATCTACGGAAATATGTTCATTGTATTTCCATGTTTATCTGGTTATGAATACATGTATGGTTATCATATTGTTTCAATCTTTTCATATTGCCTTATCATTTATGAATGTTTTAAAATTGGAGATAAGTAAATGAATGGGGTTACATTGATGGAATTTGGATTTTCGTCTATCATCTCATTTTGAGTTAGATTACATAATGCTACCTCATGTACCCCAAAGGACTTGGGTGAATAATTTGTAATCTTTTAAATGTAATATAATTTTATTAATTTATACACTTTAATTGTTTTTAAATTTTTTTTTTGCCATAAATGTTTGATGTATTAGTTTCCTTTGGGGTTGCATGGCGGGACATTACAAAAACAAAAATAGATATACATAAATCATTCGCATAGTCCATGTGTATCTAATTTTAATAATCCTCACTCTTCCATGCACACATAAATCTTTTTATTACAAATACATTATTAATAATGAGGGAAATTCAAGTTGTATGCATTTAAATTTTCTTCACAATAAATGTTGTACATGGCAAGAGCCTTCCAAGGCCATTGGATCCAATATTCTCTCAAGAATAATACAATACATGAAATGAATAACAAGCCAGTAATGAAAATCTGTCTCTTTTCCATTCTTCATTTTTTTTAGCAAGATACTGTTCTACCATGTATTATTGCATTATTTAAGAAAACAATTAGTGACTCACAAATTAGTAAGGCTTTCTCTTTTCATTTCTTCATTGAAAAATATGAAACCTATCTTTTTTTAGTCTTAAAATATTACCACAATATTTGAGGAAGCAATTGACTTACAAACTTGTGAACAAGTTTTTTCTCTCCACCTTACCATAATGGTGTCATGGAGCCTCATGGGCTCTAGCCATACCCCCGAGCAAGGAATTTTTTTAAGCTCCACGATGATAAATGGAGTCTTTTCTCACTTTTTTTTAAGGGCCAAAGCTAGTATAGCTCCAATTTCATGTATCTAGGTTCTCTACTTCCTATTTCCAACCATAATCCATACACTATGTCATCTTCTTCAAACGAATAACAAGGATAAATGGAAAAAGGAAGAACTTATCTCTTTTTTCTTAGATGAAGGGATTGAACTCTTGTATCCATATTTTCTCTCCTAGCCAAGCCATCTTGATCACAATCCTTCCCAAAGAGAGGGGGGGATCCTCTCCTCTTCTCACCCTTTATTCTATATCCACTAGAGTTCTCCAAAATGATAAGTGGGTAACACCCCCCTCCTTCTTCCTCTCCAACTATATAGAAGTCTCAAAAATTGTAACCCTTGGATGGGGAGTTGTGAGTGTTCCTCTCCCATCAATGATGGTTTTTTCCTTATTTAAGAGGGGTACATGCACTTAGACAACTCCCTCAATCTTTTCACCCCATCCTCCCCTCAAAATTCGTCACTCCTCATTATGAGGGATTTTCAAGAGTCAAATCATGTCCTTGGGGCCCTATTGCATTCCCACTTGACCCCTACCACCATGGTATAGACCCTAGGGGGTTTATTTATGCATCCCAACCCAAGAAATTGACCAACAACCCTCTTTAAAGACCCACTCAAGGTTACATCTCACATGAGACACAATTAAATACCCTTTCAACCCAAAAGAATAAACATAATAACTCTATTTTCTTCTAAGCTCCAAAATAGGGAAATCAAGTACATAACCACAAGAGGATGTCTTTCAATTTGTTCTCACGGGTTCTCCCTTCTCGTATTGGCATCCTTTCTTTCCTACACATTACCAATGAAATCATAAGTAACAATTGTATATCACATTAATTTGGTAGCTAAGATAAGATTAAATTGTACAACAATTTCACTAAAATTCCAATTTGTATTCATAGTTTATAAGTGCCTAATACCTTCATGTCAATGATAGTAAGAAATATCGAAATGAAATAAAAGCACGTTGTCATGAAATCACACTATGCATTGTCTAAAATATATCTAACCATCTATTAGGAGAAATATATAGCAAAATTATGATTGTATTATTCACATGTGAAGCGGGGTATGACATCCCCCTCCCCTTAGTTTAGAATTCCTCCTGGAAGTCATTAAGGTTAGGAAATTAATCTCAATGTAGCAATGCACATAAATCTATTTGGATATGAATTACTTTACTGTCTTGATGAAGAATTCATATCATTTAACCGTTAAACATATATTAAATAAATCCATTTCATGAATGAAACGTCTAAATGCTCAAAACAAAATTTTTGACCATAGAACATTTATTCAATATGGTTACAATTTAACACATGTTAGTAGTCATCCATGTAGTTAGTATTCTTGATATCAACATATGTCCAACATATTAACATCCTTGGATACCCTTCAAGGTTCTTTTTTTCACCATAAACACCACTCATGATGTTAGAAAATATTTTCATTCTAATATCAATTCATGTCGCAAGAATAGTAATATCAATTTTATCTCACTTTCTTTGTCACATAACAATCAAGTGTTTCCACATGTCATTTATTTACAAACTTACTCATACATCACAAAAATTACACATAATTCACATCACAAGGCTCAATGGGGTTTACAAGGATGGAAATTCTTGGATACCATAGCCATTAGGATAGATGGTCTCAAGGCCCTTCTCAAAGGACCCTACCATACATCTCCTAGGTACCCTCCCTTGTTTTTGTAAGGGGGTTAGCCTCCAAGGGGAAGTTACAACAAGAATAATCATATAACTAGGGGAAGAATGGATTAATGACCATCCCATACCGGTCCCATTTGAAACCCCTCTCAAATGATTTATAATTCCCTAGAAAATCTACTCCCCTATACAACCTGCCAAGGAACCCCTCGGGATGTGGCAGTTTTACAAATGTCACATTACACCGCACTTTCCAACAGTTAGAAAACAATACAAAGCTTAGTCAAAAACATAAAATCACAATCCAAATTTTAATAAATATGAAATCACAAATTTGAGAGGAAAACCAATTAAAGATCAATCACAACTGCATTTAAACATTCCAATCTTAATTCAAAAATAGAAATTTAAATAAGTCCTTGAGGCAATGGACTACAACAACCTTCAATGGCTAAATAGCCCTAGTAAAAGAAATGTAAAATTTGGAAGCCTGTTTAACATAGTAAACAAAATGTCAATTAGAGGTATCCAAATGGTGTTTTCTTGTAGTAGAGCTTTCGCATTATGGGCACCACGCTGACGATGCCAGCAAAGAGCCCACTTACCTCGGGGAATGGTGGTTTCCATGACCGCACATAACGTCTCCATATCATTGCAATAACGTTGAATTGCAACCCGCATACATATGAAGGTACAATATCATGAGTGGACTCTTCTTCCCACATACTATCAATTACCACATTGCTGAAGTATAAAAATATTTGGTAATCAATATATTCAAAAGTCAATTCCCATCTTACCCGCTGGACGCCGCCGCGTGAGAGTGGAGTTTGCACTACTTGAACCAGCAAAATTGGCGTTCTCATAATGAGTAGGTTAGAAACTTCCAAAGGAAACGCTGGAGTTCCTCCGGGATTCTGCATGCCGCTTCAAACGTGGCCTGGTAAAGGCATCTCCACCGATCTGGCCAAGTAGGCATACACTGGGAATTTCCCTGGCATATGAACAAGACTTACGAAAATTGCTTCACGCATTTCATTTTAAAGTAGGAACTTTTAAACTCCATATGCGGGCTTTATTACATTTTACGGTCGCTTCAAACACGCAAAGGGACCATTTTCGTGGAATTTTACGCTGAGGGCTTAATCCGCCACCATACTTCATCCCACAAAGTCGGATACTATCTCGTACTTGGGGTACAACACATTTACTGGTTTCACATGCCATAACACATTACACTTTATTATATTCACCATATTATAGAAGAAAGACAATGCACTTAAATGTGTCATGTTTTCTTTAACAATATTCACTTTTCTTCTCACCTTTAGACATATTTACTCAGTTTGAATAAGCACAAGAAATCATTAAAAAATGTGCAACTGTAGCTTAACAATATATGGTTCACTACCTTTCCCATCTTACTAGGTTAGTGTTTGGCATCACATAAAATCAAGATTGGTTTTCTATAGTTACCCATATCATTCTTCTTTTATTCAACTATATTTTTTATATTCACAATATATAAAAATGGGTAATTCCACTATATTTTTCACAACATACTAAAGAATCTTTCCTACTTAATAATTTAAAAGATATTCAATTATTTTTGTTTGAATTTTGTAAGGTGGAAAAGGAAAGCACATTCAAATCATAAAACACATGATAAATCATTGAGTAGTAATCCTCATACCTCATTAATATCTTTTTACATTTTTTTCTTTCTTTCCACTAACTAAGGTTGAACCATTCAATCACTCATTATAATCATAATTTTTTTTTTACAATCATAGTTCCATCTATCCTCATAAAGATGCACCATGAGTAAAATTCTTTGAAAGTTTTATGTACCTTTAAATTTTCTCCTTTACATTCGAGTGTATATGTTTTTTTTTCTCAAAGATTATGTATAGTTAATGGTATGGAATGCACACCATGAGTTAAAAGTTTTGCAAGTCTAATTTATTTCACTTATCTATCTAGTATAACTTTTCAATTTCTTAATACACCATGAATCAAACCTAATTCACAACTCAATTTATAATTCTTACAATTGATTAATAATTTCTTATAATATGCACACAACCTTTAGGGTCAACACATAATTTAATGTGTTATTACTTCCTATATATGGCATGCGTCCTTTCTTATTTGGGCAGCAACAAGTCTTTAGTTCCTAACTCATTTATAAGGGGGTAGTAATAGCATGAGTTCTAGATAATGTTTTAACTCTAAATTCTCATTTTGAAACGATCTCTTCACAAATCTTCCTTTGTTTAATTATTATAAGGGGGTGATTTTAAACACCGTATTTATTGGTCCTTAACAATCTTATCTTAATTGTATCCTTTTATCCCTTCACCTTTGACTAGAACCACTTAAATCACATTTTTTTGTTTACTATTTAATCTTTAAACAATAGGGCATAAAATCTTGGTAGTTGTTATAGTTACATTAAGTTTACTAGGTCGCAATTTACTTGCAAAGTGTTTAATTATCTTTGAATTTTCATCATTTAAACCAAGGTAAATTTAATTTTGACTACTCTTCTAAGTTGGACTTTCGGCACAAAGCAATGCTTGATCATTAGTTGATGTCCTTAATCTTAATCTTATCCTACCAATCTCTTAGGTGGGTGCGCCGCAGCTTCTCCAACTTTTATTGGTGACTCTTTCTTATGTTGAATCATGGTTTGAATAAGTATTAGGAGGCTTATGAGTTTACTAATGTTCATGGTATGAAAAAAGATTGATTATATCACACCCTTAAGTTGCATTTATAGACCAAGGATTATGTGCTTCCAAAGTTATATCCTCAATTTTCTCTTTACCCATAATTAACACTAGAGGTGTTTTCAAATGCATACATGTTGAGAGTTATGAGGGTTCTATAATGGTACATTTTATAGTTTATTCACAAGCAAAACATATGGAGAGCTTACTTTATCAACTAGGGTTTGCAATATGCTAGGCGCATTTATGGTTAAATCAACCCTTCATTTTAAGGTTACCTATGATTATTTTTAGAAATTCAGCTGCGGCTTCTTCTAGTTTGAATACAAACAGCACCTTGTTGTTTACCTCAAATTAGACGTATATCATCTTCATCTTTCTTGATTAAAATTTAATATAATTTTTTCAATTTTAAATCTTGTCTAAGGTTCACTATGAGGAAACAATAAATAGTCTCTAAACACTCCCTTGCATTTCTAAACTTGAATGAAATTATTTATTTTCTAAATTTAAACTATACAATCAACAATAATTTGTTTAATTATTCAAGGTTATACTTTACTATGCATAATAATTTAGCTTCTCTTAGCTGTTCCAGGTGTGAGAGTTGGGTCCTTTTGTCAAAGTAGCATAAAAGAATTGATTTATATTATTTCACTAACTCATTAAAATCCTTAATAACCATTTTTAATAGAATCATCTACCCTCTTTAAGTTCAAGGAGAGGAAGCATCAAAAGGTGATAGGTTTGATAACAATTATCATTAATTAATACCTAAAATGGTTGAAGTTTGGCTACCACATACCTTTATAGATTTTAACAAAGATGGTTAATTGAAATTAGATCCCAATGTTTCCACACAAGATAAACCCTCAAAATTTATTAGGTTGGAGAAATTTTGGAACTCAATTGTTGTAATGAGGTTCGCTTGACAACCACATACACATTAACGAGAACCCATCTTATTCCTATAGTACCCAGTGTTGCAACCTGGGCTCTGATACCAAGTGTCATGCCCATAATTTTTCATTAGAAAAATCCCAACAATTTTTTTTTTTGAAACAAGCATTGAGCTAATGATACACTCTAAGAGATGGAAGTGTAGCACTAAACATGTTATGAT
The DNA here is from genome assembly GCA_007258455.2 of Sequoia sempervirens. Classification (NCBI taxonomy): domain Eukaryota; kingdom Viridiplantae; phylum Streptophyta; class Pinopsida; order Cupressales; family Cupressaceae; genus Sequoia; species Sequoia sempervirens. Next base: position 70,366,314 of record VDFB02193867.1, on the reverse strand, counting down.
TTGCACACCTTTTGGGAGACATCCAAATATAGCTTATTAACTTTCACTTACTAAGAGACTAAACCTTATTGCATTTGAGTAAGGGAGCGTTAAGATTGAATATTCCAAGGTTGTGCAAAAGGGTCACCTATTCCCCTGCATGTTTGAGTCAATACTACCTTAATCAGCAATCATTCCTTAATGATAAAATTGTCATCGACTAGACAACCCTTAAACATTAATGATGCCTTTGTTATTTGTCTGATGCTCATGCATAGCTAGTGATTCCATCATTCATCCGGTGATGAAACTTGTAGTAAAATTTATCATTCATCTAATGATGTAATCAACCTAAGAATTTATTGTAATATATGTGTGTATATATATATATATATATATATACATTCGCTTATCAATTAATTCTAAATGAAATTACCAATAATAAGTCCCCCAAAAGTCTCAAGATGACAATACTATGGTTTAATCCTTATTCAAATTTTAATGATGAAGATGACTCTTTTATTAATCTATCATCAGTTTATATTACATATTTTCACCTCCATTGAATATTATTGTTAGGTTGATCGATATTTAACCCTTATTAAAACATTAATCTCTCCACCATAGTATTAACATTCAAACTCAGTTAATCATGGATAATGTAATTATTGTAATCAACACATTTATATTGCCATCAAACTATTAGCATTAATGCAAACAATAACACTAATAATTGATTTCACATTTACCTTATTACTTTCTTTAACCAAAATATTAATGTTATTGTTAGATCCAAGATTTTACACTAGAAAATCTCATAAAACTTTACATTTGGAAAAATAATCTTTGCATTCTAATGCAATCTAACTTAATAATACGATCGCGTGAAAATAATGATAATATTATTTCATATTTTTAAATTTTAGATTATTAATGATATTATTGTTAACATTAAATCAATTAACTTGTATTTTAATATTGAAACACATCTTAATATTAATTCCTTTTGACTGAAAAATAATATTAACCTCGCTAATATTGTTATTATTTTATTGAATAATAATATTAACATTAAATCTCATGTTAACTTCGTTAATTTGTTTAATACTACCCTTGAAGAATAACATTATATATATATATATATATATATATATATATATATTACCACATCCATCGCCAATCCTACTATAATAATATTTTTATTACCAATGTGTAATGCTCATATTTCACTCTTGGGCGAATAAAATAAAAATCAACTAATTTCTTTTTATTATCTAAGATACTAATAATATTAAACCCAAATAAAAATTCCTCTTATCTACACATGAAACATTTATTTATTTAAAAAGTCTACTAACTCCTCTTATTTATATCCATATTTATCTATATAGATAATACATATTATATATAAGAAGATTGACTTTATTTACTTATACATATTAAATCTATTAACTAGAGAAAAAAATAACATAAATAAATTTATGAAACTTCTCTTCTCCTTAATAAAATAATAATCTAGTTTTACCCAACCCATATATACATAGTATTTTTTTTTCTTATAAATAATACTTAACTCTTAATAAAACTAAAGTAACAAAAAGGAATCTCTTTTTTCTTAAAATAATATGGTAGAACATACCATCCCTTAATTTTATATTGTTTTTTTGTTTTTGGTGTTTATTAAGGAGATCCTTATCTAAAGGAGTGGAGGTAGAAGTATTCTTGCCTTCTTAATTAAGGGAATAAGGTTGTCAATTTCTTAAGAGATAAAGTAAATGAGGTCAGCGTGGGCCAAAAGAGAATTTTCTGCACCAAAAATATTGCATTAAAATTAATGCAAGGGAAATTTCTTTTGTGGTTCTAAACTTTCATTTAGTGATTTAGTCTTAACTTCACAGCTACAGAGGCAACACTGCAACTAATGGATTTTACTATTACAATTTCCCCAAGTAAAATTAATTAACAAGTAACAGGATCTTTTCGTATAAAAAATTTCATCATGGCTTAAAATATCATCACTATTGATTCATTTAGTTCTCTAATGCTGAAATTACTAGACAACGTTTTATTTAAGTGGTCCTACTCACAGACAACTGGAAGAGTGTAATACTGTTCAATGTGAAGTATTGATGGTATAATGAGCAAGAAAAAAATCATGAAACCTTTCCAATGAACATAGGAACAACTCATCAGTTTTAATTACTTAATTAAATTGTGCCAATCTATCCACATTGTTAATTCAATAAATCTGAAATATTAATTTGGTAGGGTTGTGATTTGATAAGTAGGTGAGACTTGAGTTAGATAAAATTTTCCCTAGTAGCCTTTATTCACCCAAGAATCAAAGAAGGCATTCAAGGCTAAGACATATTCTGATTTCTAAATTATCTCATCATTACTCTGATCCTAAGGATGGCATGTAAGCAAGAAACATGGAGTTATCCCTACCACTGACCATTCCTACCTAATTTTCTTAAAATGTCACCACCCACTGTAGTGAATATATCTAAAGATATTCAATTCGTGCACCCTTGACTGCCATTAAATGCTACACAAATTGAGGTTAATTCCACACCAACTCTAATCATATAGCTAGCTTGCAGGTATGTCCATATTTGCGTAAAGAAGGGACTATAATTTACCTTGTCAGCTGACTCTATGATATCAGTGATCTTAAACATTCTATAACTCGGATTAGATGTTGCACTACATAGTTTATATGTTATACAACAAGTGGGTGAGAATAGAGGCATGGGTAGAAGGCAATCCAACTGAAGCAATAAAGAAGGCATGGCATAGGATCTCTTTATGACTGACCGAAAGGACAGTTGCAGTTCAAATCCCTACCTTCCCTACTTATGCAAGTTCGATGAGATTTTCCAAAGAAGTAACTATCTACTCTTTGACCAGATTGGAAGACCTCCTCTAATTGATTTGAATTCTTTGGGACTAGACTTTGATGAAACTATCAACACATAAGGTTTGCATGAACAGAGTATGACCTTTACCAGAAAACTGGTGAAAAGTTTATAGGGTGACAATATAGTTTTAATTTCCAGATTTCTTAATTGCTTCCTTAGGCTTATTTTAGCTTGCTACTATCATGGACCACTTCATACTCCATTTTCCTTTGTTAAGCATGATAGAAGTTGGGGCAGTTTAGGGCATCAGAACACTCAAATCGTAACACTTCTTATGGCTTCATATTGGTGTTTACTTATTTATGTAAGTTGGTGTTTGTTATCTGAGGAGATCTTTGAGGGACGCGGTGACTTGAGTGGCCAGATCTATATGCATCAAATGTTCATTTTATGACTCATAATTTTTCTTCTGCAAGCATTCTACTTACTGGGGTTATGTATATATAATTTTTTTTTGAAGCAATTTTGCAGTGTCAAAAGATCAATTGGCTTGAGACTGCAAAATTGTTAAGGGAATTGATAGGTGAATTGGGAGATGGGGAAATAATCATGGGATGGGCCTCACCTTTGTCCTTAGAATCATATAAATCTATACTTTTTTTTTTTAAATATTATTTTTTCTTACACCTTTTGTTTTCAATTTAGTTTATAAGCCTTTGCCTCTGATTTATTTTCTTTTTATTCTAATAGAAAGCTCGTATATATTGGATATATCTACTTAGATGAAATAGAAGTGTTGTACCCTTAGCACACATGCCCCATTCAGAATGGGGACCCTCTTTTCTTTCACTTTGCCAGGTTGTTTTGTCATCGCCTCATTTTGCATGCCCCCATTCTGGTGTCCTAGATGGTCAGCGTACCTCCAAAGTATCATTTTGAGTTGACCATGTTTCATCCCCTCCATCTTGGTTAGGTCATGGATCCTTGCGGCCTTGGGGACTAGCGGGCCCACCTCGCCGGGTTTCCCTAGCTGGGCTTCCTCTAGGCGTTCGCTATTCTGAACGGCGAAAGGTTTTCACCTTCTCGGGCCCCAGAACCCAGATCCTCATTCACCGCCCTATTTAACTTATGATGAAATCGCACTACCCTTGACCATCCTGGGCCCGCCTCTTCGGACTTCTGTCCTTGGAACTCTATTCCATCTTTGCCATTTCCGACGGCCAACTTGCAACGTCTCTCTACCTTTTAGGCCCTGGGTTCCCCTTCGTCGATGATTTTTAAATGAATTTGAGGTGGCTGCAGGGTCGTGCCTTTGCAGTCCCTGGGCCCTAGACCTCTCATCGCCATCTGGGATTTGAATCCACCAACCATCCTATCATCCATACAGGCATTAAATGAGGGTATTAAATGCATATTGGGGTATAAATATATGGCTCGATCTATCATTTTCATTTGTCAGGAGTTAAGAATGTTTTCTAAAGAGTTCAATGCATCTGTCGCCCCTCGACCTTGCATTTTTCATCATCATTTGGCCATCCTTAATGGATTTTGCATCTTCCCTCATCGGACTTCCAAGGTAGCTTTTTCATCCACCCTCCTATGAGGTTTTTTTTGTAATTTTATGTTTAAAACAATGAACAAATGTGGGAAAAAATGCTTCAACTTGATAAAACATTACACCCCCTAAAAAACCCATATGCCCAAAGTCTAGAAAAACCTGCAAGGCATCTCCTAAGATCAATCTAGAAGTAGACCTCACCGCCACCATTCATCGCGTAGGGCATTCGCACCCTCTGGGCCCGTGTTAGCTCATCACCATCAAAACCTTGCATGAACAACAATTTGACTCGACAAGGAGACTACCTCCCGAGCCCGTGACCCCAGGCCTCCGTCGGCCGATCTTTGAAAAAATTAACAAACTTAACACTTCAAATTTGACATCCGCCTAAGCTTCCTAGGCCTGCTCCTGCAGAACTCCATCCCTAAGACACCGCATCAATTTTTCCATTTTTGAACAGTGGAGGGGAACCCATCCACCTGACCACCGGGGTCCACTTTGCCTTTTGCCTTTCTGAATTAAACACAGACAAACTATTCCATCATGTCCCCAGTCCCCGCTCCCTGGGTCTTCGTCCATGGAGTTCCTTCGCGTCTTCACTGTTTCAAACGACGGTCGGGCGACGTCTTCCTACCTCCTGGGTCCTAACCCTCCAGTTGTCGCGATGGCCTAGTAGAAGGCGAACTCTGGCGTCCTTGCCCTCACTGGGCTTCGTCCATTGGGATTTCATCCCATCTCATCTGATTCAAAAAGGAAGAACACATCCATCTTTCTGACCTATTGGACCCACCCTTTGAATCACCGAGGGAAACTTGAGATAAAAATAGTTGCAAGACTTAGTGCTGGGTCTAGCACACTGGGCCACTCCTGCCAAACTTCTGCACAACGACTGCCGCTCTACATAGCGAAACCCCGACGACGTCTTGCACCTTGGGACCCAAATGCTTTTAAGTTTAAGGTTGCATTGGCTATTCTTTGACCTCCTGGGTCCAAGACCCTAGAATTCTGACCCCAGAATTCCATTCCTCCTTGTTCGTTCTAAACAACAGTGCCTTGACGACTTTTCGGTCTCATATCTTAGGGTGCCTCAAAAGTGGTCTAAATGACCTTCAAATTGAAAACCAATCTCGACCCATGTGCTCAAATTTAACCCTCTTGCATGAGCCTTCAAAACCACCAAAAATTGAAGTCAAGAGAAATCAAATGGGTTGACCTACACTGTTCGCCCTTCAAAATAGCATTCCAGCCAGGCAAGTCCGCCCCCCTAGGCTCGGGTTGTCCAAAATCCCTCAAGAAAATGAATAATGACATCTAGAAGTAAATATTTGATTTCATTAATCATATGTTGTCTAATTGTATTTTGTCCATGGGATTTTGACTAATGTTAATTCTTTCATAATTGGTTGTACTCATTATGCCTTGTTTGCAGGATATATGGAATCGGGTGCAGGACCCTCGGGGGTAGCTGTAGAGAAGGAAAAAGGGAAGAGAGTGGGCAAGACTCCCCATGGAAAGGAGGAAAAAGACCAAATGAAGTACCAATTCTAGGGTGAGCCTTTGCATTCAAAAATCATCACAGACTGGAAATAAATTACAGACACCAATATCAACCACATCGATATTGATTAGTTCAAGCAAAGGGTTAGAATCCACCCCAAGACCGATAATGCCAGATTAATCAAACAAAGTGGAATTGCAAAAGCTGCAAGCTTCCCCCCATCCCTCATAGCCCCTGAATTGGTCATGTTTGGCCAGCAGGCCTACCAGCCATAGACATGAACCATTGTTGATAGGGACGGAAACATTCTTGCCGACATGTCAGGTGAGGCAATTAATAAAACTTTTCACATGCCCACCTTTGGAGAGATAGAGATGCCCACCATGGAGGAAGGAAAAAAAACATGGAATGAGGACCCGATGCGATGCAAGAAGCTAATAAATCAGTACTAGATCAAAGAGAAAAGGGGCAACACTACAAAGGTTCCTCAAGAACTCTTCTACAATGACTTCTATGAGGACTACCATCACTTGGTTAGCATGTTAAGCAGTGTGATGGGTCTCTCCACTGCTGCCTACTTTCAAGAATAGATGGTGTATTTCATAGAGAAGATCCTCCATGGAGATGAGGACGTCACAAAAAAAGCTTCATTCTACTGGGGAGTCATAATAAGTGATTGCTTCCATGAGCAGTTCATGAATGTCAAGAAAACCTCCAAGTTCCATATGATGTCCTATCTCATGTACTCACTGGCTGAGCAGACGAAATACAATGGATTGTTTGTGGCACTTAATGAGGAGCCAGGGCAAAGATTGAAGGTCTATGACAGATATCCCCAGCTGCAGTTCATGAACTTTAAGAAAGAGTATTGCAGGGTGAACAACACCTTCATCGACCATATCATCTGGTTGCTTGGAGGGGATTTTGAGAGAAGGGTCTCTCACAGTGCTGGGGCATTCTCAAATAAATATGCCTTCTTATTCATACAATACCCCAAATTCACATATTTCTTCCTAGGGTTTCACAGAAAGGCTGAATAAGCTACCCCGGTACCCTAATGACCAGATGATATTGTTAGAGCTCTCCCAACAGTTGCAACATGTGCATTCAGTCATCGGTAGTAAACATTTGGTAAGGATCCCTCATCCCTTACTCTTTGGCCAAGGAATATATAAATTACAAACTTCCCAATGCGCTAGGCATTCTGAGAAGGAATTGGCAGAGTACCATTTCTGCCTACACACTGCTCACCCACGAGTGGACCCACATGGGCATGTGAGGAAGGAACTAGGACCAGGGTATGCACATTTGCATCATGTTGAATATTTATGGGCAGATTGCTAGGATGACAAGGAGGTGCGTGTAAGGCATTACATGCAGATGACTACATACTTTGTGAGGCGGGTGCAACTATTTTCCATACTAGATCAAGTTGAAGAGGATGGGAACACCATCATGGATCCCAGATATAATGCAGAAGCTAACTTGCCACTGCCAAAAATAGATTGGGATGAACAGGAGGTCAATGACCTCAATATTGTAACCAAACCAATTGTGGCTCATACCGAAGAATGGGTTAAGGGACAAGTAGCTCGATTAAAGCAACAAGGGGTTGTCCTAACATATGAGGGGCCCAAGAGTGAGCCTAGTGCCACATAAGATATCACTGCTACAACTTCAACAAGAGGGACATTCAAATCTCCTCCACTCACAAGATCGAAGAAGAGGAAAGGGATTAAAGTGGAATAGTCTCTAGATCCCAAGGTTTATTCAAGAAAAGATTTAGAAGGCTCACCCTCTAAGAGGCCCAAACAAACAGGAAGCGTCGCGAAGTAGCCAACAATTCAAGAGGGTCCCCTTTAGAAGGGTGAGGAAGGGAAAACAGATCAGCCCAAACCTCCTCCAGCTCTCCCTGTCTCCACCACCCTTCCACTTGTTTCCCAGGCCATGTTTGCCACATCCTCACTTGCGGTGGACATCTCACTCCATCTCGCCTCCTCTCCCCCGGCCGGGCCCATAATAGTGGTTGAGTCTACCTCCTCCGCAACTACTTTGCTTTCCTTTTCCTCCATGTCACCTACTACATCACTTCCATTGGCAGCAAAAACAATACCAATGCTCGCACTTGCATTGTCAAAGGATTTCTTGTGGCACATGCTGAATGTCCCCTCTGATATTTTCTTGTTCTTTTTGGATCCCACCATCCAAGTTACCTTAGCCCAGGTCCTCGCTAGTGCTATGCCTTTGCAACCTCCAACGAGACCACTAGCAATGG
>VDFB02193867.1:70303020-70358043 GCA_007258455.2 Sequoia sempervirens | reverse complement strand
GAATGAGGATCTGGGTTTCAGGGCCCTGAAAGGTGAAAACCTTCCGCCATTCAAATTGGTGAATGCCCAAAGGAAGCCCGTCTAGGGAAACCCAGCGAGGCGGGCCCACCAAGCCCCAAGGCCGCTGGCAGAAGGAAACTGCCAAGGAGAGTCTGCAAGGATCTAGGACCTAACCAAGATGGAGGGGATGAAACATGGTCAACTCAAAATGAGACTTTGGAGGTACGTTGACCATCTAGGACACCAGAATGGGGGCACACAAAATGAGGCCGTGACAAAACAACCTAGAAAGGTGAAAGAAAGGAGGGTCCCCATTTCGAACGGGGCGTGTGTGTTGAGGGCACAACACTTCTATTTCATCTAAGTAGATATATCCAATATATAAGGGCTTTCTACTAGAATAAAAAGAAAAGAAATCAGAGGAAAAGGCTTATAGACTAAATTGAAAACAAAAGGTGTAAGAAAAAATAATATTTTTTTTTAAAAAGTATAGATTTATATGATTCTAAGGGCAGAGGTGAGGCCCATCCCATGATGCTTCCCCCATCTCCCAATTCACTTAGCAACTCCCTTAACAATTTTGCAGTCTCAAGCCAATTGATCTTTTGACATTGCAAAATTGCTTCCAAAAAAAATTATATATACATAACCTCGGTAAGTAGAATGCTTGCAGAAGAAAAAACACGAGTCATAAAATGAAAATTTGATGCATATAGATCTAGACGCTTAGGTCACCACGACCCTCCTCAAAGATCTCCCTGCGTAACAAACATTAAACTTACATAAATAAGTAAATGCCAATATCAATCCATAAGAAGTGTTACGATTTGAGTGTTTTGATGCCCTAAACTGCCCCAACCTCTATCATGCTTAACCAAGGAAAATGGAGTATGAAGCGGTCCATGATAGTAGCAAGGTAAAATAAGCCTAAGGAAGTGATTAAGAAATCTGGAAATTAAAACTATATTGTCGCCCTATAAACTTTTCACCAATTTTCTGGTAAAGGTCATACTCTGTTCATGGCAACCTTATGTGTTGATAGTTTCATCAAAGTCTAGTCCCAAAGCATTCAAATCAATTAGAGGAGGTCTTCCAATCTGGTCAAAGAGTAGATAGTTACTTCTCTGGAAAATCTCATCGAACTTGCATAAGCAGGGAAGGTAGGGATTTGAACTACAACTGTCCTTTCAGTCAGTCATAAAGAGATCCTACGCCATGCCTTCTTTATTGCTTCGGTTGGATTGCCTTTTACCCATGCCTCTATTCTCACCCACTTGTTGTATAACATATAAGCTATGTAGTGCAACATCTAATCTGAGTTACAGAATGTTTAAGATCACTCATATCATAGAGTCAACTGGCAAGGTAAATTATAGTCCCTTCTTTACGCAAGTATGGACATACCTGCAAGATAGTTGTATGATTAGAGTTGGTGTGGAATTAACCTTAATTTGTGTAGCATTCAATGGCAGTCAAGGGCACATGAATTGAATATCTTTAGATATATTCAGTAAAGTGGGTGGTGACGTTTTAAGAAAATTAGGTAGGAATGGTCAGTGGTAGTGATAACTCCATGTTTCTTGATTACATGCCATCCTTGGGATCGGAGTAATGATGAGATAATTTAGCAATCATAATATGTCTTAGCCTTGAATTCCTTCTTTGATTGTTGGGTGAATAAAGGCTACTGGGGAAATTTTTATCTAACTCAAGTCTCACCTACTTGTCGAATCACAACCCTACCAAATTAATATTTCAGCTTTAATGAATTAACAGTGTGGATAGATTGACATGATTTGATTAAGTAATTAAAACTGATGAGTTGTTCCTATGTTCGTTGGAAAGGTTTTGTGATTTTATTTCTTACTCATTATACCATCAATAGTTCACATCGAGCAACATTACACTCTTCTAGTTGTATGTGAGTAGGAACACTTAAATAAAACATTGTCTGGTAATTTCAGCATCAAAGAAATAAATGAATCAATAGTGATAATATAGTAAGCCATGATGAAACTTTTTATATGAAAAAGATCCTTCCTGTTACTCGTTAATTAATCGTACTTGGGGAAACTGTAATAGTAAAATCCTTTAGCTTCAATGTTGCCACTGTAGCTACAAAGTTAAGACTAAATGACTAAATAAAAGTTTAGAGCCATGAAAGAAATTTCCCTTGCATTAATTTTAATGCAATGTTTTTGGTGTAGAAAATTCTCTTTTGGCCCACGCTGACCCATTTACTTTATCTCTTAAAAGATCTACAATCTTATTCCTATAATTAATAAGGCATGAATACTTATACCTCCACTCCTTTAGATAAGGATCTCCTTAATAAACACCAAATATATATATATATATAATTAAGGGATGGTATGTTCTACCATATTATGTTAAGAAAAAAGAGATTCATTTTTGTTACTCTAGTTCTATTAAGAGTTAAATACTATTCATAAGAAAAGAAAATACTACATGTATATATGGGTTGGGTAAAAGTCTAGATTATTATTTTATTAAGAAGAAGAGGAGTTTCATAAATTTATTTATGCTATTTTTTTCTCTAGTTAATAGATTTAATATGTATAAGTAAATAAAGTCACTCTTCTTATATATATATATATATATAATCTTTATTATCTATATAGTTAAATATGGATATAAATAAGAGGAGTTAGTAGACTTTTTAAATAAATAAATGCTTCATGTGTAGATAAGAAGAATTTTTATTTGGGTTTAATATTATTAGTATCTTAGATAATAAAAAGAAATTAGTTGAACTTTCCTTTGTTTTCCCGAGACTGAAATATGAGCATTACACATTGGTAATAGAAATATTATTATGGTAAGTTTTTTGATAGATATGGTAATATATATAATCTTATTCTTCAAGGGTAGTATTAAAAAATTAACTAAGTTAACATGAGATTTAATGTTTTGAAAAGGAGAAAAATAGAGTTTCTGGGGACCTGAAACCACAAAGTTTAAACAACAAGAGATAAACAGAGAAATTACAAACAACCGGACAGCTGTCCCAAAAAGGAAACGACAGCAACAAAAGACAACAGGGCCCTAAAAAAGGACCGCCCAAAAAACCAGCAAACAAAACATCACATTACTCCAAGGTGTTTAGTAAATCCTCGGCTTCCTTTTCAGCATTCTGCATGTCCTGTAACCCCTGCTTGAGAATTTGGACCATATGAGATGAAGTCAGGGTCTTCCTCTTGATGTTAGCCCTGGTACAAGTCGAAATCCCCTCACCAGCCGATCTGCTGCCTCCCTTGTCCGCATCCAAATCCACAACCAGCGAACCCTTTTGGTTTTTTTCAAGCTTTTCCACCATCGCATTGATGATGATGGTGTTATGCCTTGCAATTTTGTGATTGTTAGCAACAGTAACCCTGATGTTTTGTTCAATCTTGGACATGCTGCACTCGATGCTAGCCAATCTATCCTCCTGTAATTGCTGTCTTTTCCTTGGTAATGGAGTTTCCTATTCATCATTATCTCTACTATTCCAACTGATTTTCTGCTCCAAATCCATGACCTTGTTGCTGAGATCAGTAACATGACCTTTCAAATTACAGACTTCTTTTTGGGTCCATTTGAGAATGGTAAAAAGGCCATCCGTACTTTTTTCTGCTATACTAACCAAATCCTCAGGCTTAAGCTTATTCAAAGCAGAATTAATTTCATCCTGAATAGGGGACTCAAAATGATCATTCCCAAAATTACCAGAAGCAGGGGCACTAGGGGCCGATTCCTTACTAACCATGGGCTTTTCAGAGAGGATTTCCATTGAATTCCCTGAATACGAAACGAGTTTCATAATAGGGTTACCTTTCAAACCTAGGGACAAATCAGGAGTAGGGCAACCAAGAGACGACTGGGGATTAAGACAGGGTGGGGAGGTAAAACCCAGACTAGGGCACTCATGCAGAGGTTGTCGTTTAGGACAAGACAGCAGGGCAGAGCCCTTAAGGGTTTTCCGACAAGACAAGGACTAGGGAGCAATGGTATCAGGGCCAACAATAACATAAGCTAGGGGGGCCTGGGGTTTGATCTCCCTACTACTTTCTGTCTCCTCATCGTCCAACTCTTCAATATCAACAGTTTTAGGCAAAGCAGGTAAATTTTGGAAATACTCAAAAATGAGCCTAACAAGACCAAGGTGAATAATAGCATTCCTCCTAGGGTTTCTTTCCACATCATCGAGACAATTCTTTAGAGAAGAAAATAAGTAAAAAGGCAGAGATATACGAACCTTATGCCGGAAATGATTCAGAATGGAAAAGTGGTAACCATAGACTCTGGTAAAGCGCCCATCAACCGTGATATATTCCATAACAACTCTTAAGACTTTCCTCCAAATAGATTTGATGGACTCCACATCAAAGTAGCTATTAGCAACCTTCACCATCTTCACTTTCTCCTTATCTTTTTTAGGAAATTTAATGACCGCTTCATCAGAGAATCGTCAGTCCCGGTAGAATTTAACACCCTCAGTTGAAAGACCTGTTATCTCACCTATTAAGTCCTCACTCAGCTTAACATTCCTGCCAAACAACACGATCTCACCATTTTTCCAGTTTTTAACAAAATAGTTCAGTATCCCCTCATCCGTACCATGGAGCTTCTCCATATATGGGACTAAACCCCCCTTTTCAATTCTTTCCCACACTTTAGCATTCTTTCTGTGCTCCTGGAAATTGCTCGGCTCCGCTCGTTTTCTTTCTCCGCCCATAATCAGCTCACTGTCAACAAACACTGAACAGTTGCCCTGGGTCCCGTTTAGGTATTTTTTGTCGAACACCCAGAAAGCGTGCCGCAAACCCTTCTTAAAAAAGAAAATGACGTCGGTCCCATCAAATCTAATGAAATCGATGTACCTGATCTTTATCCGTTTCATTATGACTAAGATTGCCTTCTCTTCCATGCACTGAATCATAATAAATGAGCGCTTTCACTTCAGGATGGAGGTTGTCATTCTTCCTCCACGTGTTTTCCCCACCCTTCCTAACCCCTTCGTTGGTGAAGAAATCCGCCACCTTATTGGCTTCTCTATAGGCGTGGGAAACTTTCACTTTATCAAATTTGCTTAATAAAGTTTTCGTGTCTTCGATCCATTTTTTATGGTCCACGAGGGGGGGTAAGCCCAAGAATACAATTTATTATATTCAAGGAATCGCCCTCCAACCAAAGATGTTTCGTGTTGATCTTGAGGGCTAGGCTGACCGCATGAAAAGCCCCAACTGCTTCCGCGACATGATTAGTTTGAATTCCGATGTCCACAGCAAAAGCCGCAATAAAAGCCCCCGTGTTGTCCCTTAACACACACCCACTACCAGCTTTCCCAGGGTTACCTTTAGCCGCACCATCAAAATTGGCTTTCACCCAGCCCAAAGGTGGCATAGACCAATTAGCATTATCTCTCCCACTCACTCCAGGTTTGAGTATATTTGACCCAACTAATTTTGAATTCCACTTTTCGGCCATAGCAACATCAAAAGGAGACCAGAAAGCATTCTCGAACATTTTTCCAGGAATTAAAGAGAAAATTTCCTTTATAGCCCTTACAATTTTAGCAAACAAGTCCCCTTCCGACATCTCTTTATCCCTAAACACTCTATTGTTTCTTTCCTTCCAAATACTCCAAGACACAAAAGGAAGAATAAAAGACCATAGCTTTCTCACAAAAGGATTTTTTGAAGGAGCTTTCCATTGATTGAAAAAATCTTCGACAGAAGTAGGGAAAACCCACACCAAATCAAGAAGCCCCAGAAATTTATCCCAAATATTCGACACAAAAGGGCAATGAAGAAAAAGGTGATTAACAGTCTCGGCTTCATTCCTGCACATATAACACCTGTTTGGTAATTGAATTCCTCTTTTTCCAAGATTGTCCAAAGTGAGAATCTTATTCTGTAGCATTATCCAGTAGAAAATATTGATTTTCGGAGTCAAGTGATTAATCCAAGCCTGAGCCCAGAAGGGAGGAGGCTCCATATTACTAACCAACATAGAAGTGGCAGAGGCAACTAAAAAAAAACCAGACGGGTTGTCTAACCAGATAGCAATATCCTCCACCTGGTGTTGAGCTGGTCTAAGGGCTCTGAAAGCCGACTAAACAGGGCCAAGATCCTGACTGGTGGTCTTCAAATCAACCCAATCTCCATTCCTCCAATAATCTTTAACCATGATTCCAAATTCCTTTTTACAATCATTCATCCATTTACTAAATTTCTCTATTCTGATTAAAGGATCTTTAAAAAGCCACCTGTCTTCCCAAAACCTGACAAAATTTCCATTTCCAATCAGCCATCCAATCCCATTTCCAATAGCTTTCTTCCTTTACCCATATCATTCCAACAGACTGACCCACGAGGTAAAGAAGAAGAGTTTATAATTTCATTTAAAGACTCATAGTTATTAAAATATTTAGCCTTTAAGGTATCACGCCATTCTCCATTTAAAGTAAGAGTTCTCCACATCTGTTTAGCAAGAAGGGACATGTTCAACACTTTAATTTTCCTTAAACCCAGGCCTCCCCTTGATTTGGGTTTACAGACTAGATCCCATCCGACAAGTGGCATTCTCTTCTTGTCCTCCACTCCGGACCATAGAAACCTTTTCTGAATTTTTTCAATGGCCTCAACAAATTTAGCAGGAATTTTAAATATACTGAGAGCATAAGTAGGAAGATTTTGCAGAGAAGCCTTAAGGAGCTGGACTTTTCCAGCTTGACTAAGAAGAGCTCCTTTCCAACCCGATAGCTTCTTATTGAATTTTTCAACCAAAGAAATCCAGAACGATTCCGAAGGTTTAGAACAAAGAGGTAGGCCAAGATAGGTTGACGGAAGAGATTCCACACGGCATCCAAGGATTCGAGCAAGTTTGACTTGTCTATACTCCAGAGTATTGAGGAAAAAAATTGAACTCTTGTCCCTGTTGACAACTTGTCCAGAAGCAGATTCATAAAGATTCAAAAAAATTTTAAAAGTCTTAGCTTCAGTCACAGTAGATCTTCCCATAAGGATGGTGTCATCAACAAATTGCTGATGGGAACAGGTAAGAGGAGATGAGGAAGGTTTTAAGCCAACAAGGGATCTTTGATCAATAAGATTTTTAATATTTCTTCCTAAACTCTCAGCCAAGATAGTAAACAGAATAGGAGAAATAGGATCTCCCTGTCTGAGGCCTCTGGATGTCTGAAAAAACCTTGATGGTGATCCATTCACAATGACAGCTGAAGAAACTGTCGAAACAAGCTGGTTCACCAGCTGAATGACTCTGTTATTAAAACCAAACTTGTCCCAGAATTTTAAACAAGAAATCCCAATCAACCCGATCATAGGCTTTGGAAATGTCCAATTTAAGAATGAACCCTTCAGTTTTCGAAACCATTAACGAATGTAAGTTCTCATGAACAGTAACAACTGAATCCATAATATACCTACCTAGCACAAAACCGTTCTGCTGTGGAGCAATAATTTGGGGAAGCACAGAAAGCATTCTTGAAGTCAACACCTTCGAAATAATTTTGTAAATAGAATTACATAGGCTGATTGGCCGAAAAGCTTGAAACTCTGAAGCCCCAGGTTTTTTAGGAATAAGGACCACAAAAGTTGCATTCAATTCTTTCAACAAACGTCTTGATCCAAAGAATTCCTTGACAGCGTTCACCACATCTGGCTCAACAATTTCCCAAAACACTTGGAAGAAGAATAAAGGAAAACCATCAGGTCCAGGAGCTTTATTACCATCAAAAGAGAAGACAGCTTTCCTTATTTCAGCTTTGGAAGGAATAGCAGTGATTAGGGAATTTTCATTATGACCAATCACTTGAGGTATAGCTTCAATCAAAGAATCTTGAGCTTCAGTAACAATCTCTCCATTACAGGAAAGAAGGTTCCTAAAGAAAAGGACAGCTTGTTCCCTGATATCATCTTCCTCCTCAAAACTAGTCCCATTAGAAACAATATGAGTGATTCTGTTAGCAGCCCTATGTTTCGAAGCAGTCAGATGAAAAAATATGGAATTCCTATCTCCCTCAGTCAGCCAAGACACCCTAGATCTTTGACGCCAAAACACTTCCTCTTTAGCAATTATGTCATGCAATTGAATGAGGAGTTCATTTTCTTTTTCTCTAAAATTGTCAATGTATCCCCATTTCTGGATTTTAAATTGAATCTCCTGAATTTTGCCCTGAATTTTCATTTTGGATCCAAAAATATTCCCAAAGGCATCCTTTTTCCACCTTCGCACATTCGTTTTCACTTCCTTTAATTTTTTAGCAATCCTAAACATAGCTGTGCCAGAAATATCTATATTCCACCAACTGCGGATTTCCTCAAAAATTCGAGGATGAGAAAGCCAAAAAATTTCAAATCTGAAAGGGAAGTTCTTTTTCACCTTGGTAGGATCCGCCAAAAGACAAATGGGAAAATGATCAGATCCTACCCTTGACAAGGCTCTCAAAGCACAAAAATAGTCTATAAACCATTGGCCAGAAGCAAGGGCCCTATCAAGCCTCACTTGGATCAGGTCAGGCCCTAATCTCCTATTAGTCCAGGTATAAGAAGCTCCTTGTAGGTCTAAGTCAATCAAGGCATTGTTATTTATGAAGTCGGATAGGCCAGATTTACTGTCCCAATTGATTTGAGAACCCCCAAATTTCTCAGCATTCAGGAGGGGAGTGTTGAAATCACCCATGACCAGCCAGTGTTCATTGGCAAAACATCTATGAAAACCAGATAACTCTAGCCAAAAAGAATTTCTAGCATTCTTACAATTCGGGGCATATATATTGGATAGGACCCAACAAAAATTGTCTCTTATGTGGGTGAATCTAGTGGCCACCACATTACCATTCTCCATTAAGGGTTCACCTTTAATAAACAACTTATTCCAAAATGTAACTATACCCCCCGAAGCTCCCGCAGAGCTATTTCCATGAACCCCACAGTTCTGAAATTTTTTAAGATTTTCTACTTTATCTTTAGGCATTTTAGTTTCTTGAATAAGAAGAATATCGGGTTTATGATCCCTAACAAAATTTTGCAAAACATCCTTTTTATGACGGCTATTCAGCCCTCTTATATTCCAAGACATAATTTTCATTTCTTACCTGGTGATTGAAGTATCTCCGGGATGGTCATTTGGATACCATCCGCAATATCCTGAAGGCTACCTTGCTCCCTTTGCCATTTTTTAGATTTTCTTCCCAGGTAAGGCTTGGACATCCCACAATCGGCCTTGGCTCTAGTTCTGGTGACCATACCACTTGAAGATTCCTTCACCTTCTTTTTTTCTTTTTTGGACTTTGAATGTGAGATAACCTCCTCCCATTCAGTTTCATCTTGGCTTTCCAGTTCTCTGCCTAATTCCCCATCCTTCTCAAATAACAACCTCTGGTCCCAAGGGAGGGTATCCATTAAACCATTCTTGGTTTCTGGAGTATTGAGATTAGGTGTTTTCATATTCATGCTTTGGATCTCATAAGTGTCCTTCACAACTTTCAAATTGGAAAACTCCTGAAACTGAACCCCATTAGAGCAAGGGTTATTATAAGGAAAAGGGGCCAGAATTCCTATCTCTAGGGATAAACCCATAATGGGTATTTCCTCCAGCCCAGGAGCACTCATACATCCATCCGACAACAGAGGAGAGGACGGAACTAAACCCGTATCTACATATCTAGAAGCAGCCTTCTCCAGAGTTTCCCGGGCTCCCTCCTCAGAAGGATTGCCTTCCTTTCTTTCCTTAGGAGGTGAGAACAAATATTTAGGATCCTTAGGAACCTGAGAACAGGTACCTTCTGACTCAGGGCAAGCATCCTCGTTCAAGCATTTATGGGTCTCCTTCAAGTTTTGAGGAAAGGTATATCCTTCAAGATTCTCCTTCGTATTTGGAGCAGGCACATGCTTCACCTCCTCTGATTTCTTTTTCCATACATTCTTAGGGTTGGCCGCTTTCTCCTTTTCACTTTTATTATTTAGCGGACATTTCTTTGCCCAATGCCCATATTTTTGACATTTGAAACAAACAAAGGGTGTTGTTTCAAATTCAATAGCTTGCTTCCACACCCCTAACTTAGATTGGATGTCAATCGAAGAGGGAAGATCAACATTTTGAGAAACCCCAACATAGATTCTAGCAAAGACCAACCGCTTTCTTGCCGCAGTCATTGAGTCAATGGATAGAAGTTCTCCGAAAGAGCTAGAAATCCCGATGAAGATATCAGTATTCCAATACTCCAAGGGAAGACCAGGCAATCTAGCCCAAACTGGCACCATTTCAAAGATTGAATCAGATAGATCTACCCTAGAAGACCATTTCTTCAAGGCCAAGGAAGACTTTCCGATAATCCAAGGACCACCACTACGAACAGCCCTAGAATCCTCTTTATAGGTGAACTGAAAAGCAAAGAAACCTCTAGGGAGCGCCGCTACCGAAACCAGACCACTGGTTTTCCATTTATTCTTAACAAACTCCCTTACCACTTCAATATTAGGCCTAGGACCCAAAAATTTACCAACCAAAACATTCTCCATCCTAGCAATATTGTGGTCTATGATTTCATCCGGCACAGAGATAGAAAACTTTCCAGACCCCGATCAGAAAGGATACGCACAGGGGGAAAAGAAGATTTTTCATTTGGCTTAAAGCCAAACAAAGAAGTCCACGACTTACCTTTTTCACCCCCTTGACCGACATATCCACGACAACTTTGGGAACTGAGGATCCATCCTTTCCACCTGGCTCCACCTGGACTTTTTCGTGGACGTCCTTATCATCAGAACCCGACTTACCTTTTTGAACCCGAAGAGGGGTCTCCGCATTCGCCTGAGATTCCCTCGAACCTACCCTTAAGATGTGTTTTAATATTAATACACATTAATTGATTTAATGTTAACAATAATATCATTGATTTAATCTAAAATTTAAATATATGAAATAATATTATCACTATTTTCACGTGATCGTATTATTAAGTTAGATCAGATTAGAATACAAAGATTATTTTTCCAAATATAAAGTTTTATGGGATTTTCTAGTGTAACATCTTGGATCTGACAATAACATTAATATTTTGGTTAAAGAAAGTAATAAGGTAAATGTGAAATCAATTATTAGTGTTATTGTTTGCATTAATGCTAATACTTTGATGGTAATATAAATGTGTTGATTACAATAATTACATTATCCACGATTAACTGAGTTTGAGTGTTAATACTATGGTGGAGAGATTAATGTTTTAATAAGGGTTAAATATCAATCAACCTAACAATAATATTCAATGGAGGTGAAAATATGTAATATAAATTGATGATAGATTAATAAAACAATCATCTTCATCATTAAAATTTGAATAAGGATTAAACCATAGTATTGTCATCTTGAGATTTTTGGGAGACTTATTATTGGTGATGTCATTTAGAATTAATTGATAAGGGAATATATATATATATACACACATATATTACAATAAATTCTTAGGTTGATTACATCATCAGATGAATGATAAATTTTAATACAAGTTTCATCACTGGATGAATGATGGAATCACTAGCTATGCATGAGCATCAGACAAATAACAAAGGCATCATTAATGTTTAAGGGTTGTCTAGTCAATGACAATTTTATCATTAAGGAATGGTTGTTGATTAAGGTAGTATTGACTCAAACATGTAGGGGAGTAGGTGCCCCTTTTGCACAACCTTGGAATATTCAATCTTAACGCTCCCTTACTCAAATGCAATAAGGTTTAGTCTCTCGGTAAGTGAAAGTTAATAAGTTATATTTGGATGTCTCCCAAAAGGTGTGCAACTCATAACATGTTCAATGCTACACTTCCATCTCTTAGAGTGTATCATTAGCTCAATGCTTGTTTAAAAAAAAAAAAATTGTTGGGATTTTTTTAGTGAAAAATTATGGGCATGACACTTGGTATCAGAGCCCAGGTTGCAACACTGGGCACTATAAGAATAAGATGGGTCCTCGCTAATGTGTATGTAGTTGTCAAGTGAACCTCATTGCAACAATTGAGTTCCAAAATTTCTCCAACCTAATAAATTTTGATGGTCTATCTTGTGTGGAAACATTGGGATCTAATTTCAATTAACCATCTTTGTTAAAATCTATAAAGGTATGTGTTAGCCAAACTTTAACCATTTTAGGTATTAATTAATGATAATTTTTATCAAACCTATCACCTTTTGATGCTTCCTCTCCTTGAACTTAAAGAGGGTAGATGATTCTACTAAAAATGGTTATTAGGGATTTTAATGAGTCAGTGAAATAATATAAATCACCTTTATATTTTTTATTAAAGGGACTTAACTTTTGCCACTTGAAAAAAAACATTAGTGATGTCAAAAGAGAAGCTAAACTATTGTGCATAGTAAAGTATAACCTTGAATAATTAAACAAATTATTGTTAATTGTATAGTTTAAATTTAGAAAATAAATCATTTCATTCAAGTTTAGAAATGCAAGGGAGTGTTTAGAGACTATTTATTGTTTCCTCATAGTGAACCTTAGACAAGGTTTAAAATTGAAAAAATTATATTAAATTTTAATCAAGAAAGATGAAGATGAGGTTAATGTCTAATTTGAGGCAACACAAATAAGAAATATTAGCTCAAACTAGGAAGGTTGTGCTAAGAATTTTCTAAAATACCCTCAAGTAACCTTAAAATGAAGGGTTGATTTAACCATAAATGTTCCTAGCATATTGAAAACCCTGGTTGATATAGTAAGCTCTCCATATGTTTTTCTTGTGAATAAACTATAAAATTTACCATTCTAGAACCCTCATAACTCTCAACATGTATGCATTTGAAAACACCTCTAGTGTTAATTATTGGTAAAGAGAAAATTGAGGATATAACTTTGGAAGCACATAATCCTTGGTCTATAAATGCAACTTAAGGGTGTGATATAATCAATCTTTTTTCATACCATGAACATTAGTAAACTCATAAGCCTCCTAATACTTATTCAAACCATGATTCAAGATAAGAAAGAGTTTCACTATCGAAAGTTGGAGGTTATAAAGTGAATCAACTTATGATTGGTAGATAAGATTGCATGATTAAGGACATCAACTAATGATCAAGCATTGCTTTGTGCCGAAAGTACAACTTAGAAGAGTAGTCAAAATTAAATTTACCTTGGATTAAATGATGAAAATTCAAAGATAATTAAGCACTTTGCAAGTAAACTGCAACCTAGTAAACTTAATGTAACTATAACACCTACCGAGATTTTATGCCCTATTGTTTAAAGATTAAATAGTAAACAAAACAATGTGATTTATGTGGTTCTAGTCAAAGGTGAAGTTATAAAAGGATAAAATTAAGATAATATTGTTAAGGACCAATAAATACAGTGTTTAAAATCACCCCCTTATAATAATTAAACATAGGAAGATTTGTGAAGAGATCATTTCAAAATAAGAATTTAGATTTAAAACATTATCTAGAACTCATGCTATTACTACCCCCTTATAAATGAGTTAGGAACTAAATACTTGTTGTTGCCCAAATAAGAAAGGATGCATGTCATATATAGGAAGTAATAACACATTCAATTATGTGTTGACCCTGAAGGTTGTGTGCATATTATAAGAAATTATTAATCAATTGTAAGAATTATAAATTGAGTTGTGAATTAGGTTTGATTCATGGTGTATTAAGAAATTCAAAAGTTGTACTAGATAGATAAGTGAACTAAATTATACTTTCAAAACTTTTAACTCATGGTGTGCATTCCATACCATTAACTATACATAATATTTAAGAAAAAAAAACATATACACTCGAATGTAAAGGAGAAAATTTAAAGGTACATAAAAATTTCAAAGAATTTTACTTACGGTGCATCTTTATGAGGATAGATGGAACTATGATTGTAAAAAAAAAATTATGATTATAATGTGTGATTGAATGGTTCAACCTTAGTGGAAAGAAAAAAAAAATGTAAAAAGATATTAATGAGGTATGAAGATTACTACTCAATGATTTATCATGTGTTTTATTCTTTGAATGTGCTTTCCTTTTCCACCTTGCAAAATTCAAACAAAAATAATTGAATATCTTTTAAATTATTAAGTAGGAAAGCTTCTTTAGTATGTTGTGAAAAATATAGTGGAATTACCCATTTTTATATATTGTGAATATAACAAATATAGTTGAATAAAAGAAGAATGATATGGGTAACTATAGAAAACCAATCTTGATTTTATGTGATGCCAAACACTAACCTAGTAAGATGGGAAAGGTGGTGAACCATATATTGTTAAGCTACAGTTGCACATTTTTTAATGATTTCTTGTGCTTATGCAAATTGAGTAAATATGTATAAAGGTGAGAAGCAAAGTGAATATTGTTTAAAGAAAACATGACACATTTAAGTGCATTGTCTTTTTTCTATAATATGGTGAATATCATAAAGTGTAATGTGTTATGGCATGTGAAACCAGTAAATGTGTTGTACCCCAAGTACGAGATAGAGTGTATCTGACTTGAGATAAGGGTAAGGGACGTCAAGTATGACCCCCTATGTGTACCCTTTGTGATGGTCCCTTTGTGTAAGATAGTTAATTGTAAAATAATGGAAACATGATATGTGTACATGTGTGTGTCTACTAAATGAAATGTGAAGAAATTCTTTGTTTAAGTCTTGTTCATATGTTAAATGTGTACCCCTAGCGTACGCTCGCCTATGGGATTGAGATGCTTGCTAGTGTAAATAGGGGTTGAGGGGTGAGAGAACCCCCAGTGAGAACTCCATGGTTTCCCTTAGACGTGTTCCTAACCTACTCCCCCACATATGAGAACCACACTTGTTGGTTCATAGTGCAAACTCACTCCTTGATGTCTATAACCCCTGGGTAAAGGATGGAATTACTTGGACCATATTGATTAAATAATTTGGATACTTCAGCAATGCAGGGAATTGATACTATGTGGAAGATTCCATCATGATAGTGTGCGCTATCATATGTATGTGGTCAGGGACCACTAGTTATTGCATGCTATTATACTTATGTGGTTAGAGAACCACCATTCCCCTCCTCCCCTTAGGTTGCTTTATCAAAGTCACATGGTGCTCGTAATGTGAAATTTTTATTGTTGAGAAATGAATTATTGATAATTTCCTAATTGATGTTTTGTTTATTTATATGCGAATAGTATTAATTTTTACATTTCTTTTACTGGGGCTATTTAGCCATTGAAGGTTGTTGTAGTCCATTTCCTCAAGGAATTATTTAAATTTCTATTTTTGAATTAAGATTGGAATGTTTAAATGTAGTTGTGATTGATCTTTAATTGGTTTTCCTCTCAAATTTGTGATTTCCTATTTATTAAAATGTGGATTGTGATTTTATATTTTTAATTGAGCTTCATATTGTTTTCTAACTATTGGAAATTGTGGTTTAATGTGGCATTTGTAAAACTACCACATCCCGGGGGGTTCCTTGGCAAGTCGTATAGGGGAGTAGATGTGTTGGGGAATTATAAATTATTTGAGAGGGGTTGCAAATGGGACTAGTATGGGATGGTCATTAATCCATTCTTCCCCTAGTTATATGATTATTCTTGTTGTAACTTCCCCTTGGAGGCTAACCCCCTTACAAAAACAAGGGAAGGTACCTAGGAGATGTATGGTAGGGTCCTTCAAGAAGGGCCTTGAGACCATCTGTCCTAATGGCTATGGTATCCAAGAATTTCCATCCTTGTAAACCCCATTGAGCCTTGTGATGTGAATTATGTGTAGTTGTTGTGATGTATGAGTAAGTTTGTAAATAAATGACATGTGGAAACACTTGATTGTTATGTGAGAAAGAAAGTGAGATAAAATTGATACTACTATTCTTGCGACATGAATTGATATTAGAATGAAAATATTTTCTAACATCATGAGTGGTGTTTATGGTGCAAAAAAGAACCTTGAAGGGTATCCAAGGATGTTAATATGTTGGACATATGTTGATATCAAGAATACTAACTACATGGATGACTACTAGCATGTGTTAAATTGTGACCATATTGAATAAATGTTCTATGGTGGAAAATTTTGTTTTGACCATTTAGACGTTTGATTCATGAAATGGATTTATTTAATATATGGTTAACAGTTAAATGCTATGAATTCTTCATCAAGACAATAAAGTAATTCATATCCAAATATATTTATGTGAATTGCTACATTAAGATTAATTTCCAAACCATAATGACTTCCAGGAAGAATTCTAAACTAAAGGGACGGGGATGTAATACCCCGCTTCACATGTGAATAATACAATCATAATTTTGTTATATATTTCTCCTAATAGATGCTTAGATATATTTTAGACAATGCATAGTGTGATTTCATGACAATGTGCTTTTATTTCATTTCAACATTTCTTACTATCATTGACATGAAGGTATTAGGCACTTATAAACTATGAATACGAATTGGAATTTTAGTGAAATTGTTGTACAATTTAATCTTATTTTAGCTACCAAATTAATGTGATATATGATTGTTACTTATGATTTCATTGGTAATGTGTAGGAAAGAAAGGGTTCCAATACGAGAAGGGAGAACAAGTCAGAACAAATTGAAAGACATCCTCTTGTGGTTATGTACTTGATTTCCCTATTTTAGAGCTTAGAAGAAAATAAAGTTATTATGTTTATTCTTTTGGGTTGAAAGGGTATTTAATTGTGTGTCATGTGAGATGTAACCTTGAGTGGGTCTTTAACAAGGCTTGTTGGTCAATTTCTTGGGTTGGGATGCATAAATAAACCCCCTAGGGTCTATACCATGGTGGTAGGGGTTAAGTGGGCATGCAATAGGTCCCCAAGGACATGATTTGACTCTTGAAAATCCCTCATAATTAGGAGTGACGAATTTTGAGGGGAGGATGGGGTGAAAAGATTGAGGGGGTTGTCTAAGTGCATGTACCCCTCTTAAATAAGGAAAAAACCATCATTGATGGGAGAGGAACACTCACACCTCCCCATCCAAGGGTTACAATTTTTGAGACTTCTCTATAGTTGGAGAGGAAGAAGGAGGGGGGTGTTACCCACTTATCCTTTTGGAGAACTCTAGTGGATATAAAAGAAAGGGTGAGAAGAGGAGAGGATGCCCCCCCTCTCTTTGGGAAGGATTTTTATCAAGATGGATTGGATAGGATGGATACAAGAGTTCAATCCCTTCATCTAAAAGAAAAGAGATAAGTTCTTATTTTTTCCATTTATCCTTGTTATTGGTTTCAAGAAGATGACATAGTGTATGGATTATGGTTGGAAATAGGAAGTAGAGAACCTAGATACATGAAATTGGAGCTATACTAGCTTTGGCCCTTAAAAAAAAAGTGAGAAAAAACTCCATTTATCATCGTGGAGCTTAAAAAAATTCCTTGCTCGGGGGTATGGCTAGACCCATGAGGCTCCATGACACCATTACGGTAGGGTGGAGAGCAAGAACTTATTCATGAGTTTGTAAGTCAATTGCTTCCTCAAATATTGTGGTAATATTTTAAGACAAAAAAAAAGATAGGTTTCATATTTTTCAATGAAGAAATGAAAAGAGCAAGCCTTACTAATTTGTGAGTCACTAATTTTTTTCTTAAATAATGTCATAATATGGTAGAATAGTATCTTGCTAAAAAAAATGAAGAATGGAAAAGAGACAGGTTTTCATTAATGGCTTGTTATTCATTTCATCTATTGTATTATTCTTGAGAGAATATTAGATCCAAAGGCCTTGGAAGGCTCTTGCCATGTACAACATTTATTGTAAAGAAAATTTAAATGTATACACCTTGAATTTCCCTTATTATTAATAATGTAGTTGTAATAAAAAGATTTATGTGTGCATGGAAGAGTGAGGATTATTAAAATTAGATACACATGGACTATGCAAATGATTTATGTATATCTTTTTTTGTTTATGTAATGACCTACCATGCAACCCCAAAGGAAACTAATACATCAAACATTTATGGCACAATTTTTTTTAAAAGAATTAAATTGTATAAATTAATAAAATTATATTACATTTAAAAGATTACAAATTATTCACCTAAGTCCTTTGGGGTACACGAGGTAGGATTACGTAATCCAACTCAAAATGAGATGATAGATGAAAATTGAAATTCCATTAATGTAACCCCATTCATTTACTTCTCTTCAGTTTTAAAACATTCATAAATGATAAAGCAATATGACAAGATTAAAACAATATGATAACCATATGTGCATTCATAACCAGATAAACATGGAAATACAATGATTTCCATAGATACAACATGAGCATTAAACAATGTTTACAAACATAGATCAAGAAAGGATTACATAGTATGATTACACATTACATCAGCTTCTAGTACATCTCAGACATAAGTTTACATCATAATACTTCCCAACACATGTGGAAGTAATAAATCAATACAAAAAGTACAATTGTAGTATAAAGTATACATCTAGTACAAGGTGAACTCTGGATCATGTTGTATCTACAAAGCACTGCACAACTACTGATAGGGGACCCAACGAGATGCATAGCATGCTCCACTTGACCACCCTCATGCTAGGAGTAAATAAGGAAGGATCCCTGACAAAGATCATCCAAACAGAAAACAACAAGACTCAACTCCAAACAAGAAAGACATGAAAACACAAATGAAAACATAACCTCAAGAGACCACTTCCAGAGGCTAGCAAAAATAACAAATCAAGGGAATGCTAGAGGAGAGTATCATTGCACAATCCTACATGGGTTATCCTAACTGTCTTTCACTAGGTGTTGGTCCCTATCTATGGTTATCTTGACAACCTCTCTAGGTGCCAGCCCTATAGGGTGACTCGTGCAGAACCGTTAACCTCTCATGGAGACGAGGCAATGATCTTGCCAACCATGACCTTCTCAGTCCACCCTTAGTCTGCAAAAACCCTAAAGGGTGAATGAGGCACCATTACTTATCTTGTTAATGTTATTTCTACCCATACCCCCTAATTCACTTAATTTAATTTATAATTTATTACACTAACTCTAACATGGGCTATCCTGACTGGCCCTTTGTGCGTTGGTGCCCATGTAGAGCCACTCTCCCTAGAAACCCAAACCATAAAATCAAAGCTCCAAGGGGTTGTACCAACACCAGAAATACTGAATCTCAAAACTTGAAAACACACATGAGGCACAACCATCTCGCCAATAACCATATTCATAAACACTCATGAAATAGGTATAACTCAAGCATAACTCCCAAAATCACAATTAAAACCAAAGTATAATCAATATCAAATCTAAAGACATTTTAACAAATACCAACTTTTCCCACACCTCTGGAAGCCTAAGACAAAAACCCACAACTCCTAGTGGATAAATTATGTGACCTAAGGGGTTCCCACACATTTAAACATCAACTCAAAGAAATTGACCCCAAGGGAAAAACAACACAAAGTAAGAAATAATAAATTGCAATACACATGAAATAAATATCAACATTAAATTCTTTAAAATAACATCCATGTTTTAACAGGAAAACCATAATGATGTTCTAATGCCATTTTCTAACATAATCTCATTTTGAGAAAAATTAACATTAAAACCCATTTCTACAATTTATACAAACATCTAATTAATCCAATAAACATTTTAACAAAAGTTTTCAATATCACTTATTAAAATACACTTGTTTCAATTCAACCTATCACGACATAAGATCAAACATTGAAAACATCATATGATTAACATATTTTCTCATAATTATATATATATACATAAATATATATGCATACATATTCCTATGTATACACACACACACACACACACACACACACACACACACACATATATAATGTTTACATTAAATTCATGTATATATATATACATATATATATAATACAAATTAAATTTTAAATTATATGAAATTTATTAAAAAAAATGAAAATAAATGCCTCCATTAAGGAGGTTGCGAACCTCCCAATTAGGGAAGTCGTGGCCTCCCCAATGGCCACGCACAACAACCCATAGGTTGTCGTTCCAACAACCACTTGGACTACTGTGAGCAGCCCTTGCGGACTACACACAATAGTCAAGCGACTATTGCATACGGCAGTCCCTTGACTACTGGGCAGCCATCGAATGTTTCCAATAGGGAAAACAAATAGGGGGTTGGGTATAGACTCTGTCGTCCCTTCCCCAATACATTTTTATTTAATAATTTTACACAGGGCCCCCCCTTCCGTAAAAAAAAATTATATTTAAAAATAATAATTTCTTCACCATCAAAAGTATAAATATATAATTTATATATATATATATATATATAACCGAAATCTAAAAATTTCCATTCTAGGTATAAAATATAGAACATATATATTTTCTTTTCTTTTCTTTTCAAGTAAAATTCAAGGAATTACTTTCAATGGGATATTATTTCCCATTTTGGCGGCCAATTTTTTTCAACAAGAGTACAAATTTTTCTCTTTAGAAGAATTTGAAATTTCTATAACCAAAATTATGACACTAAATTGATTCGAAGAAGAACAAGAGAGTTTTTCAATCAAAAAATACAAGCTTCTTTTCATATGTTTGAAATAGAGTTTCAAATTCAGCCAAGATATGAGACCAAAACATTTCAAGTAAATTTTCAAACCCTCTTAGCATAAATTTTCATGAACACAAAATTCTTTTAAATATGATCACCAATTCAAATAGAGATAAAAAGAAATAGATAGTAATAAAGGAACCTGGAGTCTACACTTTGGATCCGAAGTAGCGAGCACGACATCCTCCTTTTTTTCAACAACCGTTGTCTTTTCTTCTCAAGCCACAAAAATGCCCGTGAAGAAGAATTCTTCTTTTTTCCCAATAAATTAAAAGAAACTCCTTTCTTTTTCGAAAACCAAAAATCCATCCAAGAAGCAAGTTTCCACTATTTTTCTAATTTTTGAAATTAAACTAAACATGCATTTGTCCTTTTTCTTTTATTCCTTTTTTTTTTTCCATTTCAATCAAATATTTTGCTTTTATTTTTATTTGATCTTAAAGCTAATAATTATCTCACACAAATTAATAAAAAAATCATTTTATTTAATATTTATCCACAACTTAATATTTAATAAAAATTCACAAAATTATTAATTTATTTTATTTCATTTTACAAATAACAATTTATAATTCTTACAATATTATCTACTTTATTTATTTATTCTAATTAAATAAACAACATTTAATTTAACACTTCTAAAACTTAATAAATTTAAATTTAATAATTAACTTAACCACATTTACCTAACTATTTAATTATATTAATTAAAATAACATTATTAATCTACCAAGAAATGTTGAACATAACGTTAATTAAATGACACATAAAATAAAGATTAAAATCAATAAATAACACAATACCATGTAGAACGAAGACATCATGGAAAATGACACCATTACACACAACTGGGGTGACAAACTTGGGAGGGGGACACTTCCTTATCAACTCATTTTAACAACTTCATACCCATTGGGTTTGAGGGGCATGCTCAGACCT
Source organism: Sequoia sempervirens (assembly GCA_007258455.2). Taxonomy (NCBI): domain Eukaryota; kingdom Viridiplantae; phylum Streptophyta; class Pinopsida; order Cupressales; family Cupressaceae; genus Sequoia; species Sequoia sempervirens. The sequence goes on along the minus strand of VDFB02193867.1, from coordinate 70,336,496 downwards.
GCCACGCAGGTGGAGTCAGTGTCTGGTACCTACATCCAGCATGAAACAAACATCAAGTATGTATATAAATCTCCAATACAGACACACTGTGAAAGGTAGTCGTGGCATAGTAGGGCACTAGCAAGTGAGTGATGCTACTTCATCCCTTCACCAAGACCCACTAGAATTCACATCATAATACATATCCATGAACAAGCATAAAACCATAACATCAAAACATAATATTAATGAAAGCAATAACATATCCAAGTATTACGAAAACCATAAATCATGTATCATAAATCAACATAAGTAATATCAAGTGCATCCAACCAAACTAAACTATAAATCCACACAAGTCAAACTGATGAAATAATCACCATCACAAACCCAAGTACATAACTCAACACAAAAGAGTATCTAGAAAGTAACAACAACATGAGGTGTATTACAGTTTCCTTGGTTTATACAACATACCCTTTCAGATAGAAAAAAAGAAAGAAAGGAAAAATACAGAAACATGTGATATCATGTTGTGAATTAAAGTGTTTTTGTTTCCTTTCCTTCTATTTCATCTAAACAGATATATCCAATATATATGGGCTTTCTATTAGAACAAAAAGAAAAGAAATCATAGCCAAAGGCCTATAAACTAAATTGAAAACAAAGGGTGTAAACAAAAATAATATATTTTTTTTTAAAGAAAAGTATAGATTTATATGATTCTAAGGGAAAAGGCGAGGCCCATCCCATGACGCTACCCCCATATCCTAGTTCACTTAGCAACTCCCTTAACAATTTTGCAGTCTCAAGCCAATTGATCTTTTGACACCACAAAACTGCTTCAAAAAAAAATTATATATGTACATAACCCCAATAAGTAGAATGCTTGCAGAAGAAAAAATAAGTCATAAAATGAACATTTGATGTGTTTAGATCTCACTACTCAGGTCACCACGACCCTCCTCAAAGATCACCCTACGTAACAAACACTAAAATTACATAAATAAGTAAATGCCAATATGAAGCCATAAGAAGTGTTACAATTTGAGTGTTTTGATGCCCTAAACTGCCCCAACCTCTATCATGCTTAGCCAAGGAAAATGGACTATGAAGTGACATGTGGTAGTAGCAAGGTAAAATAAGCCTAAGGGAGCGATTAAGAAATCTGGAAATTAAAACTATATTGTCATCCTATAAACTTTTCACCATTTTTTAGGTAAAGCTCATACTCTATTCATGGCAACCTCATGTGTTGATAGTTTCATCAGAGTATAGTCCCAAAGCGTTCAAATCAATTAGAGGAGGTCTTCTAATCTGGTCAACAAGTAGATAGTTACTTCTTTGGAAAATCTTATCGAACTTGCATAAGTAGGCAAGGTGGGGATTTGAACTGCAATTGTCCTTTTGATCAGTCGTAAAGAGATCCTTTGCCATGGCTTCTTTATTACTTCAGTTGGATTGCCTTCTTCCCATACCGCTATTCTGACCCAACTTTTGTATACCATATAAACTATGTAGTGTAACATCTAATCTGAGTTAGAGAATGTTTAAGATCACCAATATCATAGAGTCAGTTGGCAAGGTAAATTATAGTCCCTTCTTTACGCAAGTATGGACATACCTGCAGGCTAGCTATATGATCAGAGCTGGTGTAGAATTAACCTTAATCTATGTAGCATTCAATGGTAGTCAAGGATGCATGAATTGAATATCTTTAGATGTATTCACTACAGTGGGTGGTGACGTTTTAAGAAAATTAGGTAGGAATGGTTAGTGGTAGTGATAACTCCATGTTTCTTGATTACATGCCATCCTTAGGATCGGAGTAATGATGAGATAATTTAGCAATCAGAATATGTCTTAGCCTTGAATTCCTTCTCTGATTGTTGGGTGAATAAAGGCTACTAGGGAAAATTTATCTAACTCAAGTCTCACCTACTTGTCAAATCACAACCCTACCAAACTAATATTTCAGCTTTAATGAATTAACAGTGTGGATAGATTGACATGAATTGATTAAGTAATTAAAACTGATGAGTTGTTCCTATGTTCATTGGAAAGGTTTTGTGATTTTTTTTCTTGCTCATTATACCATCAATAGTTCACATCGAGCAGCATTACACTCTTCTAGTTGTATGTGAGTAGGAACACTTAAATAAAACATTGTCTAGTAATTTCAGCATCAGAGAACTAAATATATCAATAGTGATAATATATTAAGCCATGATGAAATTTTTTATACGAAAAAGATCCTTCCTCTTACTCGTTAATTAATCGTACTTGGGGAAATTGTAATAGTAAAATCCCTTAGCTTCAGTGTTTCCTCTGTAGCTACGAAGTTAAGACTAAATGACTAAATAAAAGTTTAGAGCCACGAAAGAAATTTTCCTTGCATTAATTTTAATGCAATGTTTTTGGTGTAGAAAATTCTCTTTTGCCCCATGCCGACCCATTTACTTTATCTCTTAAAATATCTACAATATTATTACTATAATTAAGAAGGCATGAATACTTATACCTCCACTCCTTTAGATAAGGATCTCCTTAATAAACACCAAATAAATATATATATATATAGATTCATTTTTGTTACTCTAGTTCTATTAAGAGTTAAATATTATTCATAAGAAAAGAAAATACTACATGTATATATGGGTTAGGTAAAAGTAGATTATTATTTTATTAAGAAGAATGGAATTTTCATAAATTTATTTATGTTATTTTTTTCTCTAGTTAATAGATTTAATATGTATAAGTAAATAAAGTCACTCTTCTTATATATATATAATCTTTATTATCTATATAGTTAAATATGGATATAAATAAGAGGAGTTAGTAAAAATTTTAAATAAATAAATGCTTCATGTGTAAATAAGAAGAATTTTTATTTGGGTTTAATATTATTCGTATCTTAGATAATAAAAAGAAATTAGTTGAACTTTCCTTTGTTTTCCTGAGAATGAAATATGAGCATTACACATTGGTAATAGAAATATTATTATTGAGTAATACTAGGATTGGTGATAGAAATTTTATAGAACTTGCATAAGCAAGTACTTAAGGTGGGGATTTGAACTACAACTAACCTTTCAGTCAGTCATAAAGAGATCCTATGCCATGCCTTCTTTATTACTACAGTTGGATTGCCTTCTGCCAATACCATTTTTTTGACCCACCTATTGTATATTGTATAAGCTATGTAGTGCAACATCTAATATGAGTTACATAATGTTTAAGATCACTGATATCATAGAGTCAGCTGGCAAGGTAAATTATAGTCCCTTCTTTCACGTAAGTATATCATATACACCTTAGGCTACCATGATGAAATGCGCCGTCAGCGCAAACCCGGAGAACACACACACATGCAAATAATTTTTTATTTAAAAAAAAAAAACAATTAAATTAAACATGCAAATACATTATACCATAATCACATAACACATTACATATCATTAACACACTTAGTTCTCTGGGGCACGCGAGGTTACATCGCAACAACTAAACAGAAATAAAAGATTATGATAAACCACATAACCATTTATATTATAATAACCATGAATAAATGTACATCCATGAACCAAGAGTAAGAATATTAATACATCACATAATACAATCATATGAATCTCTTAACAAAGTTATAAAGATCTAACTATTACATCATCGTTATAATATTACATTACAATCCTTGGTAAAATGAATTACATTGAATTTTTCCAACATGAGGGATTAATCTGAGAACAATGAAATTAGAAATACATAGTAAATCTAGGTACAACAACTCCAACTGCGGAAATGCTGTAAAGACCAGATGCTGATGGGGAACCCAACGGGTGCGGAGCACGTTCCACCCAACCATGTGAATTACAAGTAACTCACCCCCCGTGCTCAGAGGTGACGAGGAAGAGAACCCGACCATGAATGTCAAACCGACTCAACAACAACATGGTACAAAACAAGTACAACTCAAGGCATGCAATGAACCATCAACGTTCACAAATCACATAACAAATTAAAACTAAGAAACTCATCACAATAACATAAATTATCACCAATTATACAAGTAACTAAATAACAGTCATAAACCAATTTCACAAGAATCAGAAACAACATAAAGATACAATATCCAGAGGCAACTACAACAAAGCACAAGGGTGTCAAGTGGAGAGTGTCATTGCATAGCTCTCATGGGATCCCCTGGCCCTTCCTCCAACTGAGGCGCCGACACCCATCTATGGATCTCCTAGCCCTTCCTCCTAACTGAGGCACCGGCACCATAGGGTAGCTCATGCGGAGTCGATAACCTCTCATGAAGACAAGATTACGACCTTTCCGACCATGGCCTACTCAGTCTATCATTAGTCTATGATAGCCCTAATGCATAGATGAGGAATCCAATGTTTATTATCTTGTGTGCTTTACTACCCATCCCCCTAAATTCTATTTTTAGATTATCACTTGTTTAACTACTCTTACGTGGGTTCCCCTGAGCACTTCCTCCTTCTGAGGTGTCGGCGCCCACGAAGAGCCACTCTCCCTATGACCCCTAACACAAATCAAAACTAGGCAAGGGTTGAACTATAACATAAAAGCATAATACTCAAAACAAACTCATGCGAGGCATTAACCCTCTCACGATGACTCATAACCAAAAGTCTGAACAACTATTCAACCCTTCCTAACGTAAACCATTAAGTATCAATTTCCAAAAGTATAATCAAGATAAAGAGAACATTAAAATTAAGCAAGCCTCTGGAACAAGGGTTTTCGATAAATAAAAACTAAATACACAATTACAAAAGGTTCCCACATCGCTACCAGAATAAGGGAAAACCATAATCAAGACACACAAGATAGACCGACAATCTATAGGGTTTCACAAATTAACAACAACATAATCCACATTTCATCAAGACAACAATCTGTTTTCATCTATTACTTACATTCAGTTTTCATGATAAAATTTACCATAAATATTTTATAATAAAATAATTTTACCCTATTATTCAATTTTATTCAAAATAATCCACACATTCAAATATTCCTTTTAAAATAAAATAAATAATTATAATCAAATAAAACAATATATATATATTAAAATATATAAATATATATATATAGCCATACTGAACAAATAATAATAAAATAATACATGCCAATTAACTTTTACATATAAAACTATTTATAACAAATAAAATTTCATTTAAAATAACCTTATAAAGAATTTTAATAAAATAATAAGCTATATATATATAAATAATTTAACATATATTAAAACTAAAAATAAATAAAATAAACATAAAACAAGGCATAAGCCATGGCCTCTAATAGAGCCATCATGGTCGGGTACAACAGCCCTTGTTGTAATGAGTACCAGAGGACTCCAATAAAGGGCCTATTGTGCCACAGGGACAAGCTATGGCTCACCGTCCCCTTCAGAACTTACATAAAACACAAAGAAGGATTTAAATAAAACAAAACAATGCTGGCTAGTTAATCTGGCCTCACACTTTTATTTTTTAAATTGATTTTATTTTAATAATACATATATATATATTTTAAAGAATATAACTTTCCTGCTGCACTTTCGAGCGCCAGAAGATTCAAATTTTATAAACAAAACAAAATTACATTCCTCTATAACAATATAAAAATATAAATATGTAAGAATATATAACTACTATACAATAACTATCTCGCAATCGTATACATATACACATAAATAAATAAATGTAAATATATATCAACAAAATACTATGAGATCAATACTGCATTTTGACACAAACAACTAATTCATTTATACAAGGTAGAGAAATATTTTCTCCAAAAACAACAAAAAAAAAAGATAAAGAAATTGGGTATTTTCAAACAAAGATTCCACAGCATAACTTTCTATTTTGTTTGCAATTCAAACTTATTTTCTAAAAGGAATAACTTCAAAGATGAGCTACTTATTTATTTTTATTTTTTTGAAACAGAAAGAAGGAGATGAAACCTCTGGAACCTGGTGTCCAACGCTTATTCGAAAATCTGATGATGCCTGCTTGATTCTGATGACCTCGAAGAGCTCCCTGTTCGTGCTTCCAAATCTCCTCTACAAAATTTTGCCCTCAAACTTGAATCTGATTCTTTGTTTAGAAAACTCTTCAGGACAACACCAGTAACAGATTGAAAATCCCTCTCAAAAACTCTCCTCCAAATATAACAAAAGATTGAAAAATCTTCTCTTCAGATTCAAAATTGCATAATCAATAACTTGTGCAACTTTTCTATCCCTAATCATCTGTGTATGAGAAAACTCACAAAATTCCTAATTAAATAAAAAATATTGTCCATTTCTTCCAAAAACTCTAAAAATAAAAAATAAAAGAAAATAATTCTTTAAAAGCAAGCTTTTTAATTAGATCTGTATTGTTATTTGTTCTCACAACTTTTCATTATTTTATTTGTTTTATTGTTTTAATTTCTATTTTTACCACTTTTCTTGCACATCACATTACTATCTATTTAATTTTAAATAATTTTAGTCTAATAATTATCCTCAACAAGTGATAATTAATTAAAATAATAAAACACAATTTAATATTTTTAATTATCATTTAATTGAAACACATGACTTTATAAAAATTAAATAAAATATTTAAATATTTTCATACAAATAAATCAACATTAAAATAAACAATTATTATCCACATTCAATGAACTAAATCACAACCTATAAAATACTCACATTAATAAAATACGACATACAAAACACAAACCACAATGACGACAATTATAGAAATGCACAATACCAATCAAGCGAGATCTGGCTCTAATCATGTATCACACTCTACTGCCACCTCTATTTCCCAACATTTAATCGCTAGTTATTGGTGCTCTCTCAGCCTCTATCCCGCCGCTGTGGAATCGAGACTTGTACCTGCAAATCCTCGTGATACAAACAAAGTCGTACATGTGCATATATATAAAATCAAAGCATTAAATCAAAGATCAGACAGGGAGGGCGGAATCGCATCGCAGTGTAACAGAGCACTCGCAACCGAGTGATGCTACATTGTCCTTCATCACATCTATCCTAACAATTATAATCTAACTGATAAACTAACATTTCTAAACTAACAATTCATCTCATGACATAATTCATTAAATCATTGCATCATAATATAATTCTGAAAATCAACTAACATCACCAACCACAATGTCATATGAAATAATCATGTCCACTAAAGGTAACAACATCATCAAACATCTAACCAACCAAATCAACAATGATAGTATCATCACAATCACAAGTAGCAAACGAACGCATAGAAAAATAATAAATCCAAACCATAAGAGGAGGGGTATTACAATGCAAGATGATCAGAGTTGGTGTAGCATTAACCTTAATCTATGTAGCATTCAGTGGAAATCAAGGGCATATGAATTAAATATCTTTAGATATATTCACTATAGTGGGTGGTGACATTTTAAGAAAATTAGGTAGGAATGGCCAGTGGTAGTGATAACTCCATGTTTCTTGATTACATGCCATCCTTGGGATCAGAGTAATGATGAGATAATTTAGGAATTAGAATATGCCTTGAATGCCTTCTTTGATTGTTGGGTGAATAAAGGCTACTGGGGAAATTTTTTATCTAACTCAATTCTCACCTACTTGTCGAATCACAATCCTACCAAATTAATATTTTAGCTTTTTAAATGAATTAACAATGTGGATAGATTGGCATGATTTCATTAAGTAATTAAAACTGATGAGCTATTCCTATGTTCATTGGAAAGGTTTTGTGATTTTTTTCTTACTCATTATACCATCAATAGTTCACATCCAGCAGCATTACACTCTTCCAGTTGTATGTGAGTAGGAACACTTAAATAAAACGTTGTCTGGTAATTTCAGCATCATAGAACTAAATGAATCAATAGTGATAATATATTAAGCCATGATGAAATTTTTTATACGATAAGATCCTTCATGTTACTCGTTAATTAATCGTACTTGAGGAAATTGTCATAGTAAAATCCTTTAACTGCAATGTTGCCTCTGGAGCTTCAAAGTTAAAACTAAATCACTAAATGAAAGTTTAGAACCACGAAAGAAATTTCCCTTACATTAATTTTAATACAATTTTTTTGGTGCAAAAAATTTTCTTTTGTCCCACGCCAACCCCACAACCTTATTCCCTTAATTAAGAAGGCATGAATACTTATACCTCCACTCCTTTAGATAAGGATCTCCTTAATAAACGCCAAAATAAAAAACAATATACAATTAAGGGATGGTATGTTCTACCATATTATGTTAAGAAAAAAGAGATTCCTTTTCATTACTTTAGTTCTATTAAGAGTTAAATATTATTCATAAGAAAAGAAAATACTATGTATATATGGGTTGGGTAAAAGTAGATTATTATTTTATTAAGAAGAAGACAAGTTTCATAAATTTATTTATGTTATTTTTTTCTCTAGTTAATAGATTTAATATGTATAAGTAAATAAAGTCACTCTTCTTATATATAATATTTATTATCTATATAGTTAAATATGGATATAAACAAGAGGAGTTAGTAGAATTTTTAAATAAATAAATGCTTCATGTGTAGATAAGAAGAATTTTTATTTGGGTTTAATACTATCAGTATCTTAGATAATAAAAATAAATTAGTTGAGTTTTCCTCAAATGTTTTCCTAAGAGTGAAATATGAGAATTACACATTGGTAATAGAAATATTATTATTGAGTAATAGTAGTATTTGTGATAGAAATCTTATCGAACTTGCATAAGTAGGCAAGGTGGGGATTTCAACTACAACTGTCCTTTTGGTCAATCGTAAAGAGATCCTATGCCATGCTTTCTTTATTGCTTTAGTTGGATTCCCTTCTGCCCATACCAATATTCTGACCCACCTATTGTATACCATATAAGCTATGTAGTGCAACATCTAATCGAAGTTATAGAATGTTTAAGATTACCAATATCATAGAGTCAGCTGGCAAGGTAAATTATAGTCCCTTCTTTATGCAAGTATGGACATACCTGCAAGCTAGTTGTATGATCAGAGTTTGTGTAGAATTAACCTTAATCTGTGTAGCATTCAATGGTAGTCAAGGGCATACAAATTGAATATCTTTAGATATATTCACTACAGTGGGTGGTGACGTTTTAAGAAAATTAGGTAGGAATGGTTAGTGGTAGTGATAACTCCATGTTTCTTGATTACATGCCATCCTTGGGATCAGAGTAATGATGAGATAATTTAGCAATTAGAATATGTCTTAGCCTTGAATGCCTTCTCTTATTTTTGGGTGAGTAAAGGCTACTCGGGAAAATTTTATCTAACTCAAGTCTCACCTACTTGTCGAATCACAACCCTACCAAATTAATATTTCAGCTTTAATGAATTAATAGTGTGGATAGATTGGCACAATTTCATTAAGTAATTAAAATTTATGAGTTGTTCCTATGTTCGTTGGAAAGGTTTCATGATTTTTTTTCTTGCTCATTGTACCATCAATAGTTCACATCAATCAACATTACACTCTTCCAATTGTATGTGAGTAGGAACAATTAAATAAAATGTTGTCTGGTAATTTCAACATCAGAGAACTAAATTATTCGATAGTGATAATATATTAAGCCATGATGAAACTTTTATATGAAAAGATCCTTCTTATTACTCGTTAATTAATTGTACTTGGGAAAATTGTAATAGTAAAATCTTTTAGTTGCAATGTTCCTTCGTAGCTACAAAGTTAAGACTAAATGACTAAATGACTAAATGAAATTTTAGAACCACAAAAGAAATTTCCCTTGTATTAATTTTAATACAATGTTTTTGGTGCAAAAAAATCTCTTTTGGCCCAAGCCGACCCCATTTACTTTATCTCTTAAGAGATATACAACCTTATTCCCTTAATTAAGAAGGGACGAATACTTATACCTCCACTCCTTTAGATAAGGATCTCCTTAATAAACACCAAATATATATATATAATTAAGTGATGGTACATGTTCTACCATATTATGTTAAGAAAAAGAAGATTCCTTTTTGTTACTTTAGTTCTATTAAGAGTTAAATATTATTCATAAGAAAAGAAAATCCTATGTATATGGGTTAGGTAAAAGTAGATTATTATTTTATTAAGAAGAAGAGAAGTTTCATAAATCTATTTATGTTATTTTTTTTCTAGTTAATAGATTTAATATGTATAAGTAAATAAAGTCAATCTTTTTATATATAATCTTTATTATCTATATAGTTAAATATGGATATAAATAAGAGGAGTTAGTTGAAATAAATAAATGCTTCATGTGTAGATAAGAAGAATTTTAATTTGGGTTTAATATTATTAGTATCTTAGATAATAAAAAGAAATTAGTTGACTTTTCCTTTGTTTGCCCAAAAGTGAAATATGAACATTACACATTGGTAATAGAAATATTATTATTGAGTAATAATAGGATTGGTGATAGATGTGGTAATATATATATATATATATATAATTTTATTCTTCAAGGGTAGTAATAAAGAAATTAACTAAGTTAACATTAAATTTAATGTTAATATTATTATTCAATAAAATATTAATATTATAAGCGAGGTTAATATTATTTCTTCAATCAAAAGCTGGAAGTAATATTAAGATGTGTTTTAATATTAATACACATTAATTGATTTAATGTTAACAATAATATCATTGATTTAATCTAAAATTTAAATATATGAAATAATATTATCACTATTTTCACGTGATCGTATTATTAAGTTAGATCAGATTAGAATACAAAGATTATTTTTCCAAATATAAAGTTTTATGGGATTTTCTAGTGTAACATCTTGGATCTGACAATAACATTAATATTTTGGTTAAAGAAAGTAATAAGGTAAATGTGAAATCAATTATTAGTGTTATTGTTTGCATTAATGCTAATACTTTGATGGTAATATAAATGTGTTGATTACAATAATTACATTATCCACGATTAACTGAGTTTGAGTGTTAATACTATGGTGGAGAGATTAATGTTTTAATAAGGGTTAAATATCAATCAACCTAACAATAATATTCAATGGAGGTGAAAATATGTAATATAAATTGATGATAGATTAATAAAACAATCATCTTCATCATTAAAATTTGAATAAGGATTAAACCATAGTATTGTCATCTTGAGATTTTTGGGAGACTTATTATTGGTGATGTCATTTAGAATTAATTGATAAGGGAATATATATATATATACACACATATATTACAATAAATTCTTAGGTTGATTACATCATCAGATGAATGATAAATTTTAATACAAGTTTCATCACTGGATGAATGATGGAATCACTAGCTATGCATGAGCATCAGACAAATAACAAAGGCATCATTAATGTTTAAGGGTTGTCTAGTCAATGACAATTTTATCATTAAGGAATGGTTGTTGATTAAGGTAGTATTGACTCAAACATGTAGGGGAGTAGGTGCCCCTTTTGCACAACCTTGGAATATTCAATCTTAACGCTCCCTTACTCAAATGCAATAAGGTTTAGTCTCTCGGTAAGTGAAAGTTAATAAGTTATATTTGGATGTCTCCCAAAAGGTGTGCAACTCATAACATGTTCAATGCTACACTTCCATCTCTTAGAGTGTATCATTAGCTCAATGCTTGTTTAAAAAAAAAAAAATTGTTGGGATTTTTTTAGTGAAAAATTATGGGCATGACAAATTTCTCCATCCATATAGAGCCATAATCTCTTTGAAGTCTCCAAAATGGGTATAATGCCAAAGATCAAACATATAACAAGAAGAGGTGAACAATAAATTAATCATTTATGCAAAATACCCATGTAAAATGACTTACAAATTCCAGAGAACAAGAGTTTTAAAACCCTCTAATCTACCATAAAACAAAGCTAAAGTTGATGATTTTTGGAATAGTCTACTATAAAACCAACCACAGAGCCGAAGGTGATGACTTTTACAATACTCTACTATCAAACCAACACCACAATGGCTCTTTCGACAATGGAACTTAATCAATATTGCATTTACTTCGTTCGCTGCCATCATACAAGAATAGTAGGATGTATTAACCCTTGCGTGAGAAAACACTTACCATTTTTCTTCCGTGTATCTAGGCAACCAACTCCACCACCACCAACCCACGTAATTAGCAAGCTCCATGTTGTCATAAAAAAACCTAGGGAAATCACCACCAGCCAAGAGATCTCTAGCGCCAACAAATCCTATTCACAACTAGGTTGATGAAAAGCCCGGTGGAAACTTTAAACAAATGGCCTATCGGATAGTTATGCATAATAATTCAATGGGTAATTATTTGGGTAAAATGTGAACTGAATCAATGTGAATTTAATAAATAAAATAAATATATTTATTTCGAAATAGGTATAAAAATTAAAATTAATGAATGAATATTATGAAAAATTATATATCTAAATTTTAGTTAAATTATTATAAGAAAATTTCAAGAATTTTTTGGATTATAAAATATTAGACTTTATATTTTTATATTATAGTTAATTGAATAATATTATGGAGTGTACATTTCAATATAAGCTAAGTTGTCATGAGTGAGGGACATTTATGTCTTTATATAGTAGATGATAACATTATGAAAGAGAATACATCCAAATTATAAGTCTTCTATTGAATAAACTATCATGAATAATAAAATAGTATTTAATATTTATATTTTGGAATTAAGAAAAAAGAGCATATATTTAAATCATAAAGCATCTTTTAATTATACTATGGTGAAAATGATAATGATATTTTTAAAAATTAACATTGCATACCTCTAAACTATAAATCCTTTGACCAAAATATCATGAATAATACTTTATCTTTATAAATTAAAATTATATATTTAAATAATATATTACTTTTTCTAATAAAAAGGGGTAATTTAAATATTATTGTAATACAGAAAGAAACAATGTAAAGGAATCAGGGAACTCATAGGCTCCCAAGAAAGAAAGTACAAGAACAACCAACCAAGACAAAAACCAACATCCAAATAGCCCCAAACACCTTATCCCTCCATATCATCAACAATGACCCTCTCTAGTTCATGACAATAATCAAGGGATAACGATCCCCACCCCTCAACCTTCCAATCATTTGCATGCTCTGAAGCCCACTTAGCCAAATAGTCAACAACCCTATTCCATTCATCAAGAATGTGGGCAAAAGACACCACTTCCAACATCGAGCACATCTGCAGAATTTGTTGAACCACCAATGCCAGCTACCAATTGACCTTGGCCACCTTTTGCTCGTGCAACATATTAAAAATAATTTGTGAGTCAGATTCACAGATAATCCTACACCAACCTGAAGCACAAGAACACTCAATGGCCTAGAGAATCACCAACCCCTCCATAAAGTTGATAGAATGATGCCCTTTAAGGATGGAGAAAAAGAAAATAACTGATCCAAAACAGTCTCTTCCAACTCCACCAATCCTAGCAGGCCTAGGATTACCCTAAGAGGAACCATTTGTATTAATCTTCAAAATATCCACTAGAGGGGGTAACCATCTTCCAACCCTTTGAACCCTCTTTTTAGCTTGCCTACCTCTTTTGACATAAGTAGAGACATAAATCAACCCCTACAAGCCCAATCTATTCACAATATCATCAACTCTCCTTTCCAAAGGATAAGTCACTTCACATTTGGTTTCCACCGTCTCTTGGATCATACCAAAAAAATTGTGCCAAATGTATTGGACCATCAACCTATCCCCACAAAAAATCCTATGATTCATTTCCAACCAAATTTTCCAAAGGATGAATGTAGGACCAATCCACCACACAATATGGAGGAAAGAGGCCTAGACAGGAGGTCTTCCCATATTGCACCAAAACTCCACAAGGGAAGAAGCATGAACACAAGGATGTTTCCAAACATCCCACCATAAATGTCAAAGTAGCATAGAATAAGAACAATGGAAAAATAAATGGGAAGAATCCTCCTCACTGCAACCACACAGAACACAAATAGAGGGACCTTGGAATCCCCACTTCCGAAGATTATCCCAAGTCAAACATCTATTCCAAGCTAAATTCCACACGAAAAATTACACTTTGTCCATGAAAACTTATTCCACACCTATTTCCACCAAGGGACCTCCACCCCTCCAAACTTATGAAACAACAACTCCTGATACCAACTAGCCATAGTGAAAGCACCCATAGGATCTGGGCTCCAAGCTAGAATATCCTTATCCCTAAGGGAGCTACATTGTCTACCAGCAAAAATATTTTGAAGCTCAGCACAGTCCTCCTCCAAACCAACCATAGGCCAATCGCAAGAATCCTTCCACCTGGCCACCTCCATCAACCCACATTGATAAGAAGTCTTAAAAACAATCACCCTTGACCAACCAACCTCCAAGAAGCATTAGAAAAGATTCAACAAATTAGGATACTCTCTCAAAATGGGAGAAAAACCATCCAAAGAATTAGACCAAAAGAGAGCCTCAACCCCCTATTACATATCCAAAACAAGCCCTCCTTGATCAACACAACCCCTTTCTTAAGCATTCCCCAAATCATAGAACATTTCACCACCAAAGGATACCTAGGAATCTCCTCCTTCAAAACCCCCGGTAGGTACTTGTGACATAAAATCCTGGCCCAGATATGATCCTACTCCACACACCACCTCTAGTAGAGCTTTGCAGCCAACACCATCCCAAACCAAGTCAATTTCCACAAACCTAGACCTCGAAATTGCTTTGGGCTACACACAATATCCCACTTCACCAAGCTCCACTTAGAAGAGGATAAGCTTTCGACCCATAAGAATTATCTAGTCAAAGAATCAAAATCCTTCACAAACCCCACCAAACCCACCTAGAGCATGCATCTACAAATAGGAAGAGCTTGCACCATAGATTTAAGCAACTGAACATGGCTAGCGAAGGACAACCATCTATGAGTCCAATGATTAACCTTCACACGAGACTTGTATAGAATATTCTACCATGACTCCCTAGGAAGACTACCATAAGAGATAGGAATTCCAAGATAAGTTAAATGAAGAGAACCAATCTAAAACCTCAAGATACGAGCAATCCTTTGCTAAATAAGCTGAGGAGTATTGAACAAGATAATGGAAGATTTATCTTCATTAATCCTTTGACCAAAAGCAACAAGATAGATATCCAAAGCCTTGCACAAATTCATAGCTTCTTTGATCTTAGCCATACCCATCAAAGCAGTATCATCCATAAATTGTAGGTGATATTGAGGGGGAAAACCATTTCCCCACACCCATCCTTGAATCAAACCCAACTCCACATTATGTTTCACCACTCTCCCCAGACCTTCAACAAGAAGAATAAATAAATAAGGAGAGAGAGGATCCCCTTGACGAAGGCCCTTAGAAGCACTAAAAAGAGAAGAAGGCTCACCATTAATCAACACCAAGAAAGAAGTGGAGGTAACACAACACATAACCCACTAGACCCACTTCTCAACAAAACCAAAAGTAATAAGAATTTTTTAGAAGGACCACTTAACTCTATCATAGGCCTTCGCCATATCCAGCTTGATGAACATAACCTTCTCTATTGAGGATGCCATAGAATGGATAGTTTCAGTAGCAATGACCACCCCGTCCAAAAAAAATTGATCCTCCAAAAAACCACTTTGTTCCTTAGAGATAAGACATCTAAGCCATCGCTTTAGTCTTTCAGCAATCAACTTGGAGATTATTTTATAAACCGCATTACAAAGGAAAATAGGCTGAAATTGACTTATCTGATCTTCCCCCTCACACTTGGGAATGAGAGAAAGGAAGCTAGAGTTCAAATCTTGCAACATATGATTATTCCTCTGAGACTCACAGACCACCTCCAAAAGATCCAGCTTAATGATATCCCTAAATTTGTGATAAAGTTCAACTAGAAAGCCATTAGGGCCCAAAGCTTTTCCTTTCTTCATTTGGAAAATAGTAGCCTCCAATTCCTCCAATGAGATCAATCCCAAAAGATGCTCATTCATCTCACCAGTAACCAAGGTGGGGATACAAGAAAAACCATGGTTTTCTTCCACTAAACCATGCTAGGAATCCTCTCTAAATAATGAAGCAAAAAACTACGAAGCTTCTCTAGACATATCCTACAGAGAAGATGAATGCTCACCCTATCATTCACAAGAATAGGAATAGAATTACCATGGCTCTGAGCTTTCATTGAATTGAGGAAGAAAGCAATGTTTCTATCTCCCTCCTGTAGCCACTCAATGCAAGCCTTTTGTTTCCAATAAATTTCCTCGCGCAACTCACACTCTTCCAAAACTTTCAAAGCCCTTGCCTCCTCCCTGAGTAACTTGTCTGAAAGACCAAACTCCCTTATCTCCCAAGTGATGACATCCAAGTTAGCTTGAGCAATAGCCTTAGCATGAAAAATATTTCCAAAACACTACCTGTTCCACCTTTTGAGTTGATATTTCACATATTGAAGCAGTTTGGAAAAAGATTACATAGCAATGCCATAAGCAGGTCTTCCCCTCTACCACCATTTGACCATATACTCCTACAGAGAAGAATATATCAAACACATAAACTGGAACTTGAAAGGGGGGACCAAGAAACACACACCAAAGTAGGAGATAATTTAATAGGCTCGTGATCCGAGCCCCTCTAGTCCAAAATCTCATGCAAGTAGACCACCATCCTCCAATCTAGAAACAAGATACCAAGAAATGGTCAAGTCTCTCAGCAATAAAATTCTCTCCCATTCTCCTATTGTTCCAAGTAAACTCACCATTACGGGGCTTAATGTCAACTAAATTCAAGGTTGATATGTTATCATGAAGAAGGAAAGTTGAGGGCTCCAATCTTGCAATACCACCCTTCTTCTCATCCAACTCAATAATGGCATTGAAATCACTCGCAATAATTCAAGGTAAAAAAGGAGCTAGGCTCCAAATCAACTTAATATGAAACCACAATAACTTTTTAGTAGGAATATCAGTAGATGCATAGATGTTTGAAAGTAGAATTGTTTCCCTCGAATCTAGACTTGAAGCAACCATAGAGATGGAAGACTTGGAGGACACCCAACAAAGAGGAGGAATCTTCAAAGGGTTCCACAGGAAAACCAAACCCCCTACACTACCCTACACCCCAATACACTGGTAGTCCCCCTGCCCCCATAGCTATGGTAGCAAACCAATCATACTTTCAATAGATAACTTAGTCTCCTGTAAGAAAAGAACATCAGGAGAATGAATTTTCACCAATTCATGAACAACCTTCTGTTGAGGGAAACTATTCAAGCCCCTTACATTCCAAGAGAGGATGATCATTTCAAAGGGTTAGAAAAATGGGAATCCAAGATCTTAACAAATCTAGACTCCACCAAAGTCTCCCCCATCATCTTTATTTTTTCCAAGTCCTTTCTCCCAACTTTGGAAGATTTCTCAACAACCCCTTTCTTTTGGTCATTCTGAAGAATACCCAATGAAGGAGGAGCCTTGCTACCTTTTCCTAAATTAGACCCCACTTTCACCAATGGAGTGGAGATCCCTCCCTCCCTCATCTTTGAATCCCCAAGAGGCTTCGACCTCCCATGAAACACCAAACTCAAATCTGGTTCCACTTGCAAAGCACTAGCCTCCTAGGAAGGTTGGTTGAAATCTAGAATAGTACCTTCCTAAACTCCATCTGAAACACCCTGATCCATAAGCATCATTCCAAGATTCACCTCTTGTTGACTGAGATCATCTAGAACCTCAAATATATTAAAGGTATCTCCTTCCTAATTCTCTTTAAGTGTCCTCTTTTGACATCGATTCCTATTACAAGCCTTAACTAGAATAAATCCCTCTACACCAATAGCCTCACCAAGAATGGGGTCCTTTCCTTTCGAACCATAGATTTTTGGGTTCCTATGTACTTCTCTAGCTCGTCTAAGTTCACCTAAAAGGAGAGAGATAGGGCCAAAAATACTAAGGGTTCATTCAAATTATGTTGTGTGATGTCGTCTAAGATAAATGAGATGAACTAAATGCAAGTGAGTGACTTATATGACTGAATATGTATGCAAAACTAAGATCTATGATATGTTTGAAAACATGTTGTGATAAGCAAACAATGAGCTAAATGAAGAAATAATGCAAAATAGAAAGAAATAGGATGAAAAGGAGTGTACCTAGGTAAGATTTGATGATTCTGGAATGTTGTGAATGTTGTCTAGAATTATTGAATTAATGGGACTAATTCACCAGGTGGTGAATTCGTCCTACTAATGGTGAAAAAGTGTTAAAACAAAGTTTCTACTATCATGATCCGCATCCACAAAATTAAAAAAATTAGTATTAAGGTAGGATCATTTGCTATCAGGAAAAATCAGTCCCTCCCAAAATTTTGAGAAATCAAGAGATAACCCTACAACACCAGATTTGGAAATGTCTACTTGTCGAGCTATTGAGGTCAAATCTATAGAAAATAGACATAATGCATTCTTCAAGCTTGAAATATGATTGATCTAACTTGAAACGCCTAGTTGACTTGTTGATCAATCTTCAATCACCTAAATGCTTGTTAAATCTGCAAACACACATGAAAGAGGGGAAAAATGGTTGAGGGATAGTAACAGGGCTTTTCCTTGGTCAAACCCCACCTTTTGGTAATCAAACCCTTAATGAAACAATGAAATGAAAGAGAATGGTAAACTAGTAACATGCAATTTCTATTAACTTACCAAACCCTTGATGATGCAAATCTAAAGTGATGTCGATGGATGCTCCAAAGTGCTTGAATATTGCTTGATAAGATGATGTAAGATGCTTGTGTATACACCCAAACACCGAGAAGATAATTAATTAACACAACTTATTTGATTAATTAACCTTATTTCATCTTACTATTAAATAAATAGAAATATTTATTTATAGTTCATTCTTCTAAATTCTTCTTCAATTTATTCAATTTTAATTAAATATACAAATTCAGTTTGTGTTATTTAATTATTACATCGCTCAATCTTTTACTCAATTTAACAAGGTTAAATACTTTGTTATTTAATTATCCTTCTATATTAATTTAACAAAAAAAATTCTAAATTCTGTTTTATTAAAATATTTATTCCCTTTTACTAATTTGATTAAATCAAATTATTCAAATCAAGGAATAAAGGAAAATTTCCTCTATTTACTCACCTACCAAATTTGATATCAAAAATCCAAATCAATTCAACTGGTATTCACATGAAGCTGTGGAGACAAATTTGCAGGCAATCCTCTCAATCTTCTTCCTCTAATCCTTCCTATCATCTTTCATAATTTTTTCATGGGGAGAAACCATTCCCTTCATTAGCTCAAGCTTCTCAATCTCTCACCATTCAATTCTCTAGATTGAATCCAAGCCTCTGTTGTGTTGCCCCGTCACACTGTGCTACTATGAAATCTATATATACAGCCTTCTTCAATAGGAAATGCATCCGAGAACCCCAATTTTGTGCAAACTTACTCTTTAGGAATAACAATCAAGCAATAGCAATAGCATCATATAAATCATAGCATCAATAGAATTAGAATCACGGTTGCATCATAGTTTTTACTATAGCTTCCATTTATCATATTTCATGTCAAAATAGATTACAGTAGCATCAATATCATCTAGAAATCATTATCAATCATTATATCATTGCATTTAGCATCACTCCATTCTCTAGATTGGAATTTTAAACAATCACACTGCTTACCAAATCTAAGAGCCTTCTATGACTTGATAAATCTTTGGAGATAGGAGACAATGTGATGCAATCAAGTTTTTTAAACTTTAAATTAGTTTAATTCATGTTAAATATTGATATAATGTTTCATTAAGAATTTTTTTAGTTGTTTTACTTATTTACTTATTTCACACTTACATTTTGGCACCCACCATGAGGCCTAACCCCATATTTTTAACATTTTTTTTCTGAAAAGCGTTTGTAAAGGATACAAGTGTGTTTTCTTTTAGCGTGATCAAAAGATTTTGTAGCACATCTAACACAAACTATAGCACTTCTACGTGTTTTAGCATTTCTGACGAAAACTATAGTGCTTTCGAATTTTGTTTTAGTGCTTTAACCAAAATCTTCTAGCACAGTTCATGTTCAAAATATGTTTTAGCATATCTAAAGAATTCTACAGTGCTTCTGACCAATTCTACAGTGCTTCCAACATTTTCTATAGCACATCTAAGTATTTCTATAGTGCTTCTAAACTCTGTTATAGTGCTTTTGTAAATCGTTATCTGGATTTGACGCGACCGCGGCCAGCAACTTAATTTTTTTCAGTTGGATTTAAAATGAATCAATCCTAGGATAGTCACTTAAGTTAAAATATATCAATCTAGGGTAGTCACCAAAAATTTCAATTTGGAATTAAAAATGAACACCATCTCTTTTTGTGAAGCAATATCTTCACATAGATATAAAATTGTTGTTTGGGCTCTAAAATTCAACACTTGATTACTATGGTTGTGTGGTGATAGGAATATGCTCTCCCCTTGACTGGGTGATCAAAATTCCAAACTCATCCTTTATTTTATGCATTTCTAGCTTTATTAAATCCTTTAGAAGGCCTATCATAGTGGGAAAAAATGCTCACACTATGGGAACAACCTAAGTGGGAATGCCTAAAGCTAAGGATTCCAACCCACTATAATAAAAATTTGAGTTTTGATGAAATTCCAACTCGATAGTAGTGTGAAAGATAACCATCCCCAAAGCGTTTGTTCTAAAGTTTGGGAGGTCTCCTAAGGGATTTTATCAGTGCAAAAAACCCTATCTATGAACCATAGTGTAGTATCCAACTTGTCAATTTTTGAACATTATAATACTCAGTAGTGCCAGGGAAGGGAAGAATCTACCCCCAAGACACTCACCATATAATTTCCAAGGACCGTTTGCTTAGGGGATCAATAAATCTAACCTTGAGTACATTCCTGGAAAAGACAAAAACACAAGCGCCCTCTAGGGGGTGACATGACTGTGTGAGTCGACACAATTTTAAGATGTGGGTTGATTAAGTATAACAATGACCTACTTGTCCTTAAGAGTGAGTTTTTCTAAAGTGTCTTTTTGTTAATAAACCTATGGAAATCAAGAAGGATCTATTTGATCCTTGAACATACACTCAATTTTTAGAACTTAGGACTTAAAAACACTTGTTTTACAAATTGATTGTTGTGTCTTTGAATCATTAAATCAGATAAAGATCATCCAAAACAAAACACAAAGAGTGAAAAAAATAAAATAAAATAAAAACACAAAATAAAATGGTGAAATTTATGATTAGGGATTGGAAATCCACAATTTTTTTCAAGAAATCTCTCAAAACAAGATTCAAGAGACCAAAGAAACAACTTAGTTACAAAAACCTTTAAAAAAAAGACATTTCTTGTATCAAAATAGAAAAATCTTGCTTCATCATAGAACTTTCATCCATATGTTTCATGATTTTTCTAGGGGATACATAGATAATTATGCCTTAGAGCCCTTATATTCACAAGCCTATTTCCAAAGAAGAGCTCTTTCAAATGAACCTAATCGTAGTCAACCTATTCATTTATCTTCCATTCCACAACCACTGATAGAGTATTCTAACAAGATAGATCAATTCATACAATAGAGGAAACATTTTTGAAACATTAGGCTTGTTATTAGAATTAGGAAATTTACCAACAAAAATACTCTGTCTAAATACCTCAGATTTCATCTGAAAATCAGTCCACCCATTAAGAAAAACTAGACAAACACTAATAAATCTTGAAACAACGCATCTGTAGTATATTTTAGCACATCTACAGTCTATCATCAGTGTCAGAAAAATCAAAAACTTTAGCGCATCTATGATCTTTCTTAGCACATACACTGGGTTTGTTAGTGCATAAAATGTCTGTTTTAGCACTTACATAGTCTATTCCAGCACCTCTAACAAAAATCCCAATGCATCTACAAAATTTTACTAGTGATAGAAATAGCAAGTACTTTAGCACTTACACAATCTATTTTAGCACATCTGAACTATTTGGTAGTGCTTTTACCATATTTTTAGCACATACAATGTCTATTTTAGTGCTTCTACCCTTTGTAATAGCGCATCCACAAGATAGAAAAATAGAGACCTATTAGAAACATTTGTCAGATGATAAACATCAGAAAACTCAGGTTTTTACCAGTCAAAAACATTTCACAGTCTAGACAGTGTCCTAAAACCTCAAACAAAGTAGGTTCTTACAAGTCAAATTGTTTTCAAACATAAACCTAGATCTTGCAAATTACAAAGTGTCAAACTATCAAAACAAATCTTGATTATTGAGTTAAGTTTCCTCATCAGGATTTTGACATCCTATCATCATGAAACAAAACACAGTAATCAAATTTTCAACTTAGTCTCATCAATAGAATATATCATTCTATTTGACTTTGTTAAAATAAAAATCGACACTAATCCAAACACAAAGATCCAAGTTTAGTGAAAACAACCAATACTTGTATGTCAATCTTGACAAGATTGCAAAGACAAAAACTTAGAGAAAGGGAAACTGAAACACAAAATGTCATGGCTGAAGAAAACCCTTTTTACAGATTCTAGCAACATGATACCAATGAAATAACTCAAGAGGATACACAAACCACCCAACAGGATCCAAATTTTCACAAATTTATGGAAAAGGTCTTGGAAAAATACCTCTTAATATTAGTAGAATTAGGTGTGAAACTTTCAAAATATTTTGACATCAATCGATTAAAGGAAACACCTAGAACAAATGAATAAGGACCACACAACATGCAAGACACAAATCAAGTGGTTGCTTTAACAACTCAAATTCAAAATATCCAACAACAAATTCAAGATATGCAAAAGGGAACCACAAAGAGTTATTCATTGTAGGACATTTGTCCTTATCCCTTCATCCGAGTGTAGATATGATACCCTTCCCTAGGCATTGTGAGTTTCCCAAATATGACAAGTATAATGGAAAAATAGATCCGATTGAAAATGTAAGGTAATTCAGAACAATGAGCCTCAAGTTTTCATAAGAGGATACTTACCTAGTGAGGTTGTTTCCTAGGAGTTTAGGAGCACAGTGTATGGAATGGTTTTCCAAATTACAACTAGGGATCAATCCTTTGAGGAACTAGTCAACAAATTTATCACACAGTTCTCTTTCAACATTCAACATGATGTAACCATAAAGGATCTGTATAACATGAAACAAAAGAAGGGTGAGACATTCATATCCTTCTTACAACGTTGGAGAAAGTTGTTTGCTAGATATCCTTGATCTATACCTGAAGAGGAAAAGATTAAATTATTTATTGACAACTTAAATGGTGAAATGAGTTATAGACTAGAATTGCAATGTCCCCTGACATTTGAATAAGTGATTAAGAGCAGGCTTAAGATTGAAGAAGCTTTAGTCAAAATAGGAGTGATTAAACATTTCAATGATACCTCAAACAATGCAAATTTCTCAAATCATTATGGAAACAATGACAAGCCTAAATATTGGCAGAAAAATAGAAATACTGGAAGCAATGATGCTACAACTAACACAAAAAATACAAAACCAATATTCAATTTGATGGAAACAACCATTAAAATCAAAATGAAAACCAGAATAACAATCAAAGCACCACTCATAACAATAACATAAACAATGGAGAATCTCGATCGTCATATCAAAGACAATCAAATCGACTGAGATTTACTCCATTAGGAAAAACTTTGGAATCAAGAATGAGAGAACTCATTGCAAATAGACTAATTACTCTACTAGAAGCACGAAATTAGGAACCGAAAGTGAAACCATCCTGGTGGAACGATGCTGATTATTGCAACTTTCACAAAATAGAGGACATAAAACAAATGACTGCATGCAATTAAAACATTTGATACAAGACTTGGTAGAAGCAAAGAAGGTGTTTGTCAAAGGGAATCAAACAAAAAATGATCATAGTACGTTCACAAATCCTTTACCCAATTATGAAAGATGATAATCTTCTTCAAACAGTAAAGGTAAAGGTATAAACTATTCCTACGATAGCACCATTCATTGTGTTTTTGAGGTTGAGAAAAAAAACCAAACAAATAATGTTAACCTCAATGATAATATAATCTTGAACGTGATCCCAGACACAAATATATCTGACAACCAAATAAATGTCATAAAAATCAGGGAAAAACAAGAAAATCATCCAATTAATGTAATGACAAGGGGGTAGTCCAAAGTGATACTAAAAAGAGTTTCATCTAAAAACACTACTCCCCCTTCACATCAATACAACATTGTGGACCAACTACAAAAGCCCGTACAGATATCCATACTAGAACTTCTCAAAATTTCACCATCACATAAAGAAGTCCTGGAAGAGGCTCTAGTTGCTACTACAGTACCCAATAATTTGGATGTCTGTCAATTTCAAGATATGGTGGGACATCTGACCACACCTCATTGTTTTTCATTCTCCGAACAAGATGATGTATCACTAAATCACCCACACAATGCAACCTTGCATATAGAGGTTCTAATCCATAAACACCGTGTCAAACATGTCTTAATAGATGGTGGAGCTAGATTAAATATTTGTACTTTGAAATTAAGTCATGCACTAGGCTATTTTGGCAATGCCATTGATGCCAAAAGAAAGATAACAATAAAGCCATATGATGAAGAGGAAAGGTCTTCCAAAGGGTTGATTGTACTACCAATTCAAGTAGGATCGATTTTCAAAAACATAGTTTTCCAAGTGTTATACAAGGAGCTAATAGATAACATAATATTGGGTCATCCATGGATCCATGAAATGCAAGCAGTACCTTTGACATATCATCAATGTTTGAAGTTTTCATTCAATGGACAAGAGGTCAGTATATCAGCTGACAACAATAATCCATAGACTTGCAATGTGCTGAAAGAAAATCAAGACACTCTAGTACCCCACAACAAAGAAGTCAGTACTTCTACTTCATCTAGTGGTGAAAAGTAACCCAATTTCATATCAAAATGGGTTGAGAAGGACCAGGCAAAAGAAACAATTGTTGTTGACTCAAACAATGAAGGACCCATGAATAATCTATCGCAACAGTTTTCAGACAAGATCTAGTTGAAGGAAAAAGGCTTAGGAGAATATTCCCTTGAGCAATCTTTGTGTCTCTCACAATTGCTGCCATCACCAAAATCATATGGATAGGCCACATCCAACACACCATGTTCATCACAACCAATCACAGCTCTAAATGAAAGATTTGTAAAAGCAGGTACCCTTGAAGATGAATCAGAAGACAAAGCCATTCTCAATTGGCTATACAAGGATGAAGAAGCCTCAACGTTAGCAAATATCGGCATCAGAACAAATCAGTATGGAAAAGGAAAGGCTATCTTAGAAAAAATGGGTTATGAAGGCCAAGGACCAATTGGAAAAAGAAAGGATGGTATAATAGAACCTATTTAGACCCTAACACTATAGCCTAAAGACAAAATAGGATTAGGCTATACAAGGGAATCAAAAGAACTAACTCAGAAAGTGGTAGAAATGATTCTTCAAATGAGAGATGGTTCTAACATGAATTCCAATGAGTATGAATGGGAATATTTATTTTCCACATCATACACTGAAAAAAAAATTGATGTAATCCAAGCATATACACCCTTACGAGAGGGTGGTAAAAGTTCAAGAAATAGACCATTTGTAATGGGATTAACAAATATTGATGACTCAAGTGAAGACGAACAAACATCGAGTTAGATAGACGACTTGGAGGTGAGTACTATCATAGACCTCGACCTTCCCACTGACAACTTTGACCATTTGGAAATCATAACACCTATAGCCATCAACCTTATTCAACCTAATGACTTATAACCCTTGAGGCATCCCGAACTTATTGACTGGGAACCCACTGAACCTATTCATTTACCAGTCTTTTCAAATGATGATGCCATCATAAACTATCTCTATAGTGACGAACCTAATACAAATTCTATCCCTAACACTCATGATGATACTTCAAAACAGGAGGGTGCCAAATCTTCTAGTTGCAAAAATGACAACAAGAAAAATAGATGTAATAGTTAAAACCTTTCTAAGGCAGTATTAAATCTTGAAAAAGAAAAAATAAAGAACATATATAACAATGAAAACCTTTCTAAGGCACTGAAGTATGGAAGATTTGACACCCTTCCAGAGCATTACCATGATAGATCATCAGTACTGGTAGAACCAACACAGTCTATAAATTTGGGAACAATTGAAAAGGAAAAGATTATGCATTTGGTAGCATCTATGATAGAACAGGAGAAGCCTGCATTCACCAAATTCTTTGAGGAGTGACATATCAATTTTTCTTGGTCTTATTCTAAGATGTCGGGATTGGATCCAGATCTCATGATGCATCATTTGTCTCTACCAACTAGAATCAAACCATTCAAGTGAAAATTGAGAAAAATGCATCCTCACATTGCCCTAATGGTTAAAGCTAAACTAAAGAAATTGTTAGATGAAGGATTTGTTCGTTCCATCGATTATGCAGAATCAATTTCAAATATTGTTCCTGTATCTAAACTTGATAGTAGCATCAGAATATGCACAAATTTTAGAGATATAAACAAGATGTTCCCAAAGGATGGTTTTCCTTTACCTAGCATTGACATCATTGTCGATCTAATAGTGGGACATGCCATGTTGTCTTTAATGGATGGATTTTCATGGTATAACCAAATAAAGATAGCACCTAAAGATTAGGAAAAGATAGCATTCACTTGCCCTTGGGGTACATTCTATTGGAATGTCATGCCCTTCGGATTGAAAAATGCAGGTGCAACATATCAGCAAGTGATGACCACTATTTTCCATGACATGATGCATATTTTCATGGAAGATTATGTGGATTAGATCTTAGAAAAATTATACACCAAGGAGGGACATCTAGAAATCCTCGACAAAATCTTTACTAGACTCGAGAAGTTCAATGTCAGGTTGAACCCTAAAAAATGTGTGTTCGGGGTAGCATCAACAAAACTCCTTGGTTACATAGTGTCAGAGAAAGGAATTGAAGTAGATCCGGCTAAGGTCAAAGCAATAATGGATATGTCGCTGCCTAAAAACATCAATCAATTTTGATCTCTACAAGGTAGGTTACAATCCATCAGGAGATTTATCTCCCAACTGGCAAACAAAAGCCACCCATTTAATCATCTACTTTGAATAAGAATGTTTCATTCAAGTGGGATCATCAATGTGAAACAACTTTTAACCAGATAAAAGAATATTTAATGTCGCCTCCAATAATCATTCCACCTTCAGCAAACAAACCATTATTATTATATATCGCAACAACTGACATATCTTTAGGAGCTCTATTGGCACAAGAAGATTATAAAGGAAAATAACAAGCTATTTACTACATCAGTAGGACTCTCAATGGATGTGAAATAAATTACACATTCATAGAGAAAGTTTGTTTGGCAGTGGTGTTTTTAACCCAGCAGGTGCAGTAGTTCATGTTGACCCATACAGTAAGGCTCATAGCAAAAATAGACCCATTAAAATATCTACTCAGCAAAGTTGCTCTAATAGGGAGACTAGAAAAATGGGTCATGATTTTAAGCGAGTTTGACATCCAATATGTCGACCAAAAAGCCATCAAGGGACCGGTTATAGTAGATCAACTGGTTGAAGCTCCATTATAGGATCATCATCTAATGCACATTGAATTTCAAGATGCAGACATTTTGAATGTCACAACACAACAATGGAGGCTCTATTTTGATGGATCATACACACAAAGAGGGTTTGGTGTGGGAATTCTATTTGTCACACCTCGGGGACACACCATCCCAAGATCCTATAGGCTAATTTTTCCATGTACCAATAATGTGGTTGAGTATGAAGCATTGATTATAGGCATCAAAGTGGTTAATGAATGGAAAATCACATAAATACAAGTGTATGGAGACTCAAAACTTGTCATCTACCAGGTAAATAATGAGTATTAGACAAAGGATGAAAATCTCATACCATATAAGAAAATGATAGATGATATTAAAAATTATTTCATCAACATCAAGTTTGAGTAAATACCAAGGAGAGAGAAAAAAGTTACAGATGCCATGGTGAGAATTGCTTCCCTCTTGCAATTACCTAAAAAGAAAGGTCATTTTGAGTCTATGGTGGAACAAGTATCTAACCCTAGCTACAAAAATCTTGATTCACAGACCATATGCCAAATAACTGATATTCAAACCTCACTCTATAAAGAGATCTATACTTACCTCAAGGATAGTATCCTTCCTCCTGATCTTTCTAGAAACCAAAAGCATAACTTTATACATCAATCTGTATGACATACATCGATTGTTAACATCCTATAACGACGAGGTCTAGATGGTATTCTTCTTCGGTGTCTAGAACATCACAATTTTGAAGTATCCTTACGTGAGGCCCATGAAGGTATTTGTGGAACCCATTCAAGTGGGATGACCCTAGCTAAGAAACTCCTTCGTTTGAGATATTACTCACCGAATATGGAGGAGTCTTATCAATTTGTTAAAAAGTGTCAGAAATGTCATTCATGGTAATCTAATCCATGCACCAGGACAGGAGTTGCAACCCTTCACATCAACGTGTCACTTTTTTCAGTGGGGAATGGACCTTGTAGGAAAAAAAATATATCTTCATGAATCCAATGGACACAAGTTCATCATCACAGCAATAGAGTTTTTACAAAATGGATAGAAGCGGTTCCTTTAACAACTGTCACTAGCAAATAGATTTCATCTTTCATACTCAACTACCTCATCTATCGGTATGGTGTACCTTAGCCCATTGTAATAGACAATGGTAGGCCTTTCAAGAATGAGGACTTCTAGGAATTATGTGAAAAATTTAATATCCAACATTGTTTCTCAACACCATATTATCCTTAGGGAAATGGGCTGCAGGCCTCAAACAAGACAATTCTAAAAATGTTAAAGAAAATGGTTAACAATGTTGGACATGATTGGCATGTTCAACTCAATCCTACACTATGGGCCTATAGAACCAGTATCAGAACACCAACAAGAGCAACACCATATGCCTTGGTATATGGATCATAGACCATCTTACCCATTGAGGTAGAAATACCATCACTCTGAGTCTCACTAAAAGGTATCATTATAGATGATCACTAAAAGGTATCATTACAGATTAGGACTATAGAATCTCTAGAATGCAGGAACTAGAATTGCTAGATGAGTGTCGTCAATAGGTTGTCAATCATTTGAAGGCATACGAGCAAAGAATGTCAAGGAGCTATAATCACAGAGTAAAACCTAGAGTCTTCCAAGTTGGAGACTTGGTCCTAAAGGAGAACCCTAAAAATCAGTAGGAGATGGAAAAGAAAGGGAAGTTTGAACCTAATTGGCTAGGACCCTTTGTCATCATTGTAGTGTATGGATCAAGAGCATATCAATTGTCTACACCTGAAGGGGATTTGTTTGATGAACCTATCAACAGTATCCATCTCAAGAAATTCTACACCTGATTTATCTAGTGCATGAATTTGTTTATAAAAATGGTTACCTTGATGAAAACTAGCAAAATAGACATCCTAGTGATGAAAAATAATAAACAAAAAGAGGACTGAAAAAAGTGCAATAAAAACATGTAACAAAAACTTGGAAATAGGCACTATTTGTGATGTAAACCATCTTTCCCATCTATTTGGACACATGACATGGTCATTACTTCCACCATCATTTTACATCCATTATCATATCATTACAAGTGGTCATGTCTCACCCTATCTTGGGGACAACATCTGAACCTCATTAGGGGCAATAAACATCGAGCTTAATCAATGGAAAAATAGCAGTAGAAAAAAAACAACAAAAACAATGATTGAAACACAACCCAACATGGAACATCAATTACCATCAAGAACACATCGGACATCCATATCACAACAGAAATTCCAAAAACAAGTCAAAAAATTAGTATCAAAATCTAAAAACATGAGTCTATGTCAATCAAACTACGTGATCTCTGTGTGTATGATGTAGGAAAGGCTAATCTTTGATCAGCCCCTAAGGCCTCTAGGATAGGTCTTTAGGTTAGGTCTTTGGTCAAAATCTCAAAAATCACAAAAACATAATAAAATCAGGATGGATGATCTAATCTGACTAATGCTTGAAACACTTTAAGTAAAGGTTAGATATGTTGTACTTTGATCAATTATTATCATTTCTTTGGAGCAACTCGATGATGTATTGAACTAGAGAAGAAAGGAAGGAGAACGGTATTTTTCTTTGTCTTATGTCTATGAATTAATCATAATTATTGTGTGAATTGTCGCGGGAAGTGCTCTACAAGGTATCATGGATGACATTCTAATTCACATAGGAAAGTGGTAAATTCTTGTATATTTTACGCAAGAAATGCTAAGGTCATCTCGGTTTAATTATACCTAGATGCTTGTGTTCGCTTGCAATATCAAAAATCATGAAAATAGTACTTAGGACATCATGGTCTAACTTATACCATTGATGCTTGTGCTCACTTTCAACATTTTTAAAAACTATATGATGATACAAAGCAGAAAAGTACTGTTACAATGCCAATATTAGCATGTAGGTTTGCATGGTAAAATTAGATCGCATTCATAATAGTTTTTGCATCTGCAGAGTGTTTGTTGCAAAAGCTCATGAAGGATTTAAATTAATGATTATCTTTTCTCATAACAGATTGAGTATACTTGACGTTAACAAAAACATCATCATGATCATGTAGTTGCATCATCATTTTCATTGCATACATTAGAAAGCATTTAAATTATCATTTCATTATTCATACATTTGAATCAAATATTTTAGCATTGATCATTTCATATTTCTCATATCAAATATCATAAAATTGCATAAGAAAATCTATAATAAAAAAAAATCTCTATAGTTGCATTTTCATTCGTCCATCAATCATAATACATATCATAGTCCATTTGACATATCATTTATCATACATCATTTTTCATCCATTTATTACATCATATAACACATTCATTTAACATATCATTTATCGTACATCATTTTTCATCCATTTATTACATCATATATTTGCATTTATACCAAAATAAAAGTAAACATATCCCATTTAAATTGCATATCATATATCATTTAGCCATATATATAATTACATCATCATATATAATTATACATCATGCATCCATACATCATGCAACCATACATCATCATAATACACATCATAGATAGAACATCATAGGTCATAAAGCATGACATCATAATTATAAATTTACATCCATAACATCATAATATAAGGATCATCACATGGCATATTGAACATATTGAATCATATAACACACATGATAGATCGATAAAATCCACTGCATATCATATAGATCTCAAAATCATAAAATGTCAAGTATACAGTGATGTCTGAAATGAAGAGAGATATAACATCAAAAATGGATGTAATCAGAATATACAATAGAGGGATCACATCATCAAAACAAGGTGCTACTGGCTCCAAATGGTGTAGGAATCACAAGACTAGGCCCTCCACCACCACCGAAAGTACCAAAATTTTTTGGGTCTCTAAGGATAGGTTGAGTCACACCAGCACTGACAGTCCTAGAACGAGTCCTGCTAGATCATTTCATTATTCATAAAGAGGTACCATCTACCAATTTCTGTAATGTCTCAGCAGTAGCCTGAGCACCCTCTATAGTAAATTTGGTGACATCCCTCTCAGCTGTCAATGATTCAATCTGACCTTGAGCTACCTCTATAGTCTGCCTAGCGGTATCCCTCTCCACTATCAATGCTATAGTCTGAGCTGGCACTGCAGCTAACTGAGCTTGTACTAATGTTATAGCATGTGTGTGTGACTAAGCCTGCGCCTGCATTTGAGTCTGGGTCTATGCCAATAAACCCTGAGTTTGAACAAGTTGAGCCTGTACGGTCTCTAACTGCACCTAAAGGCTTGCAATCTATAACTTCTATGTTAGATCTACCACTACTTTCCTCTTACGAGGCACTATATGCTCATGCAAATCTAAGGTTGGACTCAATCCACCTGTAACATCTCCACTGTCAAAATCATAATCATCACCACTTTTCTCATCACCACTCCTCTCATTCCCATTGTCCTCCTCACCACTGACATCCTCCTCACCACAAACATCCTCCTCACCACCAACATCCTCCTCACCAACAACCTTGACATCCTCCACCTCAGCCTCACCAACCTCCACTCTCCTCCACCTATGATCATGGCAACACCAACATCCTCCTCTGCAGGTAATGGGGCAGGATCATCAAGAATGGTAATACATGGGAAAGGATGCAAAGCCAAATACTCGGCATAATCTACTATCATAGGTGGCTCAACAATGTCAAGATAGATATCCCACTCAAATGGCTGCAAAGACTGAAACTCCTGAACAATGACATCATATGACAAGCCAAGCCCTGAATCTGTAGAATCTAACTAATGACAGGCATAATGGGCAAAACCTTGGGGCATACCTTGAATCAAACCATACTATCTATACACTCATCTGATAAAAAATATCTCTAGCACCCAACGAGTCTAACCAATCAGTATCATCGAGTGATAGAGAAAAGGAACATGAATATCATCCTCATCCCAATGCTCACAATCAAGGTAGGGACACCATGTCACAGACTCTATATCATCAATTACTCTCCTCCAATTCTCTAACTTACCTAGTCTAGATTGAGTAAGGCGACCTACATATCTATACACATATGGTCTCATAGCTAGTCTCTGTCTCACTAGCACTGGATGTGTGACAACTATGTGCTCCCACACCCATACCTGTAGTAATGTGGCTTTGGATGACAAACTTTGACCTCGAAGGTAAACTCTAGAATGCAAATCATGATATAGATGGGAAAGCATACACATGTCCCAAGAAAATCTTGTCCCATGAACAACCATGCTCTCTAGTACATGGCCCCAACCAACCGAAATTCCCTTTGACCTGCGATCAGGACAAAGGAACCGTCCAATGAATCTAGACAAAACTGTAGGAAAGGTGGAAAAAGAATCCACCATCTCATGCCAAGGAATCTAATACCCAGATATTTGATCATCCTGAAACACTCTACAGAGAGCATCAGTCCCACCTTGCTTTGTAGAATCATAAACAACCACATTACCAACAATGGAAATTTGCAAAATCTGCCAGACATCCTCTGGGGTGACTATCATCTCACCGGTAGGAAGGTAAAAGGTGTTATGCTCGCTATGCCACCTCTCAGCTAATGCTGTCAAGAGACCTCGATTAATCCTAATTTGGGGCATGAATAAAAGAGGACAATCTACAACGTGTAATAATGGTCATCTCAGGCTGTGCTAACTGTGGTATTAAATTGAATGTCCATGGAAATCCCTCTCGAACCTAAAGGTTCTCCAATGGCTCCTATTATCATGAAAGGATCAAAGTCAA
>VDFB02193867.1:70037500-70302920 GCA_007258455.2 Sequoia sempervirens | reverse complement strand
AATAATTATTTGAAGAAATATTCTCAACATCGATCTAAGGAGGATTAGATGTGGAAGGAGGTTCATCATTCACTAATGCATCATCTCTAGAGGAGAGTGCATTAGAACAAAGATGAGATTCATCATTCACCAATGCAATGTCTTTAGAAGGGAGTGCATTGCAATAAATATTAGATCCATCATTCACCAATGCAATGTCTCTAGAAGAGAGTGCATTGGGATGAAAAGATTCATCATTCACTAATGTATCATCTTTAGAAGAGGGTGCATTGGAATGAAGAGAAGGTAGGGTAATATTAAGAAAGGTATCAATGATTTCATCTTCTTGCAACAAAATATCCTTTGAAGCAAGAGGACTTTTGTGAGAAGGATCAAAGATATCAAGTGACATGGGTAAAGCCAAGTCACCGTCACATGCATGAAATGGAACATCATTAATATTTTGAATAAAATTAGATACTGAACTAATAAAATAAGATATTAAATTCATTTTGGTGACAAAAGTGAGAAAAACCAAAAATCTAGATTTTTAGATTTTTTTCGGTATTTTCTAGGTTCTAGTAATTTACATTTTTTGAGGTCTTCAGAGCAGAATTTGAGGTTGTAACTTGCATC
This sequence comes from Sequoia sempervirens, assembly GCA_007258455.2. Taxonomy (NCBI): domain Eukaryota; kingdom Viridiplantae; phylum Streptophyta; class Pinopsida; order Cupressales; family Cupressaceae; genus Sequoia; species Sequoia sempervirens. Next base: position 70,302,305 of record VDFB02193867.1, on the reverse strand, counting down.
AGTCCTTAAAATATGATAGCCAAAGGAATTTTATTTTAGGGATTGAACTAGTTCTCTTGGAGACCTTTCCAACGGTGCAAACGGTTTTGAATTCCAAGCACTGAGTCAAAAGTTATGACCCCACCAAGTAGGGGTAAATAAATTCCTAGTTTTAAAAAAATACCCTCTTCACATCAGGTTCACCAAAATGTAGAGAAGGGGGGTTCACTACTCATGATTTCTCTTCATTCAGAGAGCCTCACAAGGAAAACTTCCCTAAACTATCTCAGGAACAATGTGAGAGTTCTAGAATCAGAAAGAGCAACTCATGAAGATTCTTTAGACAAACTGACAAGCTCTCATCCAAAGGACAATAGTATAGAATAAGGATGACAACATGGTGTGCTGGCATCCAAGAGGCGCGTTGGAATCTCGTACAAACTAGAAAGATATTTTATCACATAGAAATTCTAAAGCATAGGAAAATAATAGAATGTGATAGAACTGAAGCAAAGTAAAGAATAAATGATAAACTAAGAGGATAAGAGATAGAAAATGCTCACAAAAACCCAAGTAATGAAGCCTCCAGCTAGTAGATATCTTCAGTACCTTTTTCTGTAAGATTGAGAGAAAGTGTTGGGGCTGTATAATGGTTTTCCTTAGTCAAACCCCCGTTTTGGTGTTCCCACCTCCACAGACAGCCAAATAGATAGAGAGAATAGAGTATGCAAGTGTGATGTGATAAAAGCAATCCCCGCTTGAGGAGGAGAACTCGTATAAAAAAATGTAGGTGATAAAAGCAATCTTTTCTCAAGGAGGAGAACATGTATCACAAAGGAAGTATGCAATAGATAGGGAATGTGGAATCCCAAAATTCTCACAAGCATGAAGTAAGAGAGATAGAGATGCAAGAGCCAAAGGAGCTACAAAGAGGGAGAGCAAGATAACTGTAAGAGCCAAGAGTGTTACAAAGAGTGTTGCTAAGAGATATTGAGAGTGTTTGAGTTTGTTGTAACAATTTGTGCAAGCAAAAGTTGGAGAGTAGAAGGCTAGATCCAAAGCTGGAGAGAAGTTAGAAGCAAAGGAATGGAGCTAGAGAGCCAAATGAATTGAAAATATGATGGGAGGTCCTCAAGGAGAAAAATTTGGACCATGCAACACAAGTAACACAATGAAAGCAACATAGAATATGGAGGCAAATGTAGATGCAAATATTCTCATTAATGAAAATCTCAATTACATTCAGCCGACAACATCCAGGCTTACAACTTTGGCTCACAGGCTTGATATAACATCCTCAAAAATACATCATTCCAATATGCTCCTATATGTGAGTGAAATCTTACAAATCTAATCGATTTTATTCTTTTGGATCAAAATTTTCTCTTCTAATGATCTATTACAATTTTTATATCATATCTGCAATTCTGGAAACATCTACATCAACAAAAGATCATCGCATTCTCCAAGGAAAGAAAATTTAACATGTGCATGAATAGATCGGCCTCAAATTTGAATTACTCCATCAACAGGTGCATAGAATGAAGTGTGGACCTATAGTGAAGGTCATGGATACTCCACATAAGATTTAAGATCACACCGTTGAGAATTGCAAGTCATGGGGATGATCCACGAATAATCAAATTAGTCGTTAAGCTTGGAAACTATTCCGGTTCCGGTTCGAGAAACTGTCATGAACTCCAAAAGTGATAACTTGCCAGAAAAAGATTCAATCACACTCAAATCTTGCAACAAGGAAAATGAACATTTCCATGATGTACACAAAGATCCACAACGTCTGGTGAGAAAATATGATGAGTCCACCAACAGGAATTGAGCAAGAACAAAATAAGAACAAAACTGAAAGAATTTTTTTTTGGTTGATACAAGATTTCCAAGAACCAAGGATGCTCCTGCATCATACATCTAGGGTTATTAAAAAGTGAGTCCCTCACTTTTCCAGGGCTAAAGGAAAACTAAGATGGTCTACCTCAGCCTAGAAATTCCAAGAAGAATCCTCCACTGGTCTGTCTTTCCACTTCACAAGATATTCTTTGTACTATCTTCCACGAGTCTTCCTCCCATCTCTAACATCCAAAATCTCTTCAATCTCATCTTATTGTTGTTTAGAAAATTGATTCTCCAATTTTTGTTCACTTTCTTTACTGAACTCTACTTCATGGTACTGATATAGATCTACAATGTTGAATATAGGCGATATACCCATGCCTTCGAGTAGCTCCACTTTGTATGCATTTCCTGAATCAAATTTCTTCAAGATTTTACAAGGTCCAAACTTTCTCATCTTCAGCTTATTGTACACGCCAACTGGAAATCTCTCCTTTCTCAAATATACCATCACTTCATCCCCAACTTCAAACTCCTTACGTCTCCTCTTTTCATTTCTTATCTCCTTATACTTTTGGTTCATGTCTTCCAATTGTTTTTTCACTTGAGTATGCAACTTCTTCAGGTGTTCTGCAAATTCTTCTACTTATGTGCTCCTTTTATCTTCCATACTTATGTCTCTCAATTCTGATATACCTCTATGATGAACTCCAGTAACAATCTCAAAAGGTGTCTTTCATGTACTCTTGCTCACTGAATTATTGTAAGCAAACTTTGCTTGTGTAAGGACTAAATCCCAACTTCTAGTCTTCTCTACAACCAAACATCTCAACAAATTCCCTAAAATCCTATTTACTACCTCCATCTGTCCATCAATCTATGGGTGAAAAGTAGAACTGAACTTCAGATCTGTCTTCAACTTCTTCCAAAGTGTCCTCCAAAAATTAACCAACAAACTTTACATCTCTTTATGAAACAATACTTCTAGGTAACCAATGCAATCTAACCACTTCTTTGAAAAACAAATCTGCTACATGTATTGCATATGTTGTCTTCTTACAAGATATGAAATATGCCATTTTAGAAAATCTATCTACCACTACAAATCCATAATCATTACCTCTTTGTGTCTTTAGTAAACTAGGTATAAAATCCATGTTGATATATTCCCAAGGTCTCTTTGGAACTGTCAAAGGCTTATACAATCCAACATTCTAACTACTCCCTTTTGCAACTTGACAAACTCTACAACTCTGCACAAATTTCCTAACATCCTTATGAAGCTGCGGTGAATAGTAATTCTCACTCACCAATGCTACTATCTTATCAATTCCAAAGTGTCCTGACATTCCTTCACTAAGTTATCCCTCATTGAACTCTAGGGTATACACAACTGATTGCCTTTGAACAAAATGTCCTCCTCAATGAAGTAATCCAACCACTGACTTCTATCCTCCAAAACTAGTTCATTACATGCTCTCCAAGTTCTACAAAATCTGGGTCTCCCTCATATAAGCTCTTCAATTCATCAAAGCCTACTACCTCCACTCTCATCTCTGTTAGTAAATTCCTTCTCCTACTCAAAGTGTCAAAAACTCTATTTGAATTTCCACTCCTATGCTTCAAAACAAAAGTATAACTCTACAAGAACTCTAGCCATCTCATGTGTCTCTGATTCAACTTACCTTGGTTGTTCAAATATTGCAATGCCTGATGATCCGTATACAACACAAACTACTTAGGAAAAAAATAATGTCTCCACTTCTTCAAGGCTTGAACTATAGCATAAAATTCCCGATCATACACTAAATATCTTCTCCTAGCATCATTCAATTTCTCATTGAAATAAGCTACAGGTCTTCCTTCTTGACTCAACACTGCTCCAATTGCATTTCCGCTTGCATCACAATCTACTTGAAAAACCTTATTGAAATATGGTAAAGCCAACATAGGCTGCTCAGTCACCTTCTACTTCAACAACTCAAAAACCTGTGATATGCTCTAGATTTCCATCTAAAATCCTTCTTATCTCCTCTCATTGTTTCTGTCATAGGATTACAAATAGAACTGAAATTCCCAATGAACTTTCGGTAGAAACTAGCCAATCCATGAAATGATCTTACCTCTCCAATAATATCTAGTGTAGGCCACTCAACAATTTCCCTTACCTTCTTAGGATCCATCTTCAATCCATCCACAGAGATTACAAATCCCAAATATACCAATTCTTCCTTCATGAAACTACACTTCCTAATGTTTATCAATAGCTGCTCTTCTCTCAACCTCTGCAAAACTTGTCTTACATGTAACAAATGTTCTTCCCTACTCTTACTGAAAATCAAGATTCCATCCAAATATACAATCACAAACTTACCCAAGAATTTCTTCAATACCTCATTCATCAACCTCATGAAAGTACCCATTGCATTTGTCAATCCAAAAGGCATTACCAACCACTCATACAATCCTTCATTTTTCTTGAATGTTGTTTTCCACTCATCCCCTTCTTTGATTCTGATCTAATTATATCCACTCTTCAAATCTATCTTTGTAAAGTATTTAGCTCCACTCAAACAATCCATTATGTCATCCATTTGGGGCAAAGGAAATCTATACTTCACTGTGATCTTGTTTATGGCTCTAGAATCTGTACAATCCTCCATTCTCCATCCTTCTTAGGTGCTAGCACAACAGGTACTACACATAGACTTAAAATTTCTCTGATCAAACCCTTCCTCAACAATTCTTGCACTTGTCTATTCAATTCTTCATTCTCTATCAGTGCCATCTGGTGTGCTACTTTATTAGGAAAGCTAGCTCTAGGAATCAAATCCATACATTGACTAATACTCCTTATAGGTGGCAATCCATTAGGTACATTATCTAAAATGACATCCCCATACTCTATCAACATCTCCTTTATCTCTTCTGGGTGTTCTTCTACATGCTTCAAGTCTTCAACCTTCTTAGGCACCAAGGAATAACACACATTCTCATGCCTCAACCCATCAAGGAACCTTCTTCCATCAACCAAGAAAACCCTAGCATTCATACAAACCTCAACTTTAGGAACATCTTCCAAGGGCAACAAAATTTGCTTCATCCCATTAGAAAAAATGGTGTATATATTCTTCTTTCCATCATGAATAACCTGTCTATCATACTACCAAGGCCTTCCCAACAAAACATGGCATATATCCATAGGCATGATATCACACAAAACTTCATCATGGTAATGTCCCATCTTCAATTTCACCAAACATTGTTCACTTACCAATATCTTATGCTCATCTTGAATCCAAACAATCTAATAGGGCTTCGGGTATTTCAACCTTTCCAACTTCATTTTAGTCACCATCTCTTCAAAAACAAGGTTCTCAAAACTTCCACTATCAACAATCACTTTGCAACATTTACCATTCACCTTGCATCTGGTTCGAAACAAATTCTTTGTCTACAATGGATCCTTTTCTAACTCACTTTGATATAATACTCTTCTGTTCACCAACACTTCTCCATCTTCTAGTTTATTAGATGATCCAACATGATATTCCTCAACTAAGGTTGTTCTTCTATTGTTCTATGTCTTTCTACTTGTCTCTCCTTGATTACATTTGAATTCTCTATGCCCTTCTCCACCACATTTAAAACAAGTTCCCCTGAATACTCTTTTCTCCTGTCCTCTATCATCTCTCCTATAACCCTCATTTTAGTAACCACCATATCCTCCTTTCCTGTGAGATTTTCCATCACCTCTCTGGTATGAATTGTCATTCTTACTAACCTCCTTATCCTTGTTTTGATTTGGAAAAGATCCTCTTCCTCCTCCAATAAAAGCTCTTCCTCTTTGAAATCTTCCACCTCTTCCTCTTTGCCTTTGCTCATGTCTTTTATTCAACTTCTCTTTTTCCTTTAGGGCACACTGATATTCCTCTTCCACACTCACCAACTTGATCAAACTAATTTCATACTGTATAGATGACCTCAAACCATTCACATATCTGGCTACTTGCTCAATTTACTCCTCCGAATGTCCAGATCTGATGTTCAACTTATAGAACTCCTCAGTATATTTTGTCACACTTGAATCTTTATGCTTCAAATTTTGCAACTTTTGGAACAAACTAATCTGATAATCTGTAGGCATAAACTTTGTCTTTAACTTGTTCACCATTCGATCCCAAGATTTTATCTTTTATTTTCTCCTTTGCCTATCTATCTGCAAATGTTCCCACCAAAGGGATGCATGTCCTCTCAACTTTGTACAAGCATATTTCACCTTCTTATCTTTAGTAGTACCTTCAAATTCAAAATAATTTTCCATCTCTATAATCCAATCAAGCAATTCTTCTGAATCCAATTTACCATTATAATCCGGTGGATTGAAATGTGGTTTTGTATTCACTTTGGTTAGGGCTCTTATGAACCTCTCTTCTCCCTGATCTAGGCTAGGTTGTTCTTCTCTTCCTCTTTCTTCCTAAACTTCTACCTCTTCATCACTCACATCATCAACTGGTCTACCTCTTCTTTGGGTCGTTTCAACTGCATCTAATCTGGCAACAATTCCTCTAAACATCTCCATCATAGCTGGGTCTACATTTCCACACGTTCCATTTCCTCTAACATTTCTTCTTCCTGCCATCTTTACAAAAGTCCTCTGTAGCTGCAAGTTGGATCCTCAATCTTCCACCCCACAAAAAATCTTCAACAGGACTCTGTGAATTCCAGTGACCTCACACAAATCGAATCTCGCTCTGATACCAATCTAACACAGCCATGGTAGGAGGGTCCTCAAGGAGAACAATCCAGACTGTGCAACATGAGTAACACAACAAAAGAAACACATAATATGGAGGAAAATGTAGATGCAAATATTCTCATTAATGAAAATCGCAATTACATTCATCCAACAACATTCGGGCCTATAGATTTGGCTCACAGGCTCGATACAACATGCTCAAAAATACAACATTCCAATATGCTCCTATATGCGAGCATAATCTTACAAATCTAATCGATTTTATTCTTTTGGATTGAATTCTTCTCTTCTAATGATCTATTGCAGTCTTTATATCATATCCACAATTCTGGAAACACCCGTGTCAGCCAAAGATCATCACATTCTCTAAGGAAAGAAAATGTAACATGCACATTAATAGGTCAGCCTCAAATTTCAATTACTCCATCAACAGGTGCATAAAATGAAGTGTGGACATATAGTGAAGGTTGGGTACACTCCATGAAACACTTAAGATCACACCATCAAGATCTACAAGTCACGAGGATGATCCACAAACAATCAAATTAGTTGTTGGGCTTCAAAACTATTCCAGTGTCGGTTTGAGAAACTGTCATGAACTATGGAAGAGATAACTTTCCGTAAAAAGATCCAATCACACTCAAATCTTGGAACAAGGAAAATGAACATGTCCATGATGTTCACAAATATTTGTAGGGTTTGGTGAGCAAATATGATGAGTCCACCAACAGGAATTGAGCAAGAACAAAATAAGAACAAAACTGAAATAAAATATTTGTGGTTGATGCAAGATTGCCAAGAACCAAGGATGCTCCTACATCAAGATATCAAATTTAAGGAGAGAGGAGAAGCAAAAAGAAACTTCTCGGGCAGTTACAAGGCAACTTGAGTTGTTACCACCGACCAAAGGAGGTGAAAAGTGACAAACATGCACGAAAACCGTGGTCATTTGAACATTGAAACGTCACAAAATGCTAGAAAAATGTGCATACATCCAAGCAACGCGCTAGTGTCTGGACACATCATGCTACAAAACAACATGAATGGGAAAAGCACAAGGTTTGATATAAAGCTGACGCGCGAGGCTAGCTACTGAAAAGGGGTGTTGGAGCATCCTGAGAAGGGAAAAGACTGATGTAGGGGTTAAAATGAGCCTACACAAGTACTAAGCGAGTGGACACCAAAGCAGATGCAAGAATGTATGTGAAATTGCAAGGGGTGCAATTTTATGACTATAGAGTTATATAATTTTTGTATATCGCCAATGAAGACATAGGCCAACATGTTACAAGTTTGATATTCCTTAGTTGTGGATGACTGAATTTGTATTTTGTAAGCATGTGAATGATACATATTGAAGATCAAAGTTGCAGAGATGATCATGGAAGTGTGCGAAGATGTATGAGTGCATGAGCAAAGCGTGACAAGATCTGCTACAAACCTAATGAGCAGAATTGGTGACTATTAGTGGTTGAAGCCATAATATCAGTCATATTTCAATTGTTCTTTCTTTCAATTAGGGAGTAGTAGCTTCATTGGGTTCCAACCCCTAAAAAAAAGTTAAGGAGTAGTTGTTTCCTTGGGTTGTAGCTCAAAATCAAATTGTAAACTATTATTTACTCGTGAGGCTAGATTAGGATAGTATCTCTTAGCAACATTTCTCACTATAGTTTTTCCCCAGTGGAATTTTCCACCTAAATCTAGTGTCATCTATGTTCTTGTGTGGATGTTTATCTTCTTTCATATTTTGATTAATTAGGTGAATGCTTAATTGGTTTAACTCAACATTAGCAGTAGCTAATTGGGATTGAATTTTAAAGAATATTGATTCACCCCCTTCTCAGTATTCCAGTGTGTTCAACAAGTAAGAGGCTTTAGTTCTACTTCTACATTGTATTCTTTCTCTTATGTTGATAATAATATGCAAAGGAAAAGAGACAAAAAGTTTAGCAGTACACATCATGGATGTGGATAAACACAAATCACTAAATGAACATGTAGTTCACAATATCAACATGATGTTGAATGATAATGATATGTTCAAAATGAAACCATTTAAGTATAGTATAAGAAATTGTCTATTCTACTAATTACAAGTATTGACATTTTTTATGTACTTTTATTGAATTGTGTAATGGAACAATTGTTCACTTTTTAAGTTGTATTGGAAGAGATGATCTAGATCTAGTATTTTCCTAAAACTATAAGTTAGATCGCCAAACATTATATGAACTACATAATGTACATAATCTCAATATATATATATATATATACCAAATGTGATTTCCTACAATTCGCACTTTGCATTATAAATAAATTGGCTATGGGGAGACATGTTTTGTATTCAATAGTTTTCCAAGTAGTTAGGCATACAAATGTGTATTTGGTCTTTAATAATAAAAAATATATACCTAAATTTTAATGAGATTTCACATTATTCTCCACACTTTTATCTTGGTTCATGATCAAACTCCTAATTTTGGACATTTCAAGTCCATTCTCTAAAAAATGAGTGGGTATTATATGAATCCATTGAATCAAACCTTGGCTTTCAAAATTTTGCATGGGAAATAATTCAACATGCACATTGTCTAGGATTTGCAAATAAGTACTATTTGTGTTGGATCATGGTGACAATCTTTTTAATGATATTACTAGTTTGATAGATAATGAATTTGATAGTGAGTCTCTTAGATGCTACATGGCTAATCCTTTTTGTCATGTAACCCATCTTAGAAGAAAAGAGAATTGACTTGCCTAGATACATGCCTCAAAAATGACTTGGAGATTAATAATGGTGAGGAAATTAACAAACATGTGTTGCAAAGATTAGAGTTCCATATGAACAAAGTGGACTTTGAAAAATAAATTTTGTTTCAAATGAATGACTTACATCTTGCAAATAAAAATACAAGTGTATACATCAAACAATAACATTTTTATCAAAGAGTTTTACAATTTCAAAAACCCCACATAATTATACAACATTACTTTTTTTAGAACAACTTAAATGCATATACATTATAACTTTGATTGAATAGAATATACAATCCAAATTGGCAATCATAATCTACAATTACAATTACAAAAGATAATTGGTATAAACAAATCAACAAAGATTAACAATCACAAGCTAATTTTTTTTTTGAAATAATAGATTTGTCCAAAATATGAATTTTGTGAACAAAGTGCAGTTAGTTCCAAAAAGAATAGTTAGAAATCTCTTCACAAAATAAAGCAAGAGATATGCATAAATGAAAAAAATGGACCCATAGATCAACCAAAAAATTAACATACAGATCAATAAATAAAAAATCTAATGAAAATTGAAGATACTTCCAAACATACATTTGCAATTTGTGAGCAACTACATTTCAAGAACAATGTATCACATAGAAAGGTGGTCTCTAAAAATAGTGAGCATCATTGAGTGCATATAAAGCTGGTCCAAGTCACTCTACAATGCAAAGGAGAACCTCTATTACAATAGGAAATAGACACGTGATTATTTCAAATGAAAAACTATTTGCTTGTTGTGAGTCATCATAATCCTCCCTTGCAACAATGTCTCCCTGAACATATGCACATTTGATCATATTTATTAATTAATTGAAAATAAAAACACAACATATTTTTTATTTTCAATTAATTAATAAATACGACCAAATATGCATCCTAATATCTGGATAGACAATATGCTCCCTTATAAAGAAAAGTGGAGCAACCAACTCTAAGATGACCTGCAAATATTAAGCTATGCTCTATAACGTTTCACATCCACCATCTATTATTTCCTTTTGTTTTCCTTTGTAACTGGTCTTTGGCGGTCATCGGGCATTTAAGTTCTTTCCATATGATTCAAAGGCGACCGGGAAACTGGCCGTCGTAGGTTCACATCATAAAGTTAAGGTAACCGGCGGTCATGAGCTATATGCAGACCGCTAGCATTCATTAATCCCATTCCATATGGTTTCACGTAGGTCTATACACCCAATAACCAAAGGAATCTATAAGGAACACGTGTCTCACTGTAATTGGTTGGGATTCCAAGTATCTTATTTATAGATGTTATCATAAGGTCTTTGTTAAATGGGGTATTGTCACATTGGTTCAAAGATGTCATTGGTAGATATTTTGTTGATAAAAATTGAGTAGAGCTAGATGGAAGTTCTTGATGTTTGGAATCAATTATTGTAGTTAGCTATTTTTAAACGTCATATAATTCTATAGTCAAAAGTAAATTTTGGTTGATCAATGTCGGAGAATTATTTATCATGTTTTTATAAGAATGAGGTGTAAAATTGTTATTGAATATTTGACCATTGAAGAATGTTATGTTTAAATAAAATGATTGTGGCTGACTCTTCGTCACAAAAACTGAAAATACCCAATGACTATAAGCCCTAAATTTCTTGTTGGGCTCTATAATATTTACATTGATAGTTTTGTCCTATTGAAAGTAGTAATCACATGCCCATCATAAGACTTATATTCATGTATTTATCCATCTTTAAGAAATTCTTAGTGTCCTATTCAATTGTGCATTGTAGGACTTTTAAGAATTTGCTTTCTTTGTATATATTTTATGATTGAGACAAAATTTAGTATTGAGGTTGTCAATAGTGGCATGGTGTGATGGTTAAGTTATTGTATTGGTGTTCTTGCCATCAACCTGTTTACATCTCATTGGGGTGTAATTGTTGAGTGTTTATGTTGGGGATGAGGTCCCCCATTTGTGATCTCACCGGTTCATAGCTCTGGGTCAAAAGCATCTACCCCTCTTAAAAATAAATAAAACAAAAATAAAAATTTAGTATTGAAGTCACAAAATAAAATTAAGTGTATAATCTCTAATAAAAAAAATAACCACATTACGACTTTAAATGAAATCTTATTATACAATTTAATTATCATATTCTTATGAGTATATATTTATATCTACAAAATTTAAATGTAAAAAAATATTCAAATAAATAATATTAAATTCTTACATATTTTAAAATTTGAAATGAAACTAAAATCATTAAAATAAAAATATATATATTATTATATTTATATCTAAATTTTAAAAATATTTTTACTTCTAAATTTTATATATATTATATTTATATGCAATTTTTAAAATATTTTATTCATATTTGGATAAATTGACCATCATAATGACTATTAGCTCTATGTTGCTTCTTGAATCTATAGTATTTTAATTGATGGCTTAGTTCTATTAAAAAAGACAATCACAAGTTTATTATAAGACATATTTGATGTCTTGTTGTATGCATTTGTTTGTTTTTAAGAAATTCTTAGTAGTTTGTCTATTTCTATCATACTTTCTTCAGATAGTTTCGTACTCAATTATAGAAAGTCACTTATCTACAAACAAAATTCACTGTTGAAGACAAAACAAAACCACCTTTATAGCCTCTAACCAAAATTAAGTACAACTTTTGTTTCAAAATATAAATCTTCTTACATAATTGTAATATTCTTATAAGCATCATATTTAATGATTATATAATTATATTTATACATTTTTAATATATAATTAAAGTACTTTAAATATGTCAATGGACCCTCGGTCTACTGATAATGCTGAATAATTTTGAATGAACACACTAGGGATCAACCTTGTTGAGTGAAAGGGTCCAAGACCTTAGGGAATGAGGTTGAGATCACACCTTGAGTCTCTTTGACAAAGTGGATACCCCTTAGAGGCTTTAAACTAAAACTTGTACTCTCAATCTTGTAGGTGATATCAAATCCTCGATTTAAAAAAGTTAATATTATATATATATATACACACACACATACATTATAGACATATGCGTACACATACACATATATAAAATATATAGCACTAACAATTTACTTAAAGATAACTAGGACCATAAAATTTATTATCATCATAAGATAGAATATATAATGAAGCTTTCTTTGTGGAGATAATGAACCTTTCTTTATTGAGATATTTTAAAATATGATGTGATATGATAAACACACCATATAATCATATGTTCATGATAGCACTAAAATATTATCCTCTAAGAACCTATTTACACCCACATTCCTACATGTATAGGTAGGTAGCTCAAGAGGATGACACATATAACCACCTTTTCTGTAACTTGATGTCTCAACCTAACAAGATAGGAATTTAAAACAAGTAAAATTACAATCATATGTGCCACATGACAAGACTTCTATAGGGTCGAAAAACAACAAGAACACTTGTCAATGCAAAAAAATCACAAGTCCCTTCCAACTCAACAAACTACACATAAAGCCCACTTTTTACCCAACCCCATTGCCTCCACCCAACAAGCTAGGACTTTAAACAATTTAAAAATGCAATCATCCATGCCACATAATAATTCCAAAGCCAATTGCACATTATTACACAAAAGCAACATAACAATGAAAAGTAGGTCCAATATTGGCATCAAAGCACATAGGCTAAACCTTAGCCCAACATACTCCAAAGAAAAAACATTAAATAAAGACCATCTTGACACATGGTCTCATGCCAATGGCCCAACCTCATCCCAGTGGCCCAACCAAAACCACCTATGCCACATAGAATCTTTCTTCCTTTTCCTTCAATGTATTGTCACCCTCATCTTCAATTCATGATGTAAAATGCCCACAAGAAAACAAGCAACAAAAGCAAACCCTTGGTGTGATAACATACCAACAATTCCCCTGACCCCTATGTTTTGCCTTGGACACATCCTCTAAAGCCACTATCTAATATAAGGTACATGACACCTAAGCATTTTAGGTCTACGTGGCACACGTAATGTCAATAATAAATAGGGGTCCCTAGTTCGTAGGGGTCAATAGAAAAAGGAAAGAAATTTAACCTTTGAAAGCAGATTTGGATGCTTAATACCGTACCAATAATTGTAAGGACACGTGTCAGTTCGATCTCTTCATTCTTAAATGTTTTCCTTTTCCTTAGAAGGCGACGTGGGTTCAAATAATTCACCCCAACTTTTGTATGTGTGGAAGGCTAACTTTAATGTCATGGGAGATTCTTTTTAAATTATTTTCTTCCTTTTCTCTCCATTAGTAAAGTAAGTTTGCTTTTCATGTAGTTTCTTTAAGACTATGAAGAAATTGGTGGTTCCTCACAAGGAGCTTGTTTACATTTGTGGTCATTTCAAGATTGAGACTTTAACCTTATTTGAGATTTTTCTTTTGGAGAAATCTAGACTTTTGATAGAAGCAAGGGCCTTTTCTTTTTAAACTTACCATTTACAACTCATCATTCCTCTAATCACTTTTCTATTGTTTTCTATCTTGGATTTTCTTATGCTTTCAATTCTAAAAAATGCTTGAATTTGGATTTTTTTGGTTGATGATGATAAGGACACATTTATTTTATTTCTAATGGTGAGTTAGGGAATATATATTTGGGTTTTTTAAAATATTTTACATTCAGTTTGTGATTAGGTTTGATTGTGACTAGATATGATCTTTGTTCATTTAGATTTAACTTTATTTATTGTATTTAGAGAATAATTTGAGGTTAGTTTATTTTTTTGAAATCTCATTTGATTTTAAATTAAATTTGATATTTTTTAATAAATTAGATCATGTTCAATGATGTTAATTGAATGTTGAATTGAGACATCCTAGATCTAGATTGTTATTAAATGTAATTATGTTTTGGTCATGCCTAGAAAGATATCAAATGACTTAATCCTTGTTTGTAACTATTTATTTTGAATCTTAACATAGACCCACACTTGCCTTAAATTCAAATTTTTATCAAGGTTGCATTTGATATTGTTAATAAAGAGCCGCTTTCAAAATTTATGGCCTTGACCCATATATATTATTTGGTTTATGAGTAGGTCATGTTCAAATAGAAATAATACACTTTACCTTGCCTATTTGAGTTTTCACCACTAATCATGATATGAACCTAACCTTGATTTATGATTTATTCTTGTATTTTTATAGTTACATCTAACTTTATTTAAAATGATTTTACATTTGCATGGTGTGGTTCTCATGAGTTTAATTATCTAACTTAGAATGTATCACATTCTTATTGATATCAAGGTTACTTTTATGTTTTTGTTGAGTTTTCAATTTGATTTTGGTGGAAGAATAAATCATAGTCTCACTTGTGCGTTATTTAGAATATATATTTTGCAAGAGTGAAAAGTTGGAATGCCTTTGAATGAAGATCTTAGACATGTCATGTGTTACTAGCCTTTGATTGAAGGAACCTTCATGTTGATAATAAGGTAAATAGATTTACTGATATCATAAATGTAAATTGTTCAAATTTGATTTAACCAATTAGATTAACAAATAATTAATTATTGGATCTAAAGATAACATGGAGAAACATATATAGAAACAAACTAAAATTAACACTAAATATACATGAAAAATCCTTTACAAAAAATGTCACCACCAAATAGACATTGAGCTTGTATTAATATCAACTTGTACTAAGTACATCAATACAATTCACTCCAACTCTTCAATTGATAACATTGTGATAATATTACCATACTTCCCCTAGATAACACTATGAAACATCCATCTAATGGCTTTATAATAGAGAAAAGAAATCAAGAAATCACCAAGCAGTTTCATGAAACTAGTGACCACCAAAAAAGTGGACCCACTAGTCAAAATCCTATACCCTAGTATGAATTGAATATATCGCCCAATATAGACATCATGAATAGATAATTGTATAGGAGCGAATTCACACCCCTTACACAAATTTCCCTTTTACACTTCCTCACCTTAGAAAACCAAATCCGAAGGAAAAATTCCACATTAGCAATATGCCTTCATTCCACTTGGCATTTTTTTTTTGCGTTGGTAGAAGAATAACTGTCAGGGATGCATATGTAGCGTGCAGACATCTGCATGGCGTAGTTATGTCCCTAACAGGTTCCTACGTCTGAAGTTGGTAGAGGCATTACACTTCCTATTGGGAATGAATTGTAATGTCCCTCTTCGACCAACTGACCCAAAAATGCCTTATTCTTGCTCATTCTTCCTTCAAATTGATCCATTCTCATTCCATTTCACCCTCTAATCATTCTAGAAATCACTTCTTGCATTCTCAAGTATTCTTAGCCTTCACTCCACTCTCAAACAACACTTTAGCACTCCATTGCAGCAACAACACTCCATCAACTTCGTAGAGCAAGTGTGGAACAAGCCATTGTTGCAAGGGCTTGAGGTTTGCAACACCTCCCTTCATCACAATTGCAGTTGTGATGATTTTCAAGCTCTCTTTCTCCATCATTGGCTAGTGATCTTATGGTGGAGGTGGTAACGTTTTCATTCCTCTCCTCTACGATTTGGCTGAGTAGCACTTTATTGTTTTGTAGTGTTTATTGTGTTATCTACTTTCTTGTCTCCTTTATCACACATTTCTCTATTGTTGCTATCTTGGATGTCTGTGGAGGTGGAAACACCAAAATGGGGGTATGACTGAGGCAGGTCCCTATATAGCCCCAACAATTTTTCCTCTTTCTTGTATGTATGTGGATGCACATTTGGAGATAGCTGGAGAACAGGCTCTTTTGTGAGATTATCTTCGTCACCTTTGCTTTAATATATTTTCTTTATCATAATCATCTGTATCTTTCCTATTCATAGTTCTATTTTGTTCCCCTAAGAAATAACTAGCTAGGTTGCCAGCTTATTTTTTGACAGTTTGTACTATTTTTTTGGTCCTATGGTCATACAGACACCAACACATCTAAGAGATGCCAGTGTGTTGCGCTATCATCCCAGAACTACGCTTCCGTCCTCAGGCAGAGAGCTACCCGAGGTATAGTGTTGAACCCAAAAATTGGATCGCCTAGCCCCATTCTGGATTTTGTGCCTACAGAGTGATTGAAGGACCTTATAGTCCTCATCATTCTCGTCCCTCATTTCAAGACACCTCTTTAGAGTGAGGTAAGTTAGGGCAGCCTTCCACTCTTGGATCTCTGTGACTTGGGGCCTTGAACATGGTTGGTCCCCCTCTCTTACAATAACATATTTGATCATAACTCCCGATAGGCATCACTCCCAAGAATATTGCTTCATGATGAGATCAATAACACTCGAGTGCCTCACTTCTTATTACAAGATTTTTCACTCCTTAAAAGTAACTACCTAGAGCTCCAAGAGTGAGAAAAAACATTGTATTCAAGAGTGGTGACTAAGTCAATCCCATCATTGATTCTTTTCTATAACCTTCATATTTAATTTTATTACAATAATATTCTAGTTTTTCATAGTAATAATAATAAACTAATCTCTCAACTCCTCATTTTCCTCTAAGCATTAATCCCAAGAGGTTTGAAGAGTTACACATGAATGTCATGCCTAACATTCTCCCACTTGATATTTACATTTCAATGAAATAATAGAAAAGATAAAATAAGTTAAGTGTAGGAAGGGGCAATGCACATAGCCTCCCCACACCAACAAAACTTATATGTTCTCACTAGTTTAGTTAGAGCATTTGAAACATTAACCAAAGTTTCCATATTATGTATCATGACCTTACCATCCTCAACCATCTTATAAATAAAGTGATACTAACCATGTATATGATTAGTATAAGTGTGTGGAACATGCTAAATAAATAACATTCTTCTTATTGCTATAACTAATACTCACCTTCCTATTATAAAAAATAATACTTGAACACAACCTCTATAAAAAAAATCATACTTTTATAAGAATTTGTATCACCATATACTGTAATTATATTTTAGATAAAGCAATAATGTGTTGTCTCTTACTGATCCAACTAACAAAAACTTTAAACAAAGTGAAAACACAGTTGCTTGTGAACCTCATTCTATGCAACTCATTGATAATTTATATAAACAAGGATATATATTTTACAAAAAATTAATCACATCATTAGTCCCATAAAAACATAAATATTAATAAATAATACTTGCAAATATCTAAACACTCTATTGGTACAATTCCAATGCTTTTTACCAAGGCGAGACATACACTTGTCAAGAACTCCCATTTCTATAGAAATATTTGGTCCAATACACACTATTTCTTACATTAAAATATTTATGGTACTTTTTGGGATTAAGGTGTCTCAACCTTTGAGTCCTAACAATATTTTTAGGATAAATATTTATGCAAATATTGATATATCCTAAGTTTCCAACTATAATAGTTGGCATAGCACTTTGTGGGACTCGTCAAGAAGATAGTATCCTACATGCAAGTGTGGAGCTCAACAAAGTGTCACTTGTCACCTAGGCACTTCATGGAAGCATTGTTGCTTTTGCATATTTCATGAA
This sequence comes from Sequoia sempervirens, assembly GCA_007258455.2. Taxonomy (NCBI): domain Eukaryota; kingdom Viridiplantae; phylum Streptophyta; class Pinopsida; order Cupressales; family Cupressaceae; genus Sequoia; species Sequoia sempervirens. The sequence goes on along the minus strand of VDFB02193867.1, from coordinate 70,284,419 downwards.
GGTGTGTCATAGTGATACTTGTCATAGTTGGGCACTCATTTGGAGAGAGGATTTTGTAAGAACTTCTCGGAGTTGCATGGTGGTGACATGTGTCATGACATTGTTGAGTTAACTATGGAATCTACCCACTTTTGTGGAAGTTGGTGCCCACTTTGAAAAGTCAAGATTGGAAGTTTCTATTTCCAAGGGGGGTTATGTATGGATGCAGTTTCTATTCCTAGCTAAGTCAACTTGGGATGCAAACGCCTAGATTTTTGATAGGTGTGTTTTTGCATGTGCATGTAGTGTCTTTCTTGTTGCATGTTCATGCATGGACATGGGTTTGAGGAAACTTCTATCATGGGCATTGTAAACTCTATATATATAGGTGTTATGCTAGAGGAGTTATGTGAGAAGAGTTTTTCATAGGGGTTATGCTACTGGAATTCTACCAGAGATGGAACAAGATGTAAATCTCTTGTAATGGCATTGAGCCTGAAGAATGATTTGTAACTACATTTTTTACTAAATAATATCTCCGCTCTGTGGTTTTGGAGTGTGCGGTATTTTACCTAAAAGGGTTTTCCCCATGTAAATATGTGTGTTATCTATTTTATATCTTATTCTTCTTATTTTCTTTTGTGTGCCCATAATGTTGTTGAAACTACTTGATCTGAAAAGATCTAAAAATTAATTGCAACCTCTTTCCTTTAAGAATTAATAGTGGGAAAATAACTATGTTGGTTTATCCTTTAAGGCATAGTAGTATATTTTTTTGAGGTTCCTAATTTGAATGAATGTAACCAAAGGCACATATTGATCCTAGATAGATTTATGGGATGCCCACTTTTTCCCTTCAAATTGGTATCAGATCTCAGTTCCAGATTTGTATGTGCTTGAATGTGCATGTATGCAAGTTGAATTTACTTGTATGTGTGTTGTATGTACTTGCATGGGATTTCATTTCACATGCATGTGCTTGTTGTTGGGAAAATGTGTCTCAAACTTGTAATTATATGTGGCTTATTGTTGATAGGATGTATATATATTTATTATATGTTTCCTAGTTACACCGATAGGTGTATACAATGGCAACACGGAGTAGAATGTGAGCATGTTAACTTTTTTAGGAAACTTCTAAAATGGCCAAAATACATTAAATAAATGATATATTGCAAATCTAGACCATTCATTATTAGGTTTTAGATCTAATGGTAGATTTTTTTTGGCCTATCTTTCCCTAGAATGTAACTCTATTTTATGAGGGCATTGTATTATAGTCGTGGTAGAGATTGTGATAATTTATGAGAGTTTGATAACAATCATGTTATCTCTTGATCTCTCTGAGTGGTGATACTCCTGTGAGAAGCTTTCTCTACATGTATATTATAATCTTTGTGATTTTCTAAACAATATATTGGGAAGCTTTTTGAGTGTGGGGTTTTTCTCACGAAAGGGTTTTCCCCACGTAAATCATTGTGTCGTGGTATGCATGATATTTATGTTTATTTCTATTTAAGTTTTTTTAATTGTTAAAGATCTGTAAAAATTTTGCATTTATCTCCTCTCAAGATTAGTGTAGGAATTTTTTTTGCTACCTTAGCTTCCTTACAAGTGGTATCAGAGCTTGATCACCTTTGGTTTTAGTTGTTAGTTTTTTGAGTTTTTTAAACTAATCCATATTTGAGTGAGATCTTGTGTAGAAGAAACTTTGTGATCTTGTTGTAGGAATTTTCAGATGGCAAGTTCATCAGGGAGAATAGAGGTAGAGAAATTTTTTGGAAATAATTTTTAGATGTGGAAGCTAAAGATGGAAGATCTATTGATAGATCGAGATATGTGGGATGCTATTGATGAGAATGTTTCAAAACCTGTAGATCCTACTCAGGCTGCTCAATATGATGTTATGGACTGTAAATCCAAGGGTCTAATTAGATTGTGCTTGATAGACTCTGTTTTAATTAATGTCCATGAAGAGACCTCTACACAAAAACTATGGAAGAAGCTTGGTGAGATGTATCAGGCCAAATATTTAGTGAACAAGATTTTCTTGAGGAAGAAGTTGTATTTCTTGAGAATGGAAAAGGGTGGATGAATTAAAAACCACCTGGAAGCACTCAATATGCTGGTGGCTTAGTTGGCATCAGATGGTGTTAAAATGGACAAGGAAGAGAAATGCCATATCTTGCTTTGTTCTTTACCTGATTCATGGGATTCTCTTGTTATGGCTATTGGCAGTACTTTTTTTATATTGAAGATTGAAAATGTGGTCGGTTCATTGCTTTCTGAAGAGATGAGGAGGAAGGTATCCATCACTGCTAAGGAGGCCCTAAATGTTTCTGGAAGACCTAAGGAAAAAGGAAAGAAGAATGAGAAGCGTGAAAAATCCAAGTCCAGGGGGAGATCTAAATCTCCTAGAAAGTCGAAAGTTATTTGTTGGAACTGCGGCAAGCCTGGACATGTTCCTAAGGAATGCAAAGAAGAAAAGAAGAAGAAAAATAAGAAAGTTGATTTTGATTGAGTCCAAGAAGGAAGATGGCAACACATTCATTGCAGCTTTTGTAACTCGTACAGGTAATGGTGTATGGTTAATTGACTCAGGTGCATCCTTCCATATGACCTTCAATAAAGATTAGTTTTCTAAATATGAAGAATTCGATGGAGGTAAGGTGTACTTGGGTGATGATTCTCATTTAGACATTGTTGGTTGTGGTAAAGTTAAAATCAATTTTCTTGATGGTAGAATAAAAGGGATTAATATTGTGTTACATTGATCCACGGGGATACTTTTCAGTGAAAATTGAAGTGTTCCTTATGCTCCATAATTTTGTACCATGTCAAAGAGCTCCAAAATCCAAGTCCAATGCAACTTGAATAGGATCAAAAGGATTTTGTATGCCCGAGTTATGGCTATTCAAAGTTTGGTCAAATTAGGTGTCAAAGGCCAATCAGAAAGGTAGAAAAAATGACCATCTCAAAATTTGATGAAATTGGTGCCAAAATAAAGAGCCTATCGAAACGAACCCAACGTCGCTTGTTTCACCGAAATCCAAGCTCGTACACACAAATTACGCCAAGTCAAAGTTGCAGGCACCAAGGTTGACCACGACGTACATACGATGATGTCAGCATGATGTCAACATGTTGACATGGCATTCTATATGGTACAACATATGAGATGGATCATTCATAGCTTGAAATGTGGCATCTAACTAGGCAAGTGATTCAACAGGTACAGTAGCTAGTTGGACCTAACATAGGTCGACAGGTGGACCTCCCTTCGGCAGATGTGTGGTACCTCTCCTCGATGGACGCGTGGAACCTCTATTCAAAATCTGAATCGATAGTTGCGTTGTTTGGTAAAAGTTGTTGGGGGGATTCAATCCCCCCACCTCACACATAACACACCATTCGCCTACCAATGCGCCATAAAATATGCACCTAACCATATTTGACTTCCTATGGGTTTTGATGATTATAAAGCTTGAATTTAGTTTTTAAATGGATGGAGGGGGGGTCGACCACCCGACCTCCCCGCCACGTAAAATTCTCTTAACCATTACACCATTGAAGCATATCTAAACTATATTGGGGATCAATTTTTTCTTACCACTATCTACAAACCGATTACCCCTAATACTTAAATATTCACCCCTTTAAGATACAAAAATTTAATCCCTAACTTAACTATAATCTTCCAAAGATTCAAAATCTCGAGAATGAGAATTTTGAAGGGCCTAAATAATATTTAAATTATATTGAGGGGATTTTCAAATGATTTAATTATGTAAAAAGGGAGGATTTTTGAGATTCACATGTAATTTTGGGGGATTTGTAATCATATGGTTAAAGCCATATTGGGTAAATTTTTTGTATAAAAAGAGGGTGAGAATGGAAGAGTTAGGCATCCAGGTGATGAGTAAGGAGAGAATGATTAGAATAATTTTGTATCCATTTATGTGCAACGAGGGAATGTTGTTGTTGTGCTAGAAGGAAATGCAGTTGTGATGTTGTTGAAGCCTTGTAATCTTGATTTTGGAGCATAATAGGATAAACCACTCTATTGGAGAGGGGCCTAGAGATGTAGCCAATTCGGTGAACTCTATTATCAACCTACATTTTGTCTTCCTTTTCTTTTCTCTCTTTCATTTTGTCCATCACATTTCTTATGCTTTGTTCATTTAAGCATTTCAATTGTGTTAATTCATTTTTAAAGCTTGAATCAATCATTGTAATAGTTAAAAATTCATTAGCAATTGTCATAGATCCTAATTCAAATCAAGTTTGGTATCAAATCTTTGTGTGACTATTATTATAGAAGTGGATGCTAACACATTCTAGGAAACAGTGAGGTGAAGGCAAGCTAGAAGAATGCAATCCTGAGATCGACAAGCAAAGGACTTTGCTAATGATGGAAGAAACTAAAGCTGGGAAAAGTACTAAGCTTGATGATAAGTCTTTTCAATGAGCCTTTCTTTGTTGGATGTTGTGGTTGTGTTGCTGATATGTGATTTTCATTGATGTCAACACTATTAGCATTACTGTATTGAAGGTTGTATATGTCGAGGATATTGAGAAATTGTTAAAGAAAGAGTTTTAGGTTCCCAGTGGAACTGTGTAGGTCGTGAAGGTGTCTTTTTTTGTACATTGAAGATCAGTTGTTGTGGACTAAAGGGTTTTATATTGAGTGTATCTATTCCATCCACCAGAATTTTTAGAGGTCCATGTGAAGATTTGTTCGAGTTATGAAGATTTGTGTTCTGACAATATTTCTATGGTCTTTGTCAGTGTTCCTGATTGAAGTTTATGTGTTTCTGGTAATCTCAATTGCTATGGATATTTCTCTATTAGTTCTTGTTGCTTGTGGATGCTTCTAGATCATTCTTTATTCTTTTTGTATGTCTGCGATGATTAGTGTGCTCTTGGTTGAATATTTTTCTTGGTATGTTCTTTTTTTTGTTCTAGGCCAACATGATGGTTGTGGCATGTTGTGGATCCTTGAAGATTTAATTTTGAATGTTGGCATGCTCAAGGGTATTGTTTTGGGTCGCATCATAATATTAGCCAATGGTGTTTGATTCACATTGAAAATTTATTTGTAAATTTGGGACGACATTGAAAATATGTTTTATATTTCTAGCTGACTAAGTTGTTGATGTAATTTCATGTTGTGGATATATAAGAGTGATTTTTTGAGCGAACTTAGTGTGCACATAAGAACAAATGTATGCCAGAGAAAGTGCAGATGTGTGTATAGTGTCCAAATCATTAGATTGTAGAGAAGAGTGAGAAGAAGTTTGAGCAAAGTGTGAAGAAGGTTTTATGTGCTTAACTGGAACTGTAATCAGGCTTTTGAAGAAGCTATTTTCTCAATTCACAATCCAGATGGTTTTAATCCAAATATTTCTTAGGCAGTGAGCCCTCTTGTAATTGAGCAGTGAGCTCTACGTAGTGTGCCTGAATGCATGTGCATTCCCATTATTTTTCATTATACTTTTAATAGGGTAAATATTGTGGACTAACATCCACCATGGTTTTTCCCCTAACAAGGTTTCCACGTAAAAAATATTGGTGTTCTTTGTGCTTCTGATGTGTTGTTTGTTCATGGTTTATTGTTCACTCATCAGATTTGAGATTAAGTAAAGTTTGAAAAAGTTTAAATATTTTGTGACAACTGATTCAGCCCCCCTCTTAGTTGTGTGTCCTTGTTTTTCCAACAATTGGTATCAGAGCAAGCTCCTCTAAAGAATTTAAAAGCTTGAGGTGATCAGAAATGACAACATACAAGAAGGATAGTCCTAGATTTGATGGAACAAACTACTCATTGTGGAAAGCTAGGATGGAGTGTCATTTGAAGTGTATTGGTGAACCCTTCTGCAAAATTATGAAGAACCAATATGTTATTCCTCATAATGGTCCTTCCACTACTGATGAGATTAAAGAGGCTGAGAATAATGTTCAGGCTATGGAAGCTTTGTTGAGTCCTCTAACATATTCATAAATGATAAATGTGTTAGGTCTGAAGACAACTCATGAGATGTGGATGAAGCTAGAAACTTTGTATGAAGGAGATGTATATGTGAAGATGGCTAAGCTACATAGTTTGAAAGGCAAGTATGAAAATTTGAAGATGAGTGAAGATGAAAGTATTTCTTCTTTTATGCAAAGTAAATGAACTAGTGATGGGTATTAGATGTGTTGGTGGTATCCTGGATGAGGAAGAAATTGTGGCTAAAGTGCTCAGATCATTGCCTCCCTCCTATAAAGTGAAGGCTCATGCTATTGAAGAAACCAAATCATTGACGAATGTGACAAGAGATACACTGATTGGGAAACTTCCTACCTTTGAGTTGAGTGAATTTGGTGAATCTGCTCCTAAGATTGAAACTGCATTTAAGGATACTATATCTAGAAGAAACAAGGAAAGATATGATCTAGGAGAGAGCTCTAGAATGACATTCAAGTATGAGGAAGAAATAAAATAGCTTGAAGGGAAGAAAGAGAGGTAGAAGAGTTGGAAGCACTGATTGTGAAGAAAGAAGGTAGAGGACAAGGTAAGTATAAAGAAAAGTTGCCTATCAAATGTTTTTATTGCAATAAAATAGGTCACTTTGCATTAAGGTGTCCTGAAAGAGTCCCTAGATCTAAGCCTTACAAATCTAGATTCCAAAAGAAATGCTATTTTTTTGAAGGAGTGACTGATGATGATTCTAATAAACAAAATGGAAATGAAGATGATTGGATTTTCATTGCTATCAAGGAAATAGTATTGTGGCTATTGAATCTGCTAAAGTTGAGAAATCTCTTGCAACCTGAATTGAAGAAAAGGATGCATGGGCCATTGATAGTGGATGCTCACATCATATGACTGGTGACAAAAGAAAATTTGTAAGTCTAGAGAAGTATGACAGTGGGGTTGTAAGATTTGGAGATAACAATGTTTGTGTGATTCATGGCAGAGGATCTACTTGTCTTAGCGGTAAGCATAACACTGATGATGTTCTTTATGTTGAAGGCTTGAAATACAACTTGTTAAGTGTTGGACAGATGGTAGACAAGGGTTATGATCTTTAGTTCAAAGATGGAAGATGCAGGATGTATGGAAGTTCTAGAAATATAATTGCTTCAAGTAAACAGACAAAAGGTAATTTTTTCATGTGAATGTTGCCAGTGAAAGTTGTTTAATTTCTCAAATAGATGAAAGTTGGTTATGGCATAGAAGTCTATGTTATGCGAATTTTGATAACATTGTCAAAATAAGTTCCACTCAAGCAGTAAGAGATCTACCTAAGCTAGTGAAGCCTGCTAGCACAATTTGCAAAGAGTGTTAGATGGGAAAACAAACTAGAGTTTATTTTCAGAGAAAACAACATTATTCAAATGGATTATTGGAGCTGGTGCATACTAATCTATGTGGTCTCTCCAGAGTTAGAAGTCTCCATGGAGAAAGGTACTTTATGCTGCTTATTGATAATTACTCTAGAATATATGGGTTGCTTTCTTAAGAGAAAAATGTGAAGCATTAGAAAAGTTCAAAAGTTTTAAAGCCATGGCAGAGAATGAGAAAGGTCTGAAAATAAAATTCTTAAGGTCAGACAGAGGTGGTGAGTTCACCTCCAGGGAGTTTAATTCTTTCTGTGAAGAGCATGGAATCAAAAGAAAATTAATTGCTCCCCGAACCCCTCAATAGAATAGTGTTGCAAAGAGGAAGAACAAAATAATTTTGGATGCTGCTAGAACAATGATGATTGAAGGAAATTTTCTTCACATCTATTGGAGTGAAGTTGTAAGCACTATTGTTTACACATTAAACTAGGTAAATGTAAATGATAATTCTGGTAACACTCCTTTTCAACTATGGTTTGGTTATAAGCCTACTATTAAATATTTCAAGATATTTGGAAGTAAGTGTTATATCAAGAGAGATGATGATATAGGAAATTTTGATGCGAGAAGTGATGAAGGAATTTTTTGGGCTACTCTACTAAAAGCAAGGCATATCGGTGCTATAACAAAATATTAAGAAAAATGGTTGAAAGTGCAAATGTCAGAATTGATGAGGATTCTGCTACATCATCCAGATATTGTGGATATGATTTAGATGAAGACAACACAAACAAAGGGAAGAATGTTCAGACACAAAATCAACTTCAAATTGTGCCATATGTTCTGGTAAGACAACTTCAATTTGTTCTGATAAATCAAGATAGTCATGAAGCAAAGACAAGTGCAAGTGCAGAAGAAAGAACAAAAGAATCAGAAATTCGAGAGAATCATAAAACTCCAAGGTATGTAAAGATAAATCATTCTGAAAATAAAATTATAGGAGACAAGAATAAATGTGTGCAAACTAGAAGAAATATTGCAGAAGAGTATTGCCTGATTTCCAAGATTGAACCTAAAGATGTCAATGAAGCTTGCAATGGTGAACATTGGATGAAATCTATGAAGGAAGAATTAATGTAGATTGAAAAGAATAATACATGGGTACTTATTCCTAGACCTAAAGATAAAAATGTGATTGGTACTAAATGGGTCTTTCAAAATAATTTGAATGAACAAGGTTAAATGGTCCAAAATAAAGCAAGACTGGTATGTAAAGGGTATTCACAAATGGAAGGTATTGATTTTGAAGAAACCTTTTCCCTTGTTTCCAGAGTTGAATCCGTAAGGTTGTTTCTTGCTTATGCTGCATATAAGAACTATAAAGTCTATCAAATGGATGTGAAGTTAGCTTTTCTAATTGGCGAGCTAGAAGAAGAAGTATACATTGAAAAATTGGATGGATTTCAACTGACTAACAAAGAAGACATGGTTTGTCAATTGAAGAAAGCTCTATATGGACTCAAGAAATCCCACAAAGCCTGGTATTCTAGACTGGACAAATACTTATTAAAGCTTGGATTCAATAAAGGTATTGCTAGTAGCAACTTGTATTTCAAATTGTATCATGACAAAGAGTTAATTATTGAGGTCTTTGTTGATGACATTATTTTTGGAGGAGATGACAATCTATGTATGAGGCTTGTTGATGAAATGAAGAGTGAATTTGAGATGAGTATGATTGGAGAGATGAAGTTCTTTTTGGGATTGCAAGTTACTTAGTTAGACAAGGGGGTCTTCATATCTTAGTCCAAATATGTGAGAGAACTACTGAAGAAGTTTGGTATGGAAGACTCAAAACCTATTGGTACTCCCATGGTAACCAGATGCAAATTAACACAGAATGATGATTCTCGTAAAGCAACTCAAACAAGATATAGGTCAATGATTGGTGGATTTCTCTACTTAACTCAGACCAAACCAGGCATTATGAATGTTGTATGTTTGGTTGCTAGATTTCAAGCTAATCCAAAAGAGTCTCATGTGACTGCTATAAAGAGAATCTTCAAATATCTGAAAGGAATAGTTGATTTTAGGATTTCGTATCCTAAGGATGATCATCTTACTTTGAATGCATATACTGATGTAGATTGGGCAAGAGATGTAGATGGCAGAAAGAGTACTAGTGGTGGTGCCTTCTTCCTAAGGAAGAAGCTAGTGTCTTGGTTGAGAAAAAAGAAGAATTCCATTTCTCTATCTACTACTGAGGTAGAGTATATTGCGATTGCAAATAACTGTACTCAAGTGATGTGGATGAAATAGATGCTGAAAGATGTCAGAGTAGTATATGATGAACCTATTGCCATAGACTATGACAACTCAAGTGCAATAAACATATCAAAGAATTTGGTGCTACACTCTAAGACCAAGCATATATCAATCAAGTTTCACTTCTTGAGGAAAAAAGTAAGTGAGAAAGAAGTCAAATTGAAGTATCTACCTAGCAAAGAGTAGATTGCAGACATTTTCACCAAGTCATTGTCGAAGGATAATTTTGAGTATCTCAAAGGGATGCTAGGGGTGATTACCCCTCCTAATTTGAACTAAATATGCATTTACTTGCATCAATCCATGTGCTTCATGGATATTTCCTGATCCAGATTGATGTTTCTATGGCTGCTACTACGGGGGAGTAGTCAGATGTGCAAATATGTGGTTTAGAGCTTGTATGTGGAAAGATATTACTTATCTTTGGAATTGATTTCAAAGGTGGAGAACAGTAATGTGAAAAACTATTGCTTATCTACAGTGAAGAGTCTTGTGGGGAGAAGATCATGTAGAAGAAGTCAAGGAAGAAGAGTTGGAATCTAAGGAGGAGTAAGTGTTGATTGAGAGTTGGGTTGATGGTTTTTTTCCAATCATGTGTTGTCATCAATGCCAAAGGGGGAGATTTTTGGATGTTTTGGTTGTGTTGTTGATATGTAGTTGTCATTGATGTCAACACTATTAGCATTATTGTATTGAAGACTGTATATGTCGAGGATATTGAGAAAATTGTTAAAGGAGTTATAGGTTCCCAATGGAACTGTGTAGGTCATGAAGGTGTCTTGTTATGTACGTTGAAGATCAGTTGTTATGGATTAAAGGGTTTTCTATTGAGTGTATCTAGTCCATCCAACAGAAGTTTCAGAGGTCCACGTGAATATTTTTTTGAGTTATGAAGATCTATGTTCTGATAATACTTTTGTGGTCTCTGTCAATGTTCCTAATTGAATTTTATGTGTTTGTGGTAATCTCAGTTGCTGCGGATATTTCTTTGTTAGTTCTTGTTGCTTGTGGATGCTTCTAGATCATTCTTTATTCTTGTTGTACATCTGTGATGATCAGTGTGTTGTTGGTCAAATATTTTTCTCGGTATGTTCTTTTCTTGTGTTCTTGGCTGACATGATGGTTGTGGCATGTTGCAAATCCTTGAAAATTTAATTTTGAATGTTTGGTGCACTCGAGGGTATTTTTTTGGGTCACATCATAATATTAGCCAATGGTGTTTGATCCACATTGAAATTTTATTTGTAAATTTGGGCCAACATTGAAAATATGTTTTATATTTCTAGCCGACTAAGTTGCTGATGTAATTTCATGTTGTGGATATATAAGAGAAATTTTTTAAGTGAAGTTAGTGTGTGCATAAGAATGAATGTATGCCAAAGAAAGTGTAGATGTGAAAATAGTGTACAAATCATTCGATTGCAGAGAAGAGTGAGAAGAAGTTTTAGCGAAGTGTGAAGAAGGTTTTATGTGCTTAACTAGAACTATAAGCAGGCTTTTTAAGAAGCTATTTTCTCAGTTCAAAATCTGGATGGTTTTAATTTGAATCTTTCTTGGAAAATGATCCCTCTTGTAATTGAGCAGTGAGCTCTAGGCAGTGTTCCTGAATGCATGTGCATTCCCATTAATTTTCATTATACTTTTAACAGGGTATAATATTGTGGACTCACATCCACCATGGTTTTTCCCCTAACAGGGTTTCCATGTAAAAAACCTTGGTGTTCTTTGTGCTTCTGATGTGTTGTTTTGTCCATGGTTTATTGTTCACTCATCAGATCTAAGATTAAGTTAAGTAAAATTTTTAAAAAAATATATATTCTTTGACAATTGATTCACCCCCCTCTTAGTTGTATGTCCTTGTTTTTCCAAAATTATTGACATGAAGGCTATGGTGGAAGAGATTTATGTGGAAAATAAGAAGTGTGAAAAGGGAGATTCTTTAAAGCAAGAAAAGCAAGAAGCTCAGAAGTACAAATAAGGGAAAGCTCCAGAAACTCCATCTCCTCTATCTTGCCCTTCTTCTCCATCTTCCCCTTCTTCTTCTTCTACTACTACTACTGGTAATCCTTTCAAGAGCAAGTCTAAGCCTATTATTAAACTGGATGTAAAATTTGAATTTTCTAAGTACTACGGGGAGTTAAATGCTAAAAAGTTAGATGATTGGATCTAGCAGGTAGAAGTGTACTGTAGGATTCAAGGCCTAGCAGAAGATGCTTCTAGGATCCAGTTAGCCACTCTTTGGTTGGGAGGTACAACTCTCACCTTGTGGAAGAGTAGGACTCAGGAAGGAATTGCTTGCCATGGTAAGGTTAATATGACTTGGATGAAATTGTTTGCTTCCCTTAAAAAATAGTTTTACCCTTTAGGTTATATGCAACAATTAACAATGAATTGGAAAACCTTTAGGCAAGGTAAGGGTCAGTCTGTCCAAGATTACACCCATGAGTTTATAAAATGGGCTATTGCTTTAAATGTTCCACTGTATACTCAGGATACATTACTTAAGTACATAGGTGGTTTGCATTCTTACCTAAGACATACTATTCTAATGTTGAGTCCTAGTAATCTAGAAAAAGTGTCAGTCCATGTCACTCATTTAGAGTCAAGGGGTAAGAAAAAATTCAATGATAATTTCTCAAAGAAACCATCTAAGTATGAGGGGAAGTCTAATGGTAAAGACAAAGACAAAGATAAAGGAAAAGGGAAGAAGACAACTATAGTTAAGAAGGAGGGTGATAAGCCCACATTCTCCCATTGCAAGAAAGAGTGGCATGATGATTTGAAGTGTTGGAAGTTGCATCCAGAATTAAGGCCAAAAAGATATGGAGGCAATAAAGGCAAGCAAAATATTGTTGTAGTGATTCAACAAGATCTTGGATCCGACTCTTAAGATGAAACATAGATTGTTGCTGTGGGGGTCCAAGGTAAAGGGAAAGGTATAACTCTCTCTTTTGATGCAATTTTTTTTAATGAAATTACAAGTAAAGTATCTACTCCTAAAGCTGATAAACAATAGAATGAACTATTTCACATTCGAGTTGTAACTAATCACACTAAGATTGACACACTGTTTGATACGGGTTCTCAAGTCAACTTAATATCTAAAGAGGTGGTAAAGAAACTTAATTTAACTACAACACCTCATCCAAAGCCATATCCGCTTGGATGGGTTTTCAATGATGCTCAACTATAGGTAACAAAACAATGTAAATTGAGATTTGCTATCACTACAATTTTTTTTGATGAGGTAGAGGTAGATGTTGTTCCTTTGGATATTTGTTGGCTTGTGTTAGGGACTCCTTATCTATATGAAAAAAAATAAATCTTCTATATGGGGAGAATAAGTATCATCTTTTTAAGGATGGGGTAGAATACATTGTATGTACACACAAAGTTAAGACTAATCTTGCACTAGTTAATGCTAGTCAGATGAAAAGGTTGGTCAATTCTAGTAAGAACCTTGTTTTAATGCTTGTAAAACCCAAAGAGAATGAAAAAGTTGAAGCATTTAAGGGGTGTGATCTAAAGCGTAAAATTGATATGGTCAAAATAGTTTCTGCTTATGATGACTTATTTCAGGAGCCAAAGGGGTTTCCACCTAAGAGAGAGAGATGCAACATGAAATCTAGTTGCAGCAAGATGTTCCTCTTCCAAACATTGGCATGTACCATTTACCAGTTTTGCAAAATGAGGAAATCAAAAGGCAAGTTCAGGAGTTGGTTGAAAAAGGAGTCATCTTTCCTAGTACATCTCCTTGTGGTTCTCCAATTGTGTTGGTTCTAAAGAAGGATGGGTCTTGGAGAATTTGCATTGACTATCAAGCCTTGAACAAGATAATGGTAAAGAACAGGTATCCTCTTCCTCGTATTGATGATTTACTTGATCAATTAAAACATGTAGTTTATTTCACTAAGCTAGACTTGCATAGCGGATATCATCAGATAAGAATTGCAGAAGATGACATTTGGAAAACTACATTTAAGAAAAAACATGGACTAATCGAGTGGTTGGTTATTCCCTTCGAGCTTTGTAATGCACCAACTACATTTATGAGAGTCATGAATGATGTCTTTTGTCCTTTTATTGATGATTTTTTCATAGTTTATCTAGATGATATTCTTGTATTCATTCAAACTTGGGAAGATTATGTAAGTCATGTAAAGAAAGTTTTTGATGTATTGAGAAAATAAAAATTCTTTGTAAAGATGTCTAAATGTGAATTTTCTAAGACATCCTTAGTGTACTTAGGCTATGTCATAGGTGGTGGTCAATTGAAAGTAGACCCTGCAAAGGTTGAAGTTATTGTAAAATGGCCTAAGCCAAGTACAATCACTAAAGTCAGAAGTTTCTTAGGTGCAGTCCAATACTGGAGAAAGTTCATTACAAAATTCTCCTACATTGCATTGATCACCATTGCATGCATTGACCAGTATGAAGACAAATTTTCAGTGGGGAGGTCCATAGTAGAAGGCCTTCAACACTTTGAAGGAAAAGTTGAGCACAACATCAGTTCTGGATTTTCCAGATTTATACCAACCATTCAAGATTGAGATAGATGCGAGTGGATTTTCCATGGGAGCAGTGCTAATGCAAGGAGGTAAACCAATTTTCTATCACTCTGAGACCTTTATAGGTGCATTAATTAACTATCCTACTTATGATAAGGAACTTTATGCATTATTTCAGAGTGTTAAAAAATGGAAACACTACTTAATGGGGAAAGAAACTGTAATCCACACTGATCACTATCCACTTCAGTACATGCACTCACAGTCTAAACTGCAACAAAGTAGGCACTTTAGGTGGATGGGTTTTCTTCAATAGTTTCATTTCATGACTAAGTATAAAAAGGGTGTCCATAAATAAGTAGTAGATATGTTTTCAAGACCTCCTGTTATGAGTGCTTTGATTATCCTTAAAGGTAGTTCCATGGTACATGAAATTTTTCAGGAATAGTATGCTAATGATCAAGACATTAAGGAAATCTATTTAGCTCTAATTGTAGGAAAACATGTAGAAGAGAAAGAATACTATGTGTAGGATAACTTGTTGTATCATTTAGGAAAGTTATGTATTCGAAAAGGTGAACAAACACAGGTAATCAGAGAAGCACACATGCCATTAATTACAGGACACTTTGGGGTAAGCAAAATAATGACTCAATTGAAAAAATATTGTTATTGGCCTCATATGCAAGAAACTATATCCAAATACATTAAATGATGTGTAATGTGTTGAACAAGTAAACCTAACAATAGGAAATTGGGGTTGTACACACCTCTACTTGTACCATCCTATTCATGGGAAAGTGTTTCAATGGATTTTGTCGAGGGGTTACCAATGTATAGGAAGGGACATGATTATATGTTTGTAGTAGTTGATCAATTCAACAAAATGTATATTTTAATGCCTTGTAAAAAATAGATCACGACTGAACTGACACCTCATATGTACTTTCAATTTGAATGGGTTCATTTTGGGTTACCTACTTCTATTGTATCGGATCGAGATTCTCAATTCTTGGGGGAATTTTGGTTAGCATTATGGGAACTCATGGACACTAGACTGAAGAAAAGTACAACCTTCCATCCACAGGCTAACAGACAGACAAAGGTAGTGAACATGACAGTTGTGCATATTCTTTGAGGCTACTGTAGTAAACATCCTAAGTTGTGGGATTAAAATATTCACTAGGTGCAACATGCATACAACCATGCAACAAACTCTTCTACAAAAAGATCTCCTTTTGAGACTTGTTTTGGGTATCTTCCAAAAACACCAATGGACTTTCCTTTTGGGAAGGAGGATGTTGAAGATGGATGCCATGATGTAGAGAAGGCTTTGAAGTTCATCCAGAAATTCCAAGCAATTCATTAGGCAGTGGAAGCACAGCTAGAGAAGAGCTAAGGCAAATACAAGGCTCAACATGATAAGCATCACACTGATCATCATTTCTAGGTTGGAGATAGATTTTGGTTACATATCAGCAAGGAAAGAATGCAAGGTGAAGGAAGGAAGCTCAAGCTGATTTGGTATGGTCCCTTTGAGATCTTGGAAAAGATTGGAACCAAGGCATTCCGCCTTAATCTTCCTCCATACATGCACATCTATTTAGTTGTCAATGTTGAGAATCTAAAGTTGTACGAGCCTCCAATGATATGGTCCAATGAGCCTCTAATGTTGCGAATCTATTTAGTTGACATTTAGCTTCCATCAGTTGATGATCTTTCACCAGACTACATGTTAGAATTTCTAGAGGATGTCATCTTAGACAGGAAAGTTAGGACTTCACGAAGAGGTGCATTTGAGTACCTCAGAGTGGGACTGAAGGGGATGGATCCAAGCAAGGAAAAATGGATGGAGATTGGTAAAGTGAGGGCACTTTACGCTCACTTGATTTCTGAGTAATCAAGCTTTCAGAGGTCCAAAAGCTCTCCAGTGGGGAGGACTAATCTAGGGGGATACTTTTTCAGTGAAAACTGAAGTGTTCCTTATACTCCAAAATTTTGCACCATGTCAAAGAGCTCTAAAATCTAAGTCCAACACAACTTGAACAAGCTCAAAAGGAGTCTGTATTCCTGAGTTATGGCCAGTCAAAGTTTGGTCAAATTAGATGTCAGAGGCCAGTCAGAAAGATGAAAAAATTGACCATCTTAGAATTCAATAGAATCAACACCAAAATGAAGAGCCCATAAAAATGAACCCAACACCACTCATTTCATCAAAATCCGAGCTCGTATGCACAAATTATGCCAAGTCAAAGTTGTAAGTAGCAAGGTTGACCAAGTCATATAGACGATGATATTAGCATGTTGACATGGAAGTCTGTATGGTATGGTAGATGAGGTGGACCATTCATAGCTTGACATGTGGTATCTGACTAGGTAGGTGAGTTAGCAGGTACGACAACTAGTTGGACCTATCACATGTCGACATGTGGACCTCCCTTTGGCAAACACATGGCACCTCTCCCTAGTGGATGTGTGGCACCTCTTTTCGGTGTGTGAACCGACGGTTGCGTTGTTTGGTAAATTTTTTTGGGGGGATTCAATCCCCCCACTTCACACAAAGTACACCATTCACCTACCAATGCACCATAAAATCTGCACCTAACCATATTTGACCGTCGGTGGGTTTTGATGATTATAAAGCTTGAATTTAGTTTTAGAATGGATGGCAGGGAGGTCGACCACCCAACCTCCCCACCACGTAAAATTCTCTTAACTATTACACCATCAAAGTGTATGTAAACTATATTGGGGATCAGTTTGTTTTGACCACTATCTACAAACCAATTACCCCTAATTCTTAAATATTCACCCCTTTAACATAAAGAAATTTAATCCCTAACTTAACTATAATCTTCCAAAGATTCAAAAGCTCAAGAATGAGAATTTTGAAGGGCCTAAATAATATTTAAATTATATTGAGGGGATTTTCAAATGATTTTATTATGTAAAAATGGAGGATTTGTAAAAATTCTATGTTGCAATGGGGAGATTTGTAATCATATGGTTAAACACCATATTGGGTAAAATTTTGGTATAAAAGGGGGGTGAGAATGGAAGAGTTAGGCATCAGGGTGATGAGTAAGGAGAGAATGACCAAAAGAATTTTGTATCCATTTATGTGCAACGAGGGAATGTTGTCACTATTCTGGAAGGAAATGGAGTTGTAATGTTGTTGAAACCTTGTAATGCTGATTTTGGTGCATAATAGGACCGATCACTCTATTGGAGAGAGGCCCAGAGATGTAGCTAATTCGATGAACTCCATTATCAACCTGTGTTTTGTCTTCCTTTTCATTTCTCTCTTTCATTTTGTCCATCACATTTCTTATGATTTGTTCATTTAATCATTTCAATTGTGTTAATTCATTTTTAAAGCTTGAATCAATCGTTGTAATAGTTAAGCATTCATTAGCAATTGTCATAGATCCTAATTCAGATCATACATATCCCTGGATTAGCACAAAATTTGTTATACGTGAGAAAACTAATAGATGCGAGTGTGCAGGTAGTATTTTCTAATGCAAGATGCAAGATGGTTAGAGGTGCTATGGTGCATGCTAGAGGTTTTAGATATGGCACATTATATAAGCTAGATGCATGCACTATTGAATGCAATAGTACTTCAGTGAAAATCAAGTTTGTGGAAGAAGTGAGGGTTTCACCTTTAGCAGATGGTCATGCTTTTGGGTACCAAAGGGTGCTCTTTCTTCTGAGACAAATTTACCTATAGAGAAAACTATGTTATGGCACCAGAGACTTGGCCACATTGGAGAAAAGGGTCTAATGACCTTGAAAAATAAAAACCTTGTTGAAGGTATGTCTGATTGTAATCTTGAATTTTATTTCTGTGAGCATTACATTTATGGAAAACAAAATTGTGTTCAGTTTTACTCGAGTTCTCATAAATCTTGTGGTGTATTGGATTTTATTCATTCTAATGTATTTGGTCCTATAGATGTTCCTTCGATTGGTAAATCCACATATTACATTTCATTTATTGATTATTATAGTAGGACATGGATATATTTTTTAAAGAGTAAATCTAAAATTTTTAGTCAATTTAAAGAATTTAAAGCAATGGTTGAGTTGCAGACTAGAAAGAAAATAAAATGTTTGAGGAATAATAATGGTGGTGAATTTTACTCTAACAATTTTGATAAATTCTATAAAGATTGCAGTATTCGTAGATAAAAAATAACTCCATATTCTCCACAACATAATGGAGTTGTAGAAAGAATGAACAAGACACTGATGGAGAAGGCTATGAGTATGTTGATTGGTGTTGGTCTAGAACAAAGGTTTTGGGATGAAGTTGTTGCCACTGCCTGTTACCTGATTAACATGTCTCCTACTTCAGCTCTTGTTGATAAGATGCCTATAGAGGCATGGTCGGGTCACAAGCCTTCATTGAGACATCTTAGAGTTTTTGGTTGCGAGGCATATGCACATGTGCTAAAGGAGAAGTGAACAAAGTTGGAGAACAAGGCTATGAAATGTATCTTCATCAAATACAATTATGGTGTGAAAGGATACAAGCTTTGGGATCCTATTGAACAAAAGATAATACATAGTAGAAGTGTTATTTTTAGAGAAACTAAACCTTCTTCTATTACGTTGCATCTTGAACAAAGTAAACAGAAAGATGTGATTCAATTTCCTTCTACACCTAAGAAAGTTGAATTGAGGCCCAAGGATAGACAAGAAGTTGAGGAGAGCTCGTCTAGCTCTGGATCTTCAGAAGAGGAGGAAGAACCTCCAACTCAACTTGTTCGTAGGTATACAAGACATAGACAACCACCTAAAAGGTATTCACCTGATGATTGCAGGTGTATTTTTTCTTTGAATACTAACATGGATGAACCTAAATCTGTAGAAGAGGCACTAGGTATGAATGATGTAGAATCCTGGAAGATTGCTATGGAAGAAGAAATTTCATCTTTGAAAAAGAGTGATACATGGGATCTTGTACTATTGCTTGAAGGACGAAAACCTATTGGTTGTAAATGGGTGTTCAAGAAAAAGATTAGTTCAGATGGAAGTATTGAGGAATACAAAGCAAGGTTGGTTGTGAAGGGTTACTCTCAAGTTGAGGGTGTTGATTATGGTGAGATATTTTCTCCTATTGCAAAAATACACCCATTATATTTTTGTTTTCTATTGCTACTACTTTTGATTTAGAGGTTGAGAAAATGGATGTGAATATTTCTTTCCTTCATGGTGATTTGGAGGAGGATATTTATATGAAATAGCTAGAGCACTATGTGGTGAAAGGTAAATGTAAATTGGTTTGCAAATTGAAGAAATCTTTCTATGGCTTAAAACAAAGTCCTAAGATGTGGTACCAAAAATTTGATACATGTGTTGAGTTTGGGATTTGAGCATTCTAAATCAGATCAATGTGTTTATTATAAAACTAATGGTGATCATTTCTTGTTTATGCATTATATGTTGATGATATGTTATTTATTGGCAAAGGGAAAGGTATGATTTCAAAACTGAAATCTCAACTTGCTGCTAAATTTGAAATGAAAGATATTGGTACAACTAAGCACATTCTTGGGATGGAAATTAAAAGAGATAGAGTGAGTAGAAAGCTATGGCTTGACCAAAATAAGTATGTCAACTCAATTTTATAGAGGTTTGATATACAGGATTGTAGACCATTATGTGTTCCTATTTCAGTTGGAACAAAGTTATCTCTTTTAGATTGTCCAACATCTCCATCAAAGATGGAAGACATGAGAAAAAGTGCCTTACCAAAGTGTAGTTGGAAGTTTGATGTATGCTATGGTTTGTACTAGACCAGAAATTTCCAAACCAATGAGAGTTCTTTCCAAATATATGTCTAATCTTGGTAAATTTCACTGGGATAGTTAAAAGAGTCTTCAAATATTTGTGTGGTACCTCACATTAGCCCTTATGTTATCATAGTAATATGACTGAAGAAATTTTTTCCCTTGATATTCATGGTTATGTGGATTCATATTGGGCAAGTGATGTTAATAGTAGAAAATCTACCAATGCTTATGTGTTTACTTTATTTGGTGGTGCAATTAGTTGGATGAGTAAGCGACAGACTATGGTTTCTTTTTTCACTATTGAATTAGAGTATATGGTAGATACTTATGCTTCTAAAGAATCCATTTGGCTTAAGAGACTATGTTCATATATTGGTATAAAACAAGGTGTAGTGAAAATTTATTACAACAGTCAGAGTGCGATATGTCTAGCCAAGAACCTGACATTTCATACCAGGACAAAGAACATTGATGTACAATATCATTTTGTTAGAGATATGGTCGAAGATGGTAGGATGAAGCTAGTTAAGGTAGAGAATTTGATGAATGTTGTTGATTCTTTAACTGAGCCTATGAGCACAAAGAAGTTTAGATTATGTTCAGAGACTATAGGCCTTTTGGCCCCTAGCAATTAAATAAATGATGTTTACACCCTCACGTTGCTCTTCCAAGGTGTTTGAAAAGTGGGAGAATTTTTGGGAAAATTTGTCTCAACCTTACAATTATGTGTGGTTTGTCGTTGATAGGATGTATATATTTATATATATGTTAAAAAGTTACACCAATAGGTGTATACAATGGAAACACAGAGTGAAATGTGAGTGTGTTAAATTTTTTAGGAAACTTCTAGAATGACCGACATATATTAAATAAAGGATATATTATAAATTTGGACCATTCATTATTAGGTTTTAGATCTAATGGAAAATATTTTGTTGGTTTGTCTTGCCCTAGAATGTAACTCTATTTTATGACGACATTGTATTATGGCTATGGTAGAGATTGTGATAATTTCTGAGTTTGATAGTGATCATGTTGTCTCTTGATTTCTTAGTGGTGATATTCCTGTGAGAAGCTTGATCTACAAGTATATTGTAATCTTTGTGATTTATTGAATAATATATTGGGCAGATTTTTGAGTGTGGGGTTTTTCTCCCAAAATGGTTTTCCCCACGTAAATCACTATGTCATGGTATGCATGATATTTATGTTTATTTTTGTTTAAGTTTCTATAATTGTTAAAGATTTGTAAAAGTTTTGCATTTTTCTCCTCTCAAGATTAGTGTAGGAAGTTTCCCTCTACCTTAGCTTCCTTACACTTGTATGGTCATGCATGTGGTGTTTGGTGTTCAAAGTATTCCTTAGCCTTGGAGGCTTGAGGGAATTTGAGTTGGAGAAATGGGTTGATTGTTAATCCTTTGGAAAGTGAAAGACTTATAGTTGCTTTAGTTTCTAGAAATAGTAGGCACGTAGAAAGATGGTTAAGATAGAAAGAAGTAGAGTTGATCACATTAAAATGATGTTGATATGGAGATTTAATAACCTTGATGAATGGGGCATGGTTACACTTCACGGTTGTGTGCAAAAAAGTATTCATATTGGGTTTCTGAGATGCCCCCTAGTGATATGGAGATACTTGTGTTGTTGTGACTGTGGTGTGTTGTGTTTGTACTGAATGCTTGTTTCCTAATGTTGGAAGACACTATTTTATAATCCTTGAATGCATGTAGGCTATGGAGTTGATCATTGGAAAATCTAGAAGCTTATGGAATATCCTATCTCTCTCTCTCTTAGATGTATGTACATGGTGGTGGTGGAGTTGGCTTACAAATGGGCCTAGAGTTTATATGCCTCTACTTTCTTGATGGATGTTTGTACTTGCATGGATGAGATTCATGTTCTTTGGATTTGAGGGTTTTATAGATTTTCCACTAAAAATCTATGGTTATGCATATACATAATTAACTATTTTGGATTAATTGTTATTATTTCTTTTTGACCTTTGGGTCTTCTAGATGTTAAGTGGATGTGGATTTGCATGTGTGTTGGAAAACATAGTGGTTTTGTAGTTTTTCCATAGTCAAGAAAAACTTGTAGTTTTGTAGATTTGGAGATAACTATCTTCTAGGTTGTGGGATGATTTTGGATATAAGATAGTTGTAGCTTTGCATACATGCTCTATGCATGGTGGGAGGAGGTTTGAAACCTTCTTTTTGGGTAAATTTTGATAAATGATTTATTATTTGATAGTTGGTTGTGAAGTTGTTATGAGCTTCTGGACAACTTATTTCCTCTAGAGGTTTTATAGGTTTCTTGTGTTCTAAAATCTATGGCTTTTGGATCCGTGGAAAAGATCATTTTTAGATTCTTGAGTTTTCTAGATGAAAATAATTATATATTTACAAGAATACTTGGGCGGTTCCTAGACTATGGTGCTTGTGTTGTGGTTTTGTTTGGAAAATTGGATCTGCTAGTGATCTAGTGATTGAGTCATGAAAAGCTACATGATATCTTCTTTGATATCTCAATTTATTGTTTACTAGTGTGATAATTGGTTTACATGTAATAGTGACTGAATCAATGAGTTATGCATTCATATGGGAAGGCCACCCTTTTTATTGTAGTGAGAGAACTTGAATGTTGATTCTTTATATCCACAAGGTTGTTTCAGTGTGTTTGCAGACTGTATTAGTTGACCTTGTATGTGGTTATTTGTGCACTAGTTTGTTTCTTTTGGATGAGAGGATGGATGGTGTTGAGTACCTAGATAATTAGTTTTGGGAACCTATAGCATGTTTTATAATGATGTCATGGATAGCTTGGATACACTATTTTATGTAAGTTGTGACATTGATGGTCTATTTCATTTCCTTAAAGATATTGGTTCCACTTGATATTATTTTCAAATGGACATGTGGGTGTGTGGTCAAGAATTTTAAGATTAGGATATGGTTAAGTCATGATGCTTCGAGAGATTAGTATCACTATTGAGTGGGAGCTTTAGTAGTGACTGTGGATTCATCACTTGGTGATGGATGACCTTATTTAGTGTTGCAGATGTTACTAGGAGGAGCTCTTAGATCTTTTTGTTGTAGAAGGGTTCTTTCATAATTGCATGGACACTATTTGGAAATGGTCATCTTAGTAAGATTGGAGATGAGTGACACCTTTGATCCATGGGGGACTCTTGGAGTCTTTTTTTGGGGTGTAGATAATGCTCGGATAGGTGATGTTGGTTTAGAGTATGTTGTTGGTATGTCATGGTAGACTCTTGATGGTGCAATAGAGTTTTGGCATCTTACATTTCTCTTGAGACCATGGTTTGTTCACTTGGAGCATGTGATCTCCTTGGAGGAGATGGTGATCCTCTATTGTGAGGATGGGTTCTAGTTTTATGCACTGATGGATAATGAATTACACATTAGAGTATTGGCCTAATACTATTTAGATCATGATCTCATGATAGGTTTCTGACTATATTTGGAACTTTGATAGTGATCTAGAAAGTTCTCTATGTTTTGAGTACATTGTTCATGTGCTTGAGAGCTTCATGAGAGTGCATTGTTTGCATTTGGATCTTAGCACAGGTTGATTGTTTGTTAGTTCTCATGGATGCATGAAGACATAGGCGAGGTTCTATTTCTCTTTATATGAGAGAATATGTTGAGATCTCAATAGAAACTCAGAGGAGCTTTTCACCTTGACATGGATGTAAGTTCATGACAGACCTATGAGGAGATTGCTCTAGATGATTCATGATGAATTGGATAACTTAGAGGAGAATTCTCATTCCCAACTCTTGGTATACTCAATAGTTTGTCACTTGAGAAGCATAGCCCATTGATGCTCTTAGGTGTTATTCTTATCTTTCATAGATATAGATCTTGAACTATAGTTATATGGCTCTATAGGATTCATATGAGAGATTTTCAGCATGGTTATCTCCTTAAAAATATGAATTGACATTGTGATTTCATTTATGAGGAGTTTAGGAGATGGTAGTGGGTTGATTTCATGATATGGGAAATGGAATTAGTTTTTTCTTCTATTGAGAAGCTTACATCCATATGGTTACATGATGCATATGTTGTGTTTGAGCTTGGAGATTAAACAAGATGGGTGTTGTTGAGGCTTTTCTTTTTTGGGGTTGTGGAGGAGATCATACTTGACATAGTTTAGCATTTATAGGTGTATGTAGAAGGGAATTCTACATGTGTATGATGTGTGAAATTTCTCTCTTTGGTCATGGTTTTCTTCTTGGATGTTTGGATTCACATGATGTTGGAGTTGAGATCATGTGCAAAGCTATAGTGATCATTGGTTTGTGGTCATGTGTTGTCACTCGGTTTTGGGTGATGACATGGAGTTTCCTTGATCTCTATCCTTTATCAAATGTGGAGAACATGGGAGAGATTTGGAGATTTAATATGGGATAATTTTGGAGACTTTTGGTGAGATATGTACTTGCATCGGTTGGTTTCAAGGTGTCCATATCATTATGGATGGTTCTTGATATTTCATGGATACATCCTCTATGTGGTGTTGTTAGTAGATTTGGTGTGCTTTGATGTCTTTATAGACTAGACATTACCCATACAGTAGCAATTTCTAGATTTGTTTGTCTTTTTTGACTGTTTCAACACAAGGAGCTTGTGATTGTAGTTGATGGGTTAGATATGTTGTTGGCATGAGTTTTCTAATGTTGAGGATACCTTTTGAGGTATGGTAGATTGGATGGATTAGCATTTTATGCGGGTGCTATTTCTAATCTTGTGGGTTTATTAGTTGGATGAGGGAAACCTATTTTAGTTGTTGTTCTAGCTGATGGCTTATCTTGTTCTTTGGAGGATTCTTCGGCTTTAGAATTGTGTTTTGGTTATAGGATTGGAGTTGGTTGAGATTTGTTTTAGATCATGAGCACAATGGAGTTGTGGTAGTATCTTGTAGCCTTTGTTATTAGTTGGATCTGATGCTTATGTTCTTTAGACTAGTGTATATACACTATGACTTGTTCCTTTCCTCTGAAGGATGGCAGGAATTGTTACCTGAGAGGGTGGACATCTTGGATGTTGTTGCAAGTGTTTTGATTGGAGCATGACAATATTGCTCAAAATTCATGTGATTGCATGTATGGCTATGACGATGTGTTTTCATCAGTTGAATCCTAGTAGTTAAATCCTATTGTTTCTATGGACTCTTGGTAGGTCTTCGACAAGTGGGAGATTGTTGGGATTAATATGTCTCAACCTTTGAGTCCTAACAATATTTTTGGGATAAATATTTGTGCAAATATTGATATATCGTACAAGTTTCCAACTATAATAGTGTGCGAACCCTTTTCCTAGTACCTGCAAAACAACATGAATAAACAAGTTAGACAAGGAATTACAAGCTAAAACAAGGATTCCCCATGAAATCCATTTATAAATCAAACTAGGAATGAAAATATTGAAGAACACAATGCAAATGATAAAAACAAGATAAAATCCTAATTAGATATGCAAACTCTTAATCCCATGGGGGAATTGGTGCCAATTTGATGTGGAAATTTGGCCCTTGTCCAATCCCTAAGATGCAAGATTCGAATGTTGAAGATATTGATGATCCACTTTTGATCAAATGGTGAGAGCTCCAAACAAAATCTGCAATAACCTAGCTAAGAACTCAAGATGGATGAATGGAAATGGCTAAGTATTTTAGCATGGTAACTTTGCTTGGATTATGGATGATAAAATGAGGAGAGGAGCTCTTCATTTATAGGATTTCTAGATGGATGAATTCCCAAATTTGAGCAATGTGGGACTAACATTCATCCAATGATATGGTGCCACTTGTCAAGCTATGTATGGATGATGGTTGTGCAAGATTTGGGGTTTGTGTCAATAAATGCCAATATTTGAAATTCAAATTTGTTGAAATGACATGTAAGAGGGAAGGGAAAATGCAATAAATGCCACTTGGCTCAAGGAAAAAGGACATGTAAGAGGTTTTAAATGCCTTGTTGGATGTACATGTTGACTTGGAATTTTTGAATTCAAATGAAAGAATATTCCAAAAGATGCCTTGTGAGGAAAATAGAGATTTAATAAATGAATTAAATCTATTTTCATGTGCAACTTGCATTATCTAGAGGATGTGACATGAGATTAGATTAAATTAATCAAGGATTAATTAATTTAATAGGAGATTAGCTGATGTGACTTATTTGACTTAGATTTATGGATTTATTTAAATCAAATAAGAGAGGAATATGATAAGAGGTTAATTAAATAAAGATTTTGATTTATTTAATTAAAAGGGATGGTGTTAGATTAAATCAAATAAGGTTGTAATTTATTTAATTTAATGGATAGACTTTAGAAATTTAATCAAATAAATTGATTATTTAGTTAAATAGGGATAATTAGATCAGATGGATTGATTTAATTAACGGGAGATTGACTTAATTAGACAAGATGATTAATTTAATTAAGAGACGAATAATGATGAATTTAATCATATAAGGGAATCTGATTAAATGGTTAGACCGAGGGATGATTTAGGAAGAAATGGTGTTAGTAAGTCGGGATCAGGTGCACGATGTCAATCAATATATTTTTGATGTCTACATTTTTCCCCTCTTTGAAGTAATGCACTCGTTGCGTTGGTTCAAAGACTACACGATCTCAATCAAAGCCAAAAAATTTTGATATTTAGAAACTTGCCCCATTGCTGCATGGCGAGAGAAAACATGCCATTATAATGCCTCCTCGAGAGATCAGATGAAAATTTCCATTTTTTGGGTGATCTCGCGAAAAAAGGTGACAAAGTGCCTGACAGATCCGAAAGGGGTCCGGGAGGCTAAAAACGTGTCTAAACGCATTAAAACGATGAAAAACAAGCCTCGAATGGACGAAAACAGGTTCGAGGGTCCAAAACCCTAGCAGGACAACCCTAGAGGGTCAAAAAACCCTAATTTTTAGGCTTAAAAGGGGCCCGAGGGTCACTTTCAAGTCATTTTCACACACCCCCGCTAGCAAACCTTGAGAATCGAGCTCTGACCTCCTAACGATATGGCATGATGACAACTTCCTCTGCATATATAGGAACCAAGTTCAGACCTACCAGCAGCCACCTGGCATTGGTGCCCCGGTATGTGACCCTAACCGAAGCTTCGTTTTTTCATTTTAATGCATTTATTACATGTTTTAAGGAGAGCTCGCCTCCAGCGCTGCTATTATAGCGCCGCTTAGTGTTTAAAGTGCACTGATAATTGCCTCTTTGCACCACAGTGGTGCAATTTGGAATTTAAAAACTCCACCACTAGGCTCGGGCTTGGCTCAGACTCGCAGGCCACTTTGAGAAAAGTGTGCCGCGGCGGTGCCTTTTTCATGGAAACTGCAATGTTGGGGGTTAAAGTGCACCACGGTGATGCTATTTGGAAAAATTTTGGGTCCAGTGTCAAAGTTTGAGAAAACTCAAATTGCGACGCCTTCACAAACTACGCCGCTGGGAACTAGTTTGAGGCGTTACATCAGGAATTTTCCAAAAAAAATTTAACATGTTGGCTTTGCTGATGCAGGACAGGCCTAGGGAGCTCTATTCTTGGGAGCACCAGTCGCGGGATTTGGTGAGTGTTCTTCAGGACCTTAGTGACAGAGACCAGGATCGGTTGGGAGCTGCAAGACTATGGCACATTACGTACGTGGCACTCGTGCGCACACACCTCGGGATGTTGTCAGCGCTGGCGGAGTGGTGGCACAGCGAGACGTCATCATTTCATCTTCCCACTGGTGAGGCGATTGTCACATTAGAGGATGTCTGGTGGATTTTACGATTGCTCATTCATGGCCGCCAGGTGATCTACGACATGGAGGAGGGACACGTTTGTTGCACCCGAGTCCTCGCCACTCGAGATATCATTTACTGTGAGGGGTAGATCGAGCTAGAGAGGTACAGAGTTATAGCACCTCCCGCTGGGTGATTGCGGCAATCATTTCAGGTTTGGTTGCCCCAGACACACGAGGACGGTACTTCAGTCCTAGATGGGGATATTGCTAGGAGAGGATAGCCAGAGATAGACCAGTTCAATTCACGTGGGGGCCCATGCTTTTGGCTTCACTCTACAGGGATTTGCACGAGTATGTATATGCAGATGGTAGAGCGCTAGGAGCCGGAGTTACCTTGCTACACATTTGGGCGTGGGAGCACATTTCTGTGCTACGTCCATGAGTGGTTCCAGTTTCGATGGGGGCAGAGGATGCCCTTGTGGCATGATACCGAGGGGGCATGTCATTCACAAATACTAGAGAGAATGGGATCCCCTACTGGAGGCGAGTCATAGATGAGATGCTTGTGCTCACTTGGAGACCATACCTTGGTCAACTTGGATGGGCTAATGATGTAGACCAGCTCTTTTATTGTCGCCAGGACAGATACATGTAGGAGCAGGAGCACACCATGATAGAGAGGTACCTGCCCAAGTGTGTACAACGTGAGTTTGGAGAGCCGAAGGATCGACCAGATGATGGCTATGTAGCCGTGTTTGCATGCAACATGACACAGATGTCATGGGGGCTTGGCATTCCTACTGCAGAGGCCGTTGACATCTTCCGACAGTTGGTGGTCCGACCTTGGGCCTACGATTAGGGATTGGCAGATCCAGGAATGACACAAGTGTACAGGGATTGGTTCAGACCTCCTCTCTGGTTGACTATTCTAGGTGAGGACCCAAAGGCATACAGGGTCAGAGGCAGGGGTAGAGGACTAGCACGAGGGCGAGGTCTGAGGATGGAGATCTGTTGGGACCCACCAGAGGTGCCCCCGGTTCCCCGAGGTTAGGGAGATGTCCCTATGCAGGACCAACAATAGGATCTGCCTATCCCACCACCACGAGCCAAGGGTGAGGGTCAAGTTCATGCGCAGCCATGGGCATAGCTAGCAGGGTAGGCAGACACGTGAGATGCCTTGAATTTGCAGTTGCAGGCAGTGATGGTCGAGAGAGACCAGGCACGAGCCAAGAGGGAGCAGTTGAGAGCATAGAGGGACCAGGCTATGTAGCAGAGACAGGCTACAAAGCTACAGGCAGTGACAGAGCTAGGTCATAGGCAGCAGATTGAGAGTATGATAGCCTCCTCATCTTAGGGTATAGTATCGGTCTGATCTTACAAAGAGGCTATCTGAGAGATAGAGTATTATCGCCGGGCCTACCACGACCATGTACCTAGAGTAGATTGGGTTCCTGAGTACTCAGAGCGGGCCAGTCAGAGACCACCAAAGGGTCATGGTGACAGGGGTGAGGGCAACATCCATGGAGATTGGGCTTGATCGGGATTTTATGATGTACTTTTTGTGCTTTATGGGCTTGTTTTTGATAGCCCGATGGGAATTTTGTACCAATTGACACATATGTACAGTGATCCGATTATTCTTTGTACTATGACAGTTGATGATATGATATATATATGAGCCGATTTTGATGCGATGCAATGTGTTATTTATGCATGTATGATTTATTTTTATATGCTTTGCAGTGATGTTTTATGGATGCATTTATTTATAATGGTGTTAATGCAATGCTTATGACTAACAGATCTATATTATGTTAACCTATGATATGATGTGCGATAATTTTATCTATATGATGATTTATTTTATGTCAATGCAATATGTGATATGGATTTAATCTATGGTATACATAGTGATATGAAAAAAATGCTTATATATGAGATGATTTATGGATGAATATGATATGATGCGATGGCCATGATATGATGTAGATAAAATGATGGTATGAGATGCTTAGAATAACAAATGTTATTATCCGAAATGATGATGTATGTGATGCAATGATATGTTAATGCGATGATATGCATGCCTAATGAATTAAATGCTTATGTTCCTATTGTTTATGATTATGAGATGCTTCTGTTCATGTTATGTGATGATTTATGTAATGGTAATATGAAATGCTTATGAAATTTAAATGAATGCTTATGCAATGATCAATGTAATGCCATGAGATGCGATGTAATGGGTGGAATGCGATGTCATGAATGCAACTATTTTTAAAATGCAATGTGTATGTTTCCTATATGATATGCTTTACTCAATGTGCTAATGATTTCTATATGATATGCTTATGCAATGTGCTAATAATTTGTGGATACAGGATCGATGATGATGATGGTGATGGTGATGATGATCAACTGTCATAGTACTTTGTTAGTGTGATTAGTAAGAAGAAGTCATTTCAACAAGACGCATGATGATGATGATGATGATGATGATGATGATGATGATGATGATGATGATGATTACTTGCTGAGGAATTGGGATTTTCAAAGGGCCAAATTTTCTTATGTTTGATAACACGCATGGTATGATGCATCAAGGTATAGCAAACCAGGATGGCGTAGTACCTAGTGTGATGGACTTTGACTTGACAATCAGATAGGAGTATTCTTGTTCACACCTGACATACGGAAACCTTGCTAGGATGCACTTCAGAAGTTTCAAACATATCATACCAAAACACGGAAAGGTAAACCTATCCCCGCAATAGTCAACAAGTTGCCCTAGACTTCTTCCGCATATACCTAACAAAGCAAGTATTCGCCAAGGTTATATTACAAGAACGTCCAACAAGCACAGCAGACAAAAGACAACAATCATTACCCCATTCCTATTTCTCTAAATCTGTTGTTTTGGGATATCATCGAGACATCCTTGGAATGAGCACAAATAAGATAAGTCAAAAAGATAAAGACCAAGTAAACAAACAAATTGATGCTCTTCAATACTGCTAACGGAAAAAGGATATGTTTTCTAAGGATGATGAGCGAAACTTATTGCCAAAAGATAATGCCCATTGTAGGAAGGATTCATCCTAGGACATGTTAGTGGATGGCGGCATGTCATTTCGTTTATGAGGGATGATTGATATGGGACCAATTCAGATGATCAGTTACCAATACGAACAGATAACCAACTTGTTTACGTACCGACTTAGACTTTAGACTTGACGTTTTGAGTTCTACCTTTAGATTGCTAGGCTTGTTTATGACTGTTTTACCAAAGGTTGAGGATGACGATCAGTTTATTATGAATGATGTTTATTTTGAGTGCAAGTGAGATGAGGCAGATGGATTTTTTCAAATATTTGGATGTTTTTGAAGTTTTGCAATGTTTTGAGGCTGTTTTTGGTGTTTTTTGAGATTTTCCAAATGTTTTTTTTTTTTGTTTTGGGTTTTAGAGATTTTGACCAAGATAACCTAAAGACCTATCCTACGGGGCCTCGGGCTGAGGATGAATTAGCCTTGTCCTCATTATATGCAGCAGAATAGTTTTCTAACGAACTTGGCCGGTTATATGATGTATGCATGATGAGATGTCAGTTTATTATGAGCGGACTACTATAGGACTGACCTAAATGTCTCAGGGGATGATCAAAGATCAACCTTGCCTACGTTCAAGCTCAGAGACGACGTAGTTCGACAAGACGACCTTGTTTTTGGATTTTTGAATGACTTTTTTGACTTGTTTTTGGATTTGATAAGTTTTGAATGTTTTTGGATTTTTCTAATTTTGAGGACTTTAAGACCATACACGAATCTGATCCAATGAGAACGTGCCCCCAGCATGATGCAATAGACTGCCCCGATAAAGGCAGGACAAGCTGACCTTGAGAATGGGCCAAGTAGTACTAGGAGTGATCATGATATGAACACAAGACCAAGCTATATTGTGGAAATGGGTGGATGATGGATGGAGATATGGAATGGGATGGATGATAAAAGTGTGATGGATGGATGATGCAAAACAAGCCATGAAGATCCTAGTGGATGGAATGTGCTTATTTATGAGTTCGCTTGCCGGGTTTTCCTGGAGTACTTGCCCAAAAGTGCCACCAAAGTGGTTTTCACTATAGGGCGATTTTTTTTATCTTTTTCTAAATTTTTTGATTTTTTGTTTTTTTATTTTTTGTTATTTTTTAAGGACACACTGTTTGCTAGGTTTTTCTGAAGTAACCATTTTTTTAGGACTTTTCTGATTTTTTGGATTTTTTGGTTTTATACCTTGAATGAATTAGGCATAAAACTTTTTGAGATGGGAGCTATTCATGGGTTCCTACAGGGGTTCCCCTTCGGGTGTTGATAGCTGATATGCCCCTGATTTATAACTTGTTAT
The DNA here is from genome assembly GCA_007258455.2 of Sequoia sempervirens. Classification (NCBI taxonomy): domain Eukaryota; kingdom Viridiplantae; phylum Streptophyta; class Pinopsida; order Cupressales; family Cupressaceae; genus Sequoia; species Sequoia sempervirens. The sequence continues at coordinate 70,252,312 of VDFB02193867.1, read as the reverse complement.
GACAAATGGTCCTAACCAATTAGGTTCGAACTTGCCTTTGCTACTTGGGTTTGGGACATTCTTCTGATTTTCTTTTAAGACCAGTTCTCTGACTTGGAAAGTCCTGCTTCTGATTTTCTTGTTGTAACTCCATTTGAGTCTATTCTGATAGACTTGCAAGTGATTCAAAGCATCTATTCGTCTCTCATCCAGTAACTCCGGCTCATTTAGTCTTGACACTCGATAGTCCTCATCAGTGATGAGATTTTGTAGTGATATTCTGAGGGATGGGAGCTCGATCTCAATGGGGAGGATGACTTCTGATCCGTAGACCAAGGAGAATAGGGTGGTGCCAGTGGGTGTGTGGATGCTAGTTCGATAAGCCCAAAGGGCAGGATTAAGCTGCAGATGCTAGTCACAACCTCATTGACTATTTTCTTGAGGATTTTGAGGATGGTTTTGTTCGTGGCTTCTACTTGGCCATTGCCTTGGGGATAGTATGAGGTGGAGAAGCGATGCTGGATTTTGAATTTTTCGCACAAGTTGCGAACCTCTTGGTTCTTGAATGGTGTCCCATTATCTGAGATAATGGCTTGTGGGACACCATAACGACAGATGAGATAGTTCAAGATGAATTTTGAGATCTGCTTCCGAGTGATATATGTCATGGGTATGGCTTCCACCAACTTTGTGAAGTACTCAATTGTAGTGATAATGAATTTATGGTCATTGGATGAGGTAGGAGTGATTTTTCCAATGAGATCGAGTCCCCACTGCGAAAAGGGCCATGGTGTAATGATGGGATGAAGCTCTTGAGCTGGAGCATGGATGAGGTCCCCATGTTGTTGACATTGTAAACACCTTTTAACATGATCATACGCTTCTCTTTCCATTGTGGGCCAATAATACCCCATCCTCAGTAGTTTCTTGGCAATGGTCATTCCACTCAAGTGTGAGCCACAGATACCGTTATGAACCTCAGTTAGAGTGGTTAATGCCTCCTCAGCATTTAGACAGCATAGCAAGGTGCCTTATATGCTTCTACGGTATAAGGTATCACCTAGGATGACAAATCTGGACGCCTTTTTGATAAAGGTTCATTTTAGGCTCAATGGTAGGTCAGCAGGTATGACTCCTATGCGAAGATATGTGTAGATGTCATGGTACCAAGGATCGCCTAGACCAACGATTTCGCACAGGAATTCTAATTCTAGAACTTCGAATGCGGGAACGAGAAGCTACTCAATCAAGAATTCGTATCTTGGGATGTTGTTGGGGATATTTAGCAAGGATCCCATTGTCGCCATCGTATTTGTTGCTCTGTTGTTGGTTCTAGGAATTTGCTCAAGTGTTATATCAATGAAGGATTCTTTGAGAGTCTCCACCAATTTCTTGTATGGAGTGAGCTTATCATCCTTGGTCTCGTATTCATTATTGACTTGATTTATGATCAACTGTTAGTCTCCATAGACCTTGAGAGCTATGATATTCCATTGTACTGCTATCCTGAGACCTATAGCCAAAGTCTCATATTCTACGATGTTGTTAGTACAAGGGAATGCTAGTTTGTATGACCTTGGTATGCAGTCCCCCTGTGGGGTGATGAAGAAGACACCAGCTCCTAATCTGTGTTGTGTATATGAGCCATCGAAGTATAGTTTCTAGTGATCGGAAATGTTGAGGTTAAAAATAGACTCATCTGGAAACTCCGAGACAAGGGGATTCTCAGAATATATAGGTGCTTCTACTAGTTGGTCTGTAATAACTTGACCCTTGATGGCTTTTCTTTCCACATACTCGATGTCATATTTTGATAATATCATGACCCATTTTGCCATTCTGCCAGTTAACATTGCCTTTGATAAGAGATATTTAAGGGGGTCAATTTTGGCAATGAGCTTGATCTTGTGTGTCAACATGTAGTGTCTGAATTTTTGGGATGCAAACACTACTGCAAGGCAAGCTTTCTCGATGAATGAGTAATTTAGCTCATCACCGACCATTGTCTTGCTAATATAGTAGATAGTCCTCTCTGTTCCATTTTCATCATGCTGAGCTAGGAGAGCTCCAAGGGCTGCTATTGTTGCTGATACATATAAGATTAATGGCTTTCGTGGGATAGGTGGCATTAAAACTAGTGGTGTCAGTAGATATTCCTTGATCTTGTTGAATACCTCTTCGCATTTTGTGTCCCATTTGTACGCTACCCACTTGTGGAGTAGGTGAGAATATGGATTATGCTTGTCTGCCAGTTGTGCTATGAATCGTCGGATGGATTGAAGTCTACCTTGGAGACCTCTCAGTTGTTTTAATTTCTTTGGTGCTTCCATCTCGAGGATTGCTTTTACCTTTGCCGAATCCACCTCAATACCTCTCATAGACACTATGTATCCTAACAATTTACTTGATTTTACGCCAAAGATGCACTTCTTGGGATTTAGTCTGACTTTGTATTCCTCCAATCTGTCAAAGATAGCACTTAGGGTTGCTATATGATCTTGTCTTTTCCTTGACTTAGCTAGAATGTCGTCGACATAGTCTTCGACTATTTTGTGATTCATGTCATGGAATATTAGTGTCATGGCCCTTTGATAGGTTGCTCCTACATTCTTTAGGCCAAATGGCATCATGTTCCAGCAGTAGGTCCCCCATGGACAAGTGAAAGCAGTCTTGTGTTGATCTTCTTTTGCTATCATGATCTGGTTGTATCTTGAAAATCCATCCATTAGTGATAGCATCTCATGCCTTGTTGTCATGTCTACTATCATGTCGATGTTAGGAAGCGGGAAATCATCTTTTAGACATGCTTTGTTCAAATCTCTGAAGTTTGTATAGATTCTAATGGCTTCTTTAGGCTTTAAAACATGTACCAGATTTGATACCCATTCTGGATAATCAATTGGTCGGATAAATCCTACATCTAGCAACTTTTTGAGCTCCATTTTGACCAATAAGGCTATTTGAGGATGCATTTTCCTAAGCTTTTGTTTGACCGGATTTTCTTCTGGATACACTACTAAATGATGGACAACTGTTTCTAGATCTAGCCCTGGCATATCAGCATAACTCCATGCAAATTTTATTTGTCTTTCCTTTAGAAATGCTGCTAGGATTTCTTGCTCTTTTGATAATAATGATTCCGCATAGAATTTGATATGCGGAGCCTCCTCGGTTCCTATGTTGATTGGATTACACTTTTTGGCCAAGACTGCTGACTTCTCTTGATGAATAGCTCTTAGAGGAAGATTGAATCCTTCATCCTCGGGCACCTCAGAGAGGTTTTCACTGTTGGATACGTCCTTTCTTTTTACTATTTTCTTGTCAGAGAGTGCCACAGTGTGGTTTTCACTCAAGGACTTTGATATGATTCTTAGTTTCTCGCTTTTGCGACTGAAGGATTCAATCATTTCCCCATAATAGGCGTGTGTGTCCAACTCTATTATAAATCCTACCTTGTGATCTCCTTCTGGAATGTTTTCCCTCAATCCCATGAATTCTGATAGTGCCTCATCATTTTCGAATGTATCGAGAACCAGTGGTCCTCATTGGTCATAGTCGATCAGTTGGGGGTAGACTAAGCGGATCTCATGATTTTGACTATTTGGTTCAAAGGATATGGTACTAATCATACACAGGGTGGTATCCTCGAATAACCTAGGTAGATTGATCAAGGTGTCCTCGTCATCGCTACTAATATAGGGCTCAATTATAAAGTTATATGTCTCTTCGCCTGTGGATATTGGTGAATGTATCTGTGTTAGTACTGGCTGAGGAGTAACATTGAATGCTCTAACTGGAGGACTTTGTCCACGTATGGTTATTCTCGGAGGGGTACATCCAAGGCCAAGATTTGTTATGGGTCGTGTCTCAGGCATGATAGTATTATGAGCCCATTATCATTTTGTCCCAATCTTTGATTTCTGTTGTAGCCCATTGCAAGCATCATGTGTAGACCCTTGCTTCTTTCATCCATTGGTAAATTAGTTGTTGGTCTTTCATCTTGATACAACATGTTTGATGGATCTGCTTCAATGACCTCATGACCAAGGTCTCCTCATCTTGTGAATTCAAGATAGTTTTGAGGATAGGTTTGTGATGTGGAAGCTTGATTTTCTTGTGGACATCCCCGTGATCTAGGAGATTGTGGTAACTCTCCTATCACAAAAGCATTGTTTGGGAGTTTGTAGCTTCCACAACCATCTTCTTGGATGATGAGCATGATATCGGAGATGGTGGGGATGGCGGGGATGGCGGGTGTCTTTGTCGTAGAAGTGGACGCGAGAGTGGTGAGGTCAATATATGATGTGGATGGGCCTTCATCATTCTTTGGCACTTGGGGGATTTTGTAATACTTGGCCTCAAGGTTTTTGCAATATGAAAATGGTTCGGGATCTCTGTGGATGGTGACCTCTTGTCCATTATGTGTAAATTTTACACATTGGTGGAAGGTTGATGCTACAGCTTTCATTGTGTGGATCCATGGGCGTCCCAAGAGGATATTGTATGGTAATTTGAGATCCAAGACCTGACATGTGGTTTCCTACTTGAATAGGTAGTTTAATCGTGCCTTGAGACACTCTTTCTTGGTCATCATATGCTCTGATTGTGATGCCCTTTCCTTTGTCGATGGAATCCTCTAGTATTTTCAACTGCTTGATGAGGCTTAGGGAACATATGTTCAATCCTGTACCTCCATCCACCAAGACCCTTTTGATTTTTCTCTTGTTGACAATGGCTTCCAAGTGAAGTGCACAGTTGTGAGATGGTTGGGTGGGGAAATCTTGATCAAAAAATTTAAGGAGATTAGGTGTTATGATATTTCCAACCATAGCTTGGAATTGCTCCACATCGAGATATGTGGGGACAGTGGATGAGGCTAATGCTTCTTCAAGGATCTTTTTATGGGCGGATGATATTTTTAACAACTCCATGATGGAGATGTGTGCTAGCATTCTCGTGAGTTGCTCTACAACATTGTAGGTGTGCGGAACGGATCTAGATGAAGGGACTCTGTTAGGTTGGGATGATCCTGCAATGGTGACTTTGCCGCCTCTTGTGGTGACTCCACAATCTTCGGCATGGGCGCCCTTGATGGTGATGACCATGCAATCCTCATTTAGGGAAGTAATGACTATTTCATACACATGATTTACACTGCCCTTCCCTTTATCATTTTTATTCCCTTTGTTTCCATGATTTGGCATTGGATTCGTGTAGATTTTAAGATCCTAATTTCCTGTGGGTGTTTCCACATTTATGATTTTCTTGTTGATAAGATCTTGAATGATATTTTTGATTCTGTGAAATTCGCAAAGTTGGTTCTTGTTGTACTATGGAGGTTTGATATCAGTTTCTTGGTAGTTTTCGACTGTAGGAGGTTTGATAAGTTTTTCGTTGATCATTTTTTTCATTATGTCCTCCAATGGTTCCCCCAAAATAGCATATTTGCATTTTGGATAAGTTTTATGTTGGGGCGGTCCCCTTTGGTCATTAAGATTGTTGATGGTTGGGTTTTTATTTGGTTGATGTGTTGTGTAATGATGATTTTTTTGATGTTGGACTTGCAGTGTGGGTGTATGTTGGCATGGACCACTAATGACCACCTTAGCATCAACGAAGCTATCATTAGTGATGTTCTTTTTTCTTGCCCATGTATGAGGTTTATCGTTGTAGTTTGATGGTGGGCGATTGTTTTGTGGCTTGTGATAAGACGTTGATTCAGCGGGTTGGGTTACAAGGGCTCTTTCAATGCTGAGTGCCTTTGAGATCAATTGTTCATATGTAGTGATACCCTGAACCTTGAGATGAAATGATAGGCGGCTTTCAAGGTTGGTTATGATTGTGTAGACTTGTTGTTCCTCTAGCATGGTCCACTTGCTTCGATTGGCCTTGGATCGCCATTGTTGAAGGAATGAGGCGAAAGACTCATTTTTTCCTTGTTTTAGAGCGGAGAGTTCTTCGAGACTGACATCCATTGCAATGTTACATGCGTAATTCCTAATGAATGCATCTCTAATTTCTTTGAATGTTCTAATGCCTCTAGGTAAGTGAGAGAACCATTCTATAGCGGGACCTACCAAACTCCTAGGGAATAGCTGCATCAGATACGTATCATCATATGCGACTTCCATACAATGAACCTGGAATTCCCTGATGTGATCTTCAGGGTTTCCCATCCCTCGATATTTGTCAAATTTTGGGATTTCAAATCCTTTGGGGAATGGTTTCATGTCTAGGCTCCTATCGAATGGATAGGGACACAAGTTGCTTGGTGTTTTAGTTGTTCACCCCGATTGAAGGTTGAGCACCTGTTGCGAGAGCAACCTAAGTTGTGTCATCACATCATTCTGGGGATCAGGGGGTGGGATGAAAATGTTTTGGGTTGTGGTTTGGGTCATGGGTTGGATGGATGGGTTGGTTGGTGTGTTGTTTGATGGTATCTGCATGTTTTGGCGAGCAAAGTAGGCTTCTACTTTCTTTGGTATGAACGATGCCTGTTGTTGATCATGTTGTTGTTGCACAAGGATTTGGGCTTGTTGTTGCGCTTGTTGCTGCTCCAACAACGCTTGTTGTTGTGCTTGTTGTTGTTCCCACAACGCTTGTTATTGGGTTGCCAATTTTGCTGCTTCTTGTTGCTCTTGGTATTGCTTCAATGCTTGTTGGTATGCCTGCAATTGCGCTGCTTGTGCAACGATTTGTGCTTGTGCTTGCGCTTGTTGTGCTTGATATTGACCTTGTGCTTGTGCTTGACCTTTTGCTTGTGCAGCTTGTGCTTGTGCAGCTTGTTGTTGTAATAAGAGTTGTGCTTGCATGACTCTTTGTGCTTGTAATGCTTGTGCAGCTTGGGCAACTTCTTGTTGTTGTTGTTGCAATAATGCTTGAGCTTGTTGCACTTGTAATGCAGCTTGTGCAGCTTGGGCAGCTTGTGCAGCTTGAGCAGCTTTTTGTACAGCTTTTTGTTTTTGCACTTGTTGATACCCTCTTTGGAAAGTGGCTTACAATGTTGTGTTTGTTTGACTTGATATGGTGGATCTTGGAGGTGGTGGAGGTGGTGGTGGATTCAGAATGGTGGTAGATGATGATGTTGTGTTGATGTTTTGAGTGTTGGATAGTGGTATTGATGTGATTGGTCCTTGGGAGACCATGCTTTGTGATATTAGGGGTGCATTTGATGATGTAGCCATTGCTTGTGTATTTATCATTTGTTTTTGTGATATCAACAATAAATTTTGAGTGTTTGGTGCAATGCTTTGATTGATGGTTGGGATGTAGGTTTGATTGATAATTGGTAAGGGAGGAATCCCTAGACCAAGGAGTGGTGCAGACGATAATGGCAATGGTGGCAGTGGTGAAAATGTGAGAGATGTGAGTTGTTGTGAGAATGTCGTGGTGTCGAATATGCCCCCTGGTCCAAACATATTTCCCTCTTCTTGCGAGTTTGTGAGAAGAGGTGTTTGTGGTGTTGCGTGAAAAAATGTTGATGAGGGATTGTGATGTAATGTGAGAGGAACATTCTTGTGTAATGGGTTTTCGGGTATATTTTGTTCCAATGTGGTGCTTGCCTCCAAGCTTTGATTATTAACAAGGGGATGTGATTGAAGAGCATTGAGGAATGTGTTTCCCTTGTTGACATTTGGCTGGGTTGGAGAAAATGATGTCGTGATTTCCGGAATGTTTTGTGTGATGTTTTGGGATGGAGGTGTAGATGAAATGGGGATGGTGGATGAAATTGGAGGAAATGATGTGTCCATGATAGTACTCACATCAAAATCTGAAGGCAACTTGGCCCCTTGTTTCACTAGTTCAAGCATGTACAACGAAGGGTTAAGTCTCATCATAATGTTGATGATTCTATGATTGTCTGGATTTTGGAGCATTTTTGTCATTTCCTCATGAGACATTCCGAAAGTGAGGTCCTCTCCTTGATTTTCTTCTTGGGGATTTTGTGATGATGAGAGGGTCAATGGATTGCTTGATTCCATTGGATTCATGTCTGCGTTGGTTTGGCTAAGATCACTTGAAGCTGGTGTTTCTTTGTTGGCTTCCATACTCTTCTTGTATTGAGATCTTGTTTGGACCATAAAACAAGGATCAAGAATATGGGAGATAAATCTCTTGATTCTTTGGATTGATCTCTGTTTTATGTCCCAAAGTGAAAATTTTTAGGATGTTTTTGAGGATCAAAGGTGATGATATGATGATGTTGTGGATGAATGATATGGATGTTGTGACTTTTGCTAAATCTTGAATGAGACACTAGGCTTTAGGACTTGGATTTGATTGGATTTGGGATTTTGGATTTTGAGATTTCGGTCATTGAATTTGATTTGATTTTTATTTGGATTTTGACTTTAAACAAAAAGACCCTAAGATGTTGGATGATGATCTAAGGGATAGCTTTGTCCAAAGGATGATAATTTGAATACATGTGAGGAGAAGGATGCATCTACCCACACCTATTCAAACAAGATGATTTGTTTCACTAAGCACATGGAGAAGGATTCATCTACATGTACTAAGCTAGACAAGATGATTTTGATAACTTTGACTAAGTATATGCAAAAGGATGCATCTACACATACTTAGCCAAGGATTTTTTGATAATGTTTTCAAGGATTTTGTCTCAATGATTTTGATGATGGTTTTGATTTTGCCACAAAGCCTAGTATCAAGGATGATTTCAAGATTTTCCAAAAGGTGATGATGGGGTGGATTTCGTTTTGATGTTATGGAGGATGGATGAAAGATTTTGACATGTTTTGATCCTAAGATGAACCTAAAAGGACACTTTGTTTTCCTTGATCTAGGTATTGAAGAGTATGCAAATGCTTCCTAATGACCTTTGTGACCAAGAAATGATTTCATTTGAACATTCATTTTCAATCAATGGTTTGTGCTTTGGGATTGTAAAGATTTAAATAGACATGAAAGTTCATTTTGCTTAGCTTTGCTTAATGTTTTTATTTTACCAAAAACACTTTCTTCAATTAGGTTTTCAAACTAAGATGTCCAATGTCTTAATTTCTTCAAACCCCACAAGATATGTTATGTGGAAATTTAATGAACTTAAGGCAAGGGGTTTTCCTATTGTTTACTTAAGGAGACAAATTGAGATATAATCCAATGCTTAAAAACCTCTAAGGATGTGAATCCCAAGGGAAAGCAATAACATATGGATTGATTCAATTGTATTTGTCCTCAAAAGGGTTTGAAATTTGGATGGTGTTAAGTGTTTGTTTCTATGATGTTTTCGAGCAAGCAATGCATTTTGTAACCCAAGAACATGTACAATCCTATGGATGTGTAAGACAATATTTGTTGGATTCCCACTTGGACAAGTCCAGCTACACCTATCTCTAGTGAATGGTTAGATGCCTGACCCCATTGGCTCCCCTCCATGACACTCACTTATATGAGGCAGCCAAGCATCAACACCCATGAAACTCCCATGGCATGCTTTCCATTTCTACTAGAAAACTGTAAAAGTGTGGTCTGGCTTCAAAACGACCGTTCTTGAACCAACAAATAGATTAAGGATTTTGGAAAACTCTAGCACATGGGTTTTAGTAAGGACTTTCCGTTCGTAGGAGTTGACCCAACATGGCAAGAGTCCCCTTTCAGATCCATCTTGTCGGAGTCAACCGCGTGATATTGGCGTTTCTTCCAATATCCACATTTATATCCCGACTGGAAATACTCTTGGCTTTAGAGTGTTACCGGTTGAATCGTTCCCTTGGGTGAGTACTTTTTCCCCAAGGAAGGCCCTCTAAGATAAACAAAAGTGAATGAAGAATAATATTCGTAACTCGATCAATCCTTGTTGGCAACAAGAAAAGAGAATATATGCAACAAAGCCCCCACTCACACTCGCACAATAGTTTGTTCAATTTTTAAGCCCAAATTGAAGTGTGGAGGTGATTGCTTTATCTCAACCCAAAGTCATGGAAAAGACCTTTTGATTCTCAAGATCGCTATAAAGCGTGAGAGAAGCGCATACATCCTTTTCCAATGGCTTTAGTCTAAGTAAGCCCTCATGAAAAACACAACCACACTTTTTCTTTTTAAACCCTCAAAGAAAACTATGAGTACATTTTAGAACACCAAATGAAGTGTGAGAAATTGCCTTGTTCAATTGTTAATCCAATAAACAAAATCTAGTAAGTTGTTGATCCTAAGGTTCTTTTTAATCCTTTTGCAAGAAATAAACAAAAAGAATCCTTTTTTAAACCCAAATGAAAGCTAGTGTTCTAAAGAAAGAAAAGGATGACAAATTCTTGAAGAAGTGTTAAAGTGTTAAAAAACACTTTGATTGGACAAAATATCATCCCCATGCTCCTTCTTCCTTTGCTTTTGGCTTCCAACCTACAAAGTAGAAAATAAATCAGATTCTGGAAAAAAATAGAAGTTAAAAAACCAGAAAATAGTAGATAAATAAATCATGAATCAAAAGCACGTGCTAAAAAACTAAATTCTCCCTTTTTCTATTTTCCAGCATCGCAATTCATGAAGGCGTTGCTATTTTTTCCTTCCAGCGGTGCTCTTACAGTGCCGCTTACCAATCAGCGACGCTCTGTGTCAGGACAAAGAGCACGATTGTGTCGCTCTTTTCTCCCAGAGTCACAGTTCTTGAAAGCGTCAGAATTTTAAAATTTTCAAAAACTTGTGCAGATCGGCGAGTCCAGTGGCATAGTTTAAAATTTGAAATTTTGGCGGGATGAGCCCAGCAGCGCTAAAATAGCGACGCTGACGAGCCCGCAGTCCTAAAACAGCGACGCTGACGAGCCCGCGGTGCGAAAATAGTGACGTTGATGAGCCCGCATTGGAATTTCCTGTGTGTCAAGAAAAACGCAGAATTTTTGAGAAAATGTTAGAATTTATGACTCCATGCCCTCCTTCTAGCGCCAAATGTGCGAACCCTTTTCCTAGTACCTACAAAACAACATGAATAAACAAGTTAGACAAGGAATTACAAGCTAAAATAAGGATTCCCCATGAAATCCATTTACAAATCAAACTAGGAATGAAAATATTAAAGAACACAATGCAAATGATAAAAATAAGATAAAATCCTAATTAGATATGCAAACTCTCAATCCCATGGGAGAATTGGTGCCAATTTGATGTGGAAATTTGGCCATTTCCCAATCCCTAAGATGCAAGATTCGAATGTTGAAGATATTGATGATCCACTTTTGATCAAATGGTGAGAGCTCCAAACAAAATCTAGAATAATCTAGCTAAGAACTCAAGATGGATGAATGGAAATGGCTAAGTATTTTAGCATGGTAACTTTGCTTGGATTGTGGATGATAAAATGAAGAGAGGAGCTCTTCATTTATAGGATTTCTAGATGGATGAATTCCCAAATTTGAGCAATGTGGGACTAACATTCATCCAATGATATGGTGCCACTTGTCAAGCTATGAATGGATGATGGTTGTGCAAGATTTGGGGTTTGTGCCAATAAATGCCAATATTTAAAATTCAAATTTGTTGAAATGACATGTAAGAGGGAAGGGAAAATGCAATAATGCCACTTGGCTCAAGGCAAAGGACATGTAAGAATTTTAAATGCCTTGTTGGATGTACATGTTGACTTGGAATTTTTGAATTCAAATTGAGAGAATATTCCAAAAGATGCCTTGTGAGGAAAATAGAGATTTAATAAATGAATTAAATCTATTTTCATGTGCAACTTGCATTATCTAGAGGATGTGACATGAGATTAGATTAAATTAATCAAGGGTTAATTGATTTAACAAGGGGTTAGATGATGTAACTTATTTGACTTAGATTTATGGATTTATTTAAATCAGAGAGGAATATGATAAGAGTTAATTAAATAATGATTTTGATTTATTTAATTAAAAGGATGGTGTTAGATTAAATCAAATAAGGTTTTAATTTATTTAATTTAATGGATAGACTTTAGAGATTTAATCAAATAAATTGATTATTTAATTAAATAGGGATAATTAGATCAGATGGATTGATTTAATTAACAGGAGATTGACTTAATTAGATAAGATGATTTATTTAATTAAGAGACAAATAATGATGAATTTAATCAGATAAGGGAATTTGATTAAATGGTTAGACTGAGGGATGATTTAGGAAGAAATGGTGTTAGTAAGTCAGTATCAAGTGCATGATGTCAATCAGTATATTTTTGATGTCTACATTTTGCGGGATGATTTAGGAAGAAACGGTGTTAGTAAGTCAGGATCAGGTGCACTATGTCAATCAGTATATTCGCTTTAGTGTCCACTCTCTTAGAACTTGTGTAGGCTCATTTTAGCCCCTACATTGTCCTTTTTCCCTCTCAGGATGCTCTGGACCCCCTTTTTCAGTAGCTACCTTTGCATCAAACCTCGATCTTTTTCCATTCTCACCATTTTGTAGTGTGATGTGTCTTGACACTAGCATGCCACACAAATGTCTGCATGCCATGATAGTGTCTTGTGACTTTTCAATGTTCAAATGACTATTTTTGAGCATTTTGGTCTCTTTTCACTTACCTTTGTTGGTGGTAATGACCCGAGATGCCTTGTAACTGCTCGGGAAGCTTCTTTTCCTTTCTATCCTCTCTTTAAAAATGATCCTTTCAATCTATTTTTCCTCCTTGGGTTCTACCTTGAACTCTCCTCTCCTTTCTCACTCTCTCAATATTTCATAGCTCTCTCTACAACTTTCAATAGCACTTTCAAGCTCTCTAGGAAACTCTCTTTGCAACACTCTCAAGCTCTTATAGTGCTCTTTGCAGGTCACTTGGCTCTCATAGCTATTGCCTCTCTCTTTGACTTCCTTAAGCCTTGCAATTGATATCTCTCTTACCTTGTACTTGGGAGCATCTTGGTATTTCACACATCCCCTATAAATTGCATCTCTATCTTGTGATACAAGTTCTCCTCCTTGAGCAGGGATTGCTTTTATCATGCCGTATTTGCTTGTCTATACAACCCCAACATTTTCTCCAAATATTATGCATGCAAGTATTGAATATATTCACGTACTGAAGGCTTCATTACTTGGTTTTCTATGAGAAATTTCTATATCTTATTCTCTTTATCATTTCTACTTCACTTTATTTCAGTTCTATTACATTCTATCTTTTTCTAACATTCTGTAAGTTCTTAACGATCTAATTGTTAGTGATTATTTAGCTATTTTTTGTGATATTCTCACTTTTTGGTTCTTACGAGATGCCAACGTGCCTCTAGGATGCTAGCATGCCACATTGTCACCCTTTTTCTAAGAGCTTGTTAGTTTGTCTAGAAAACCTTTGTGATTTACTCTTTCTAATTCTAGAACTTTCGCTTTGTTCCCTGAGGTAGTTTAGGGAAGTTTTCCCCATGGGAATCTCTTGAGAATAAAGAGACTCATAGTAGTGAATCCCCCTTCTCTACATTTTAGTGAACCCAATGTGAAGCACAACTTTTTCAAAAAACTAAGAATTTATTTACCCCAACTTGATGGGGTCATAACTTTTGACTCGGTGCTCAGAATTCAAAATCATTTACATCATTGAAGAGGCCTCCAAGAAGATAATTCAGCCCCTAAAATAATGTGCCTTTGGCAACCAAATTTTAGGGACTGACGCAAGTTTTAACCCCAAATTCTGCTCTGAAGACCTCCAAAAATGCAAATTATTAGAACCTAGAAATTACCAAAAATCTAGATTTTCGATTTTTCTCAACAAAATGAATTTAATATTCTCTTTTATGAGTTCAATATCTAATTATATTCGAAATGTTAATGATGTTCCATTTCATGCAATGTGATAGTGACTTGGCTTTTCCCATGTTACTTTGTATCTTTGATCCTTCTCATGAGATGCCTCTTACTTTGAAGGATATCTTGTTGCAAGAAGATGAAATCATTGGTACCTTCTTAACATTACTCTACCTTCTCTTCTAGAGATGATGCATTAGTGAATGATGAATCTCTTATCTATTCCAATGCAGCCTCCTCTAGAGATGATGCATTAGCGAATGATGAATCTCCTTCCACATTTGATCCTCCCTAGATTGATGTTGAGAATATTTCTTCAAATAATTATTCCACTAGTTGTGATGATTTTGTAAATGTAATCTATATCTCTGCTACCCCTCAAAGGCCTAAGAGATCATTCATTTATCTAACTCCAACTCGTCCTTCTCCTAAAATTATTTGCTTTATTGACAGTGTCCCATTTGATAGCAATTCTCTTGATCTTTCAATGGATCCCTCTTATAGAGTGGTAGACCATAATTATAAGAATGAAATAAATAAACAAACAAGCCTTCTTCAAGCTCCTAAACCTACAACTAAAGCACCCAATGATTACGATCTTGTCGAGCAACTTCGAGTTACTCCAACTAAGATCTCAATGTGGGACTTGCTTTAGTCTGCTTTGATTTATCAAGGTATGCTTTAGGAAGCCTTACAAAATATACTCCATTAATAACAATATTGGCATTAAACGTACTCTCATTGACATTGCTTTGGTGCTCAACATATGTAGCATCGATCTATTGCCTAAGATTAATATTGATTCATCTTCTCTTAATGCTTCTTCTATTATCATTCATGGGTTCAATAATGTTAGTTGACAATCCCTAGGCATGATAGTCTTGCCTTTGAGGTTGGGACCCATTACCGTACCCACTCTTGTATATGTCATGTTAGAAAAATTACCATATAGCCTTCTTGGTAGATCATGGATTCATGCTATGGGTGCAATTCCATCTACCTTGCATAAATCTATTATGTTCATTTGTAACAATAGAGTGGTCACAGTCAAGGCTGACCGTAAGGATATGCACTTATGTGAGATGGCAGTTTCTAGTTAAGTTTTGGTTGTTCCTACTCTTATTCCCTCAATGTCTTCCAATGTGTTGATGTTTACTCCAACATTACCTACTACAAAGGATACTCTTGAGATAGATGTCCTTAAAGAAGACCCTTCTAAAGCAAGAAATATCAAGTTTTCTCCTACCACTTCTCAAAAGAATGCATGTCTTGGTGATGATTGGGGTTCTCTAGACTTTACAAAATCCTTTATTAGGGAATCTAAAGTTGACCCAATCCACTTAAGCCTTCCAATAACATCATCCAAACCTGCTATCGAAGATGGTTATTCTTTTGTATCACAGGATAATGTGAGCAATAGTTGTAATGTCCTTAATGCAGATCCTCCTCCTTCCGAGGAAGATGATCACACTTATATTAAGGAGGTTAAAGTTGGTAGTCCTATCAAGAAGGATGATGGAAATCCTGTAGATGAGTATAATTCCCATTTTTGGAACACTTCTCTCTATGAAGATCCTCCTCCTCAAGATTTGCAAGAACGTTATAGCCTTGGCTTTAAGATTGTCTCTAAATATGGCTATGGATGTAAAGGTTGTTGGCATAATGAACAAGGAATTCAAGTCCCTATAGAATGGGTCTTGGTTGCTCAAATGAAAAATCTAAACGAAAACCATGGTTGAATGGTGACATGAATTTTGCTCAACCTTGTTCTTTTGGATTGATTCATCCTCCATTGTCTTCTATCTTTGTGTCTTCTTCTTGTGAGAAGACAAGCTTTTATCCACAAGAGAAAGGGTTGTTTCTTTCTCCTCATCCTCTATATAAGGAAGAGCGTATTTTTTTCTACTTCTAAAATCCCTCTTTATTACTCTTCCTTCTCCTACACGTAAGAAATTTCATAAGCATGATAAAGCAGAACATTCTTCTGTGCATACCATCGAGTGCTTGGCCATTCCACTAGTGAATGTAAGGCCTTGAAGGAAAAAATGCAACTTCTTGATTTAGGTTCCATCACTCATTTATTTTTTGATTCACCTACCTTTTCTTCAAATGACAAGTGATATCGAGGTCTACCTCTATCCTACATGTTCTAAGTATCTCACATGGTTCTCCTCCCCTATGTACTAGGGGGTAGTGTAACTCATTTTGGAAGTGTGTGTCTTTCTTAAGGACCCCCTCTCTTCTCTATGTCTTTCAAATGAGGTGTCCCTTGAGTGGACCCCTTTGAAAGTTCTTATCTCAAATGAATTCATTGGCATCTAGCTTGGGGGCAGCCCAATTAGACTTATCTTTTCTGTGACTATCTTGCAATGTAGCTTGTGGTAGCCATAAGCTTCTTTGATCAGTCTTGCTTTGTAGGATTAAGAACCTATAGATATCCTTTGCATTAAGGTCACCTAACATGTTTAGTCTATAGATTAACATGTTGCTTTGCAAGTGCGCCTATGAAGCTATTTTTCAATCAACCTTACAATATTGAGCACCTATAAGGGACCAATCTAACTTTGTAAAGTCTCCTACATTGAGCTTCCTTCAGGAGAGAGTACCTGAGGGTGCCTTCTTTTTAGGTTTGAGGGCCTATAAAGCGCTTTCATCCTACGAGATTTGTTCATCGCTAGTTTGTGGGCCTTCGATGTAGTTTGTTCAACTCTATTGGAGAGAGTACCTATGGAGCCTTTTGGTGACCTTCCATAGGTTTATGGATTTACTGTGCATTTTTTCAACTTTTCTTGGGTCTAAGGACTTGTGGAGCCATTTCTCTTGGAATTTTAATTCCTTTCTTGCTTCTCCATCTCTCTAAAATTCTCTTATCTCTCTTCTTTTCAAATTGTATATACTGAATCAAAGATCTACATCTTATTCATCCTAAGTATATGCTCTTTCTCTCTTTGACATTAGTTGCTTCTCTGACTTTTGGGTGCATCCTTCTCTTGAAGCAATCAATCCTTAAATTCCTCTCTTCATTTTAGAATTCTTCTATATGTTATTATTTTTAATTTGGGGATGATGCATCGTACCGAGACAACCTTCTACATCGAGGTATCTTTCACTTTGTTGAATCACATCTTGTTACTTAGTTAGGTGCCTATGTGTATGCGTTTTTATGTTCAAACCTCATGACGTAATGGATTTTCATGTTCTAACATTGTTGTCTTGTACAGGTCTGTAGATTCATATGCTCACTAAAGTGGGGGAAAAATGTAATGTCGTAAAATTGCACCCCTTGAAATTTCACATAAATTATTGTATTTGCTTTAGTGTCCACTCCCTTAGAACTTGTGTAGGCTCATTTTAGCCCCTGCATCAACCTTTTTACCTATCAATATGCTTTGGACCCCCTTGTTCAGCAGCTACCTTTGTGGAAAACCTCAAGCTTTTCCTATTCTCATCATTTTGTAGTGTCATGTGTCTAGACACTAGTGTGTTGCACAAATTTTTGTGTGCCACACTAGCGTCCTGTGACTTTTCAATGTTGAAACAACCACTTTTGAGAATGTTGGCCACTTGTCACTTACCTTTGTCGATGTTAATGGCCTGAGATGCCTTGTAACTACTCATGAAGCTTCTTTTCCCTTCTTTCCTCTCTTTAAAAGTGATCCTTTCAATCTATTTTTCCTCCTTGGATTCTACCTTGAACTCTTCTCTCCTTCTTAGTCTCTCAAGATTGCACAACTCTCTCTGCAACTTTCAACAACACTTTCAAGCTCTCGAGGAAACTCTCTTTGCAACACTCTCAAGATCTTGTAGCTCTCTTTGCAGCTCACTTGGCTCTCATAGCTATTGCCTCTTTCTTTGGCTTCCTTAAACCTTGCAGTTGATATCTCTCTTACCTTGTGCTTGCAAGCATCATGGGATTTCACACATCCCCTATCAATTGCATCTCTATTTTGTGATATAGGTTCTCCTCAAGCGTGGATTGCTTTTATCATGCCATATTTGCTTGCTTTGTTCACTTTCTCTATCTATTTGGCTTTTTATGGAGGTGGCAACACCAAAATGGAGGTTTGATTGAGGCAAACCACTATATAACCCTAACATTTTTTGTAATCTTACGCATGCAAGTATTGAAGATATTCATGTACTAGAGGCTTCATTACTTAGGTTGTTGTGAGAAATTTCTATCTCTTATTCTCTTTATCATTTCTACTTCACTTTATTTCAGTTATATTATATTATGTCATTTTCCCGTATTCTGTAAGTTCTTAGCAATTTGATTATTAGTGATCATTTAGCTGCTTTCTGTGATATTCTCAATTTCTGGTCCATACAAGATGCCAACGCACCTCTAGGATGCTAGTGTGTTGCACTGTCGTCCTTATTTTGTGTTACCGTTCTTTGGCCAAGAGCTCATAATTTTTTCTAGAAAACCTGTGTGATTTACTCTTTATAATTCTAGATCTTTCGCTTTGTTCCCTAAGGTATTTTAGGGCAGTTTTCCCCTTGGGAATCTCTTGAGAATAAAGAGACTCATGAGTAGCAAACCCCCCTTCTCTACATTGTCATAACAATTTTTGGTACTCATCAAGAAGATATTTATCCAACATGCAAGGTGCATAGCTTAATGGAGTGCCACTTGTGACATAGGTGCTTCATGGAAGCATTGTTGCTTCTTCCTACTTTATGAAGGTGCACCATAGTGGCACTTGTCACTTGGGTGCTCATTTGGAGAGAGGATTTTATAAAAGCTTCTTGAATTTGCACTGTGGTGACATATGTCATGACATTGTTGAGTTAACTATGGCATCTAATTACTTTTGTGGAAGTTGGCACCCACTTTGAAAATTCAATATTGTAAGTTTCTATTTGCAAGGGGAGTTGTGTATGGATGTAGTTTCTATTCCTAGTTAAGTCAACTTAGAATGTGGACAACTATATTTTTGATAGGTTCTTTTTTGCATCTGCATGTTGCATTCTTTTTCATGTAGTTCATTTCCTGTTGTATGCTCATGCATGGGCATGTGTTTGAGGAAACTTGTATCTTGTGCATTGTAAACTCTATATATACAGGTGCTATGCTAGAGGATTGATGTGAAAATAGTTATTCAAGGGGTTTATGCTGCCAAAATTATGCCAAAGATGGAATAAGATGTAAATCTTATGTAATGGACTTGAGCCTGGAGAATGTATTGTAGCTTCATTTGTTACTTAATAATATATTGGGTATGTGGTTTTGGAGTGTGGGGTTTTTTACTTGAAAGGGTTTTTCCCATGTAAATATGTGTGTTCTTTCATTTTTGTCTTATTCCTTTTGTTTTCTTTTATGTGCATGTAATGCTATTGAAACTACTTGATCTAAAAATATTTGAAACTTAATTGCAACCTCTTTCCTTAAAGAATTAATAGTGGGAAAATAACTACATTGGTTTTCACTTTAAGGCATAGTAGAATATATTTTCAAGGTTCCTAAATTGAATGAATGTAACCAAAGGAACATACTAATCCTAGATGGAGTTCTAGGATGCCCTCTTTTTCCCTTCAATATTACCATAAGTAAATTATACATATGCTCAAAATGATTTGAAATAGGACACTAATCCAAAGATAATATAGCACTAAAAAATAAATGAATACTCACTAGCTTATAGTACTACATAGAAAATTGCTACAAAATAGTCTGCACATTCTAATTGATGTATTATATATTTATGTTAATCCAATCTCTATTTATTTGCATCCCATTATAATTTTTGTATCTTTTAAATCCTTCATTTAAAATACACCAAAATGCTAAATTTTTAGTTATCTAATTATGTACCCTTGTTATTTCTAATAACCAACATGTTTTGATTAAAGGTAAAAGATGGATTTTGAAGGGGCCTAGAACCCTTTACAAAAGACAACAGCTGATAGAGAAAGAGAAAATAAAAAATCAACAATCAACCCAATGACAACAGATACATAGCCAAAAAGCAACCAAAAAGACAGAAACAAGTCAACAACACTACATATTGTTCAGGATCTCCACAACTTCCATTTCAATAACAACCATCTTATGCATGTTATCCACCATATCAAACACCTCAATAGATTCCCCAGCCTGAGCTTTCATTCTATTCTTGGTTCTAGCCACTGGCTCACCCGTCTCAACCTCATCACTCAAAACACTACCTTTACCAACAACTTTCTTACCCTCACAATCCATAGTTAGCAGCTTACCCCCAACAATAGTATCAACAATAGAAACATTCTCCTTTTTCTTTTTAATCATAGGGGAAATCACTTTGGTAGAATCCAGAATGGCCACAACCTTGGAGGCATCACTAGTTTTTATCACAGCATTCCATAATTTATCAATTCTTTCCTCAAGGGAGGAAAATGTGCCTTCCCACTTCTTCTTCAGGTTAGTGGTTTCCTTTGCCACAGTGTAAGCAACAATATTAATGGATTCCATCAATTTATCAATTTGGATTTGGATAGAAGTGTCCTTAGCCTTACTAGCAACACCTCTAGTTCTAATATTGGTCCTATTGATCTCATGAAAAAACCACTTAAACAACTTAAATAAAAAATTAACAGAATTATGAGCCAAGCCCAATACATTAGAAAACTCCTCCCTATCAAAATTCTCAATACACTTCCCCACAGAAATGTCCTCATCAGAAGGACTAATAGGAGCTTTATCACCAGAAACATCCTTACCTTTACTAGCAGGAATGGGGGTCTTCAACATCTGGATGGAGCATGCAATTTCCTCTGCAATAGCCTTCCTTTTAAGTAGCCTTTATGATTCCTCTTTAACGGTACCCATCACAACACCACCCTCAATCCTTTCCCTTCCCTGCTTCTACAACCCCATAACAACACTCAGAGAAGCCTCACCATAAAAACCATTGGCCAGGCAAAGAGGGAAACCCTTCTCCAGGAGATGGTCTGCAATCGACACCTTGCTCTTTTGGCTACCTTCCTCCGTGTCCTACACAATTTTGGTCACAGGGGGTAGAAAGGAAGCTTCCCCATAAAGGTCAATATTTTCCTTACCATTTTTAATAGGAACACTCGCCTCCACCTCCTCACTGCATGTCGTGTAGCTTGCCTTAACCCCCAACTTCCTTTTACTAGTCTGACCCACAACAGGGGAGATGGGACCCTCCTCTAGAGTAGCATAAGAATCTGGGACATAATCAGCGTCATCATCCTTATCCGACTTTGAATCCTTATTCAAAATAAGCCTCATCTTCTTAACTTTCTTACCACCCCTTCCATCACCCGAATTAGTGTCATAACCATCCCAAGACTTAGCCGTAATATCTAGCAAGGCAGTAGGGGTCTTTTGCACCTCATGGGATTTGACATGTTCATATATAAGGAGAATTAACTGCACATGTAGAATAGGGTTCTTGGGGTTTCAAATGCTCCTTAATCCCCATCCCCATATCAAGAAACATAAGCAAATAGTAAGGGAAGGACACCCATTTCTTGTGTCGGAAATGGTTAAGCAAGAGGAAATGGTAAGTATTAATGGCAGTATACCTACCTTCTAGAGTTACATACCTCATAATTTCTTCAACCACATCTCACCAAAGCGCTTTCAAAGAGATCCTCTAATACCCACCACTCTTAGCTAGCTTCAAATTATCAACCTCATTCTTTTTAAAGAAGATGGCCATCACTACCTGTACTTTTTTATCCCTGAAAACCTTCATGCCCTGAATGGCCAAACTAGTAATTTGGGCAATAAATTCTTCATCAACCAAAATTTCCCTCCCACCCAAATTCAGGAATCTCTCCTTCCACCCTTGAACAACCAAATTGGTGACCTAGGGATTGTTACCATGCAATTTTTCCATGTACAGAGTAAGGCCACCCTTCTCTAATATCTTCCAAACCTCTTTCCTCTGGCTCACAGTATCGCAAGACTTTGGCTCAACACAGTTTCGTTCCCCACCCATCACAGAAAAATTAAGATGCAAAGACTAAGCACCCAACCAAAAGCACTCTAAGAAAAGACAAACACCATCCAGATTAGGATAAAAGAGAAAAATTCTCTCAAAAAAAAGGAAACAAACACCTAGAATCCGTACCAATCCAACCACTAGACATAGATGCAATAATGAATTAGAACTCTACACCTTGTAAAATTCATCACTCCTACTCAAACCTTTAACATCTTTAAGCATGAAATTCAACCACGTGATCAAGGACATACAAACCTTCATGCAAAATAAGATCATCAAATAATTAGCATTCATTATTGACAATAATCGTAGCCTCAAAAGGAATAGGGTCATGTAAATCCCACTCCTTATTATCACGAACACCATAGTTGGCAAAGAAATCCACCCACCTATTTCTCTCTCTCAGAATATGGGATATATACACATTATCAAAGGAATTGATAATATGAATAGAGTCCCTGACCAAGGCCTCAATGGTCTAAGAAGGAGGAGAGGCATTCTTCAAATTGTTGATGATATTCAAGGAGTCACCCTCCAACCATACCTTCCTAACTTTTGAACTTTTCTAATGCTTCACATTTTTTTCTTAAGAAAGCAACCCATATCATTCTTGAGTAATCATTAATAATCAACATAAAGTACCTTTCACCATGGAGGCTTCTAACTCTAGAGGGACCACATAGATCAGTATGTATCAACTCCATTAATCCATTTGAATTATTTTGTTTGCTCTGAAAGGAAACTCTAGTCTATATTCCCATCTGACACTCCTTGCAAATTGTTCTAGCAGGCTTCACTAGCTTAGGTAGATCTCTTACTACTTGAGTGGAACTTATTTTGATAATGTTATCAAAATTCACATGACACAGCCTTCTATGCCATAACCATCTATCATCTACTTGAGAAATTAAACCACTTTCACTAGCAACATTCAAGTGAAAAATGTTACCTTTTGTATGTTTACCTGAAGCAATTACATTTCTAGAACTTCCAAATATCCTGCATCTTCCATCTTTGAACTAAAGATCATAACCCTTATCCACCATCTCCCCAACACTAAACAGGTTGTTCTTCAAGCCTTCAACATAAAGAACATCATCAGTTTTATGCTTACCATCAATACAAATAGATCCTCTACCATGAATCACACAAGCATTGTTATCTCCAAATCTCACAACTCCACTGTCATACTTCTCCATATGATGTGAGTATCCACTATCAATGACCCACTCATCATTTTCTTCAATTTGCACTGCAAGTGCTTTCTGAATTGTAGCAGATTCAATAGCCACATGACTATTTTCCTTGATAGCAATGAAGACCCAACCATCTTCATTTCCATTATCTTTATTAGACTCATCATCAGTCACTTCTTCTTCAACAAAGTAACATTTCTTTTGGAATCTAGACTTGTAAGGCTTAGATCTAGGGACTCTTTCAGGACATCTTGATGCAAAATGACCTATTTTACTACAAAAAAACACTTGATAGGCATCTTTCCTTTATACCTACCTTGTCATCTACCTTCTTTCTTCACAATCAGTGCTTCCATCTCTTCTACTTCTATTTCTTCACCTTCAATTTTTTTCATTTATTCCTCATACTTGAATACCGTTTTAGAACTCTCCCTCAAATCATATCTTTGCTTATTTCTTCCAGATACAGTAGCCTTAAATGCAGTTTCAGTCTTAGGAACAGAATCACCAAATTCACTCAACTCAAAGGCAGCAATTTTACCAGTCAATGCATCCCTTGTCACATTCATCAATGATCTATTTTCTTCAATAGCATGAGCCTTTGCTTTGTAGGAGGGAGGCAATGATCTGAGCACCTTAGCCACAATTTCTTCCTCTTCTAGGATACCATCAGCGTATCTGATGCCCATCACTAGTTCATTCACTCTCTGCATGAAAGAAGAAATATTTTCATCTTCACCCATCTTCATATTTTCATACTTTTCTTTCAAACTTTGTAGCTTAGCCATCTTCACATGTGCATCTCCTTCATACAAAGTCTCCAGCTTTGTCCACATCTCATGAGTTGTCTTTAGATCTAGCACATTTGTCATCTCAAAATCTTTTAGAGCACTCAGCAAAGCTTCCATAGCCCTGACATTATTATCAGCCTCTTTAATCTCATCAACAGTGGAAGGACCATTTTGAGGAATAACATATCGATTCTTTGTAATTTTCCAGAAAGGTTTACCAATACACTTCAAATGTCATTTCATCCTAGATTTCTACAATGAGTAGTTCATTCCATCAAATCTAGGATTGCCCTTCTTGTATGATGCCATCTCAGATCACCTCAAGCTTTTAAACTTTCGTCAGAGGAACCTACTCTGATACCAATTGTTGGAAAAACAAGGATAGACAACTGAAACGGGGGGCGAATCAAATGTCATAGAATATTTAGAACTTTTCAATCTTTACTTAACTTAATCTCATATCTGATGAATGAATAATAAACCATGAATAATCAACACATCAGAAATACATAGAACACCAAGATTTTTACGTGGAAACCTTGTTAGGGGAAAAACCATGGTGGAGGTTAGTCCACAATATTATACCCTGTTAAAAGTATATGAATAATGGGAATGCACATTTATTCAGGCACACTTCCTAGAGCTCACTGCTCAATTACAAAAGAGGAATTACTGTCCAAAGATTTGGATTAAAACCATCCAAATTATGAACTAATAAAATAGCTTCTACACAAGCTTGATTACAGTTCCAGTTAAGCACATAAAAACTTTCTTCACTCTTTGCTCAAACTTCTTCACACTTCGCTCAATATTCTTCACACTCTGCTCTACACATGATTTTCGCACATACACACATAGGAGCACACCAAAAACTTTGAGCACACTCTACACTGATGAAATAATCGCTCTTATATATCCACAACATGAGATTTCATCAACAACTTAGTTGGCCACAAAATATAAAACATATTTTCAATGTCAGGCCAAATTTACAAATAAATTTGCAATGTGAATCCACCAAGGCCGGCCACAACATAGTGGAGACCCAAATTAACAACTCCAACACAAAAATAAATTAATTTCACCTCGAAGATCCACAACACACTACCACCATCATGTCGGCCAAGAACATGAAAAACCAAACATATAGAGAAAAATCTTTGACCACGAGCACACCGATCAATGTAGATGTACCACAACGATAGAGCATGATCTAGAAGCATCCAAAAACAACAAGAACTAACAAAGAAACATCTGCAGTACCAGAAACACATAAATTTCACTCAAGAACACTGACAAAGACCACAGAAACACTGTCAAAACACAACTGATCAAAGCACGATCAAATCTTTATGCAGACCTCTGTAACTTCCAATGGATGAACTAGATACACTCAGCAAAAAACCTTTTAATCCACAAGAACTGATCTTCAACGTATAGAACAAGATACCTTCATGACTCACACAGTTCCATTGGGAACCTAGAACACTTCTTTTAACAATTTTCTCAATATCCTCGACATATACAACCTTCAATACACCAAATGCTAATAGTGTTGACATCAATGACAACCACATATCAACAACACAACCACAACATCCAACAACCTTTCTTTTCTATTGCTTTCATAGGCCTTGATTTTAGCTTAAGTGCCTAGACAATTTTTAGGTATAGTATATCCAATTCCATCTTGAACAAATTTCCAGACATCATATCCTAGATAACTTAGAAATCCTTCCATCCTTATTTTCCAAAATGCATAGTTTGTTCCATCAAACATGGGGATCTATTTCTTGTGTGCCATCCCAAATCTACCTAAAGTAGTTAAGCTTTTCTTCAAGGAACCTTGCTCTGATACCAATTGTTGAATGCACATGACAACTGAGAGGGGGGTGGAACAATTGTACCTTAAAACTTCAAAACCCTCATTAATATTCAAATCCACATTCATTCATTAAAACCCTTAAATCTATTATGATGAATTATCATGAAAAGAAACTAACAAAAACTGAAACAACTTAACACCATACACAAGAGAACACCATATTTATGTGGAAAAACCAAGAAGGAAAAAACCACAGTAAGGATTAGCTCAACATATAAGTAATATCAACACTGAATACAATAGGACTCACTGCCCAAAGAAGAAAGGCTCAATGCTAAAATAGAAAATATAGAGAAGGAATGTTACATAGAGGAAAACATCTCAATGCAACAAAGAATCCGCCACAATTACACCACCACCTTCATAGCATGATTGAAGATTTGTAGACACCTTCTACTCATTTCATCTAGTAATCTAACATATGAAAGTCCACACTACACTTCTCAAATTTTCACTCTACAACTCTGCACTTTGCATCATTCACATATCTCGCATCTACCTTAACATCCCTCAATAACTCAACTCATACTTATACCATCTTCAACCTTGATACACTTCTCTAAGGTTGACTATGCACATCAATTGTGCAAATTAAAATTAGGTTGGCACCAAAAAACTTCAATGGTAGATAGAAGTGAAAGTGAACCACATTACATCTTAGCTAGGACCAAAAACAACAACACCATGCAACCACATGCTTCTACAAATAATATTTATTCATCACATGTAGTGTAAACACTAGGTCGGTCATTACTTGTGCAAACACCATTAAAATTTTAAGTACACACTTCCTTAAACCCAAGGACAACTTTCAAACCACACACCATGCTTAAAAATGATCTAGAATATTCCTCAAAAGCACTAAAATCCAAATAACTCCTTCACAACAACTTCCACTTGAAGAATGTACACACCTAGTACACTCGAACAATGTTGTCATACACTGTTACTTGAGAAACTAACTTCCAAAGCACCAAACCTCAAACCATCTTGATTGAACAAGGATACCAACACTATCAACACATCCTCAAAATTGAAAGACCTGAAACAACTCTGTAGAGAAATGCAGAGCAAAGACATTTCTCCCAGAAACCTCTACAATGCATAGTTCACACTCTAGTGAACACAACTTCTTTTGTACAATGATCCAACACACCAAATCCTAGATATAACATCTCTAAACACCTATGATCAATATATTTTAATCGCATAGATAGATCTTCAACCTAGAAGAATTGTGGAGCAACACAAGAACACACCTCTGTAACCTAGAGCACCACTACAACACACTATTTCCTCTTTTTATTAAATTTTCTCAAAAGCACTTGGAAACCAAGCACCAGAGACAGATCCTCATCATCTTTAGTACTTCCTCAACACAACTGAACAAACTGCAATATAGCAACTTAACCACATACATCACAAAAATCTATCACAACAACACTAGAGGTTGACACTAGTAGCTTTACTAATGACAACATAATGCAACTAATCAAAACATCAACTACTCACACTCTTGCAACAATTTTAGACATCAATGACAACACAGGTTTGTTGACATCAATGAAAACACTTATTGCTCATACTTGTCACAAATGTTGATGAAAGCTCTTACATGAGCGAGCGATGGCAATCAAAACTATGTAGGGGAGAGCGATTGTGCAAATTATGGCGACAATGATGGTTTCGATTGTGCAAGGGAGGAAAATTGTACAAATAGAAATAGTAATGGTGGTTGATGAAGACAATATTGGTGAAGTAGATGTGGGGGTGTCATCCCTATTGGTTTCTTTTTGTTGGGATATAGTGAGGGCTCTATCAATGGACCTCATGATCCTTTTCCTACATTGAGGTCTTTGGTGGAGATTCAATTGGTGGCTTGGTGGAGTCTTTGAGGAGACTAGTGGGGATTTTTGGGAGGTCTCGTCAAGTGAGGAGGTGGAGGAATATCTCCTTAATATACTCCTTGAGGCTTGGTTGAAAGCTCAAAATTGTGTTGGGTTGGATTCCTCTGAGGGGTTAAGTAGTTTGCTAGATTTTAATGAAGATTTTTTCACTCTTGTCTATGTTGATGGCGGCCCAACACTCTACCCTTTTGCACTTGTTTGTTATACAAAGGGAGGATCTTGATAAGTTGGTTCTAGTGAATCTTCATAAATCTCTCGAGGGGATTTCTATTGCCCCCTCCCATGATTTATCCTCCTCAACTTGTGGCTGGTCTGAAGTCTAAATTACTTTTGTTAATGGTGTTATTGATTTAGAGCTTTTCTTAGGTGAGGACTCTTGCTTGGGGTTTATTGCTATGGTGAAGTCCCCTAAGCCTCCTTTGGTTGCTTTGGGAGTGCTTTCTCCTCCTCATTGTGAGATGTTGGAGTGTTGTTCAGTGGAGGTCCCCCCTTTTGTGAACCCTTAGTCTCTTCAAACCTTTGTTTTATCTATTTGTGATGAGTGGATTGACAAAGCTACTGTTGGTTTATAAACTTCTCCTGTTAGAATATTTTTTGGGACATAGACCTAACATTGATTATATCCATAGTTGGGCATTAGAGGTTTGGGTTGATTCTTTTCTATTAAGTGTTGAGGATTTGAATAATGGGTTCCTTCTTTTCTCCTCCGGCTCCTTAGAAGGTTGTTCATGTGTTCTTCAGGGTGGTCTTTAGTTTCTCAGTAAGGCCTTTCTTCATTTACAAAGATGGTCAATTGAGTTTCATGTTTCCAAAACTAACTCAATCCCTATTTGAGTCTTCCTCACAAATCTCCCTCTCAAGTTTTGGGATGAAATCATTATTCATGGCATTGTTGAAGCCATTAGTCATTTTATTATTATTGATGTTCTCACAAAAGCTAGAACAAGTTTTCTTTATGCCAAATTTTGTGTTTGCATTAAGATTGGTTCTAAGCTACCCAACAATGTTAATTTGTGCTCCAAGCTTGGGGTTTGAGAGAAAAACTACATTATGAGACATCATAAAGTTACCACTTCCATAATATTGGGCTTTTCCCCTTGCTACGCCATGATCTTCATAAAAAGGATAATGGTCCCCAGCCCGAGAGGGAGCTAAAGTTGGGTATGATTGAGGTCAAAATAGTCCTTGGTTGTCATCAAATCCCTTTGGAGGGCAAGATATCGTTGGACCACTTTGTTGAGGGAAATGGTGTGCCTCATAAGGTTAAAAGGAATTTTATTCTCGAGAAACTTTTAGTTGAATTGGAAAGTGAAAGAACTTCACATTCTGATCCTACCCCTCTTATGAGGCCTTTGGTGAAACTTGGGTTCAAACCTCCATGATTTATGGCTTTTGGCTCTGGTCTTTAGCTTTGTTGGGTTCTACTACTTTCTTCTTGGTAGCTAGTTTTGTTTGTCCTTTGGGTTTGTTGGTCTTTTTTATTAGTGGTTGTGTTTAGATTTTTTGTTGTCTCACATTTCTTGTGAGACTCCTCTCTTTTGCCTCAATGACTATTCTATAATTTGGGTTCAAGCCCTTCCTAATTTATCTTATTCAAAACAATGGATTTTTAATATTTCATTCAAGTAGGGGATTATTTTTCATATGGAAACCATATTTACATTTTTAAAAATATTAAATAATTGCTCCTAGACCTATGACTTTACAAGGTGCACAATACCATCTAGTCTTCTAGTTCTAGCAAAAACAACTAGAAGCTAGATAGGCAACTATCTTTTCACGGTTTTTAACATCTAGGTTTGCAAATTTAGCTTATATATTAAGAGTTTTCTACTCTAGAGATTTGACCAATAGATTAAATGTATAAAATATGTTTTTTGTAGCTCTAACTTATATATCTAATAGATTCTAATTTTTATTTATTGAAAGAGGATTAATATGTATTGTGTCCATAGAATATAACATTTTAAGATGACATGTATAAATTAATTTATAAATTTTATATTGTTTTGAGATATTTTTTTTAGAAATATTTTTGTTTTATTTTAAAAATTATATCTTATTAAAATTGTCAAATTAATATAAATTACACATTAAGATTTTAATTATTGAATATTACAAATTAAAGAATATATTTTAATAATTTAAAATTGCATTCCATTATAATAATCCGCCATTTATAATGCATTCACTATTTGCTTTCTTTACCTAATAATTATAATTATCAATAAAATTACTATACACTTTTATTTATATATATATATATATATATATATATATATATATATATATATATATATATATATATATATATATATATATATATATATATCAAAAATCCAAAAGAAACCAATAAATGTATGGTTTGTGACTTCAAATTATTTGCTTTTGAATCTCCCTCATGGCTCTCTCTTCCTACCCTACAGAATATTTAATATTTTTTAAGTGGAACGTATGTATTGCATTTAGATATGTATGAATCTTTGCCCTAATTCACTTTAAAGAGAATTTGTCCTTAAAATAACATAAATTAAGAATATGTACAACCATCTTCCTAATCTAATATACTTTTATGATTATTTTAACCATCGTTCTTCTTTCTTATTTTGCTAATATTCTTCATCATTTAATGTATGGAATATGTAGAAAGAAATAAATCAT
The DNA here is from genome assembly GCA_007258455.2 of Sequoia sempervirens. Classification (NCBI taxonomy): domain Eukaryota; kingdom Viridiplantae; phylum Streptophyta; class Pinopsida; order Cupressales; family Cupressaceae; genus Sequoia; species Sequoia sempervirens. The sequence goes on along the minus strand of VDFB02193867.1, from coordinate 70,222,207 downwards.
TCTTTTAATATTTAAACATGATAGAAGGTACATGTGTGGTGTACCTTCTTGTAATGAAAGTGTAATTGATGTATGGGGTCTTTTAATAAGAGCAAAATATTTAAGTTGTGATTATTGGTAGATTTAGTATTTAAAATACTATTGTACTTATAATTATATGTTTAATCATAGTTGTGTATAAATTTGTGTTATTATGATATTATATTTATTTTATTAATTATAATATTATATGTTGATATGATTTTTATAAGTAATGGTCACAATATATATGATTTCATGATGGTAAAATGTATATTATGTTTTATATTTTGAATATCTATGTAAATCTTATAAACATGATATTTTCACATTCCCTAGAAACAAATTTAAATATTTCTTACTAATGATTTAAGATATTAAAAAATTATTACACAATGATTAAGAGAAGTATCCAAAACTATTTGTTAATCTTTATGTAACTCATATTTATATTAAAAATTAAAATTATATATATGACATATTTAACTTTATATATAATCAATAAATTATAAATATTTATATCTATAATCATAACACTTTTAATATTAAATTAATTAACTCTAAAATATTTTATTTAAAATCCTTCATGTTCTTTCATTCTCAAAACAATTTTTTATTTTAATTAACAAACAGTTTTTATTTTTATTTTTTTTAATCCCTAGACATTATTATGTTCATGTCCATGTGAAACCTTCAATTTAAAAGGAAATCATACCGCGGAATGTTTCATAGGTAATAATTTCAGGCCTCTTTTTAAGGGCACCCTATTAAAAGAAATTAAAGTAATTGACTTCAAAACAAAAGTTCAAATTATACTACACTTTCGGTCATTATGGTACTAATCATAATTTTCACTTATGTTTTCCTTCCATTACTCATCATAAACGTAGATATCTAAAGTGATGGGTGTTAGTGTTAGAAAATAATATTCTATCCAAATTAATAGTATAGATGGTAAAGGTTAACCATTTAGGGTTTAGTATTAAAATAATATTGCATCAAAACAATCACTTCAATAAGTAAACCTAATTTATTATTTTGTATCATTTAAATATTAAAATGTAATTTTAAAAAATAATAATAATAATATGATATTTTTAGTGTACAAATATTTAAGTTAAATTATGTACAACTTTAATCATTAATTTCATACATTTAATTTTATTTAAACAGCTTAATTTTCAAAATAATCTTTAAAATTTTATATAAATTGTTATTTATTTTTTAATTTTAAGTTGTTTTAGTAACTTTTAAAAAAAATAGGAAGTCATTTTGTATAATTAATTTTTAGAAGATTCTCATATAATATATTTATAATGATGAAATTAATATATTTGTTATGTTTATTTTGAGATGAGTATTTTGATATATATATATATATATATATATATATTAGTCATATTGACAAATGGTGTAGTTTTGTGTAATTTTGAGTGTATTATTTTATGTTATTCACCTAGTCATCTATACATTTTCTCATGTCCATTCTCATTCACATGTTCACACATCCTTATACATTTATTATATCCACTTGTTTACTACACTTACACTTGTTTGCATGTACACATTATTCATTAAGATTTAACCCTCTTTTTAGTCTCTACACTAGTTCATGATTTCCATATTATCTTTAAGATCGTGGAATTGTTCAAACCCTAATTTAAAATCATAAATTAAAGTTTAAATAGCTTTCCACCTATACCATTCTTACCTAGGGCCAACTAAACACAAATTTGTAGGATGCATTGCTATGTCCTTGTACTTAATAGCATGCAATACATTCATTCTAATCATTTGACCATAAGAAAAAACCATTAATTTTACACACTTTGACTCATGCTCTATAAGGAATCTAGTTAGGCATAGCCATTTATAGAAGCATTAGCATGACTGGAGATTGTTGTTTTGATTGTTCGTACTCCTTTTGAAAGGTTGACCTAAGAAAATATACCCCCTTATGACATAGTGCTAGCTCTAAAAAGGTATTTGTAAATACTATTTGTCCATATATATTAAGAAGCAAAGATAAATCCAATTTCCATTGAGCAAAGTGGATAAAATTTGTGTATAGATCACCTTAAACATATTCACTAATGTAGGACTAATTCACAATTGTGGATTTATACCTAATCTCCAAATTCATCCTTACACAATATTAACTAAATATTCTAATTTCAAGATGAATTGTAAACTATCATACATTGTTCCCAATTTTAAAATACATCAAATTTAAATCCATATAAAATTTAATACATTCTTTAATTATCAAATCAAATACACTTATTTTCTACATATAAGTTTATTTTTACTTTTCTTGCACATTAAGTTTATTTTTCCTTCATATTATTATATGTTACTATGTCAAATGCTTGCTTAGTCCTTTAAAGGCACATAATCCATCTTTTTCTTTTTTTAACTCAAGGGTTTCCACGTGACCCAGTCCAACAACCAATTGGAGTGAGTTGAGGTGAGACTCCTCGCCAACCACGTACATTATGTTAACCCGAACCTCTGAGTTAAACCCAAAAGCTATGGAAAGCAAACCCACAATCCAAACCAACTCCACTACCCATATGAATCACATAATCCATCTTACTTTAATGGTGTGACTTCTATATCTTAATGTGAGGCTTGTGCGCCCTATTTCATTTATCATAATACTATATCTAGTTGATTGCTACAATTAATAGTCGCATTCCCCATATGCTCCTCAAATGACAAGGCATGACATATTGATTCTAGTAAGTGGAAGTATAGGCCTACATATCACTTTTACAGTAAGGGAATGCAAGCTTTCAATCGGGTTCTTTGGCCATGTGTTCTTCCCTCATGATTGTGAGATCTATTAGCTTTTTTATGTTTTGCAATCCCAAGGTAGCCTTCAATCTTCTATGAAATCATTCTTTGTTATTGTGTTTGATGATAAGGTGGTGGATACTTTTAAGTCATTATCATTATTGCCTTTATCCTTTAATAACTATACTAAAATAAACTGAGTTGGGTACCATGGCGGAGGACACCCTCTTGGAAACCCAAGGTTTGACTACCATGTAAAAACAATTGATTAAAGTGGATTTATAATATTTACATTGCAGCCAAAGAAAGCATGATAGTGGAAATCATCAATTATAAAAATTACACGTAGATTGACTTTATAGAAAAGATATCGGTGGGTGGCAATTGATTATGTTGGGAGTAGTAAGTCCCACATTTCTTTTGCTTTTTGTTTAATGCGTCCAACCATGTAACCCTTTCCAAGGCTTAGCACAAATCCACATACCGAAATCAGGGGAAGAAAAGATAAATAAAAACAAAAACTTAACATTTAAGTCAAATTTCAACGCAATAAGAAATTGGCACTACAAACAATCTAAGAATTGAAATTGAATTGGACAAAATATAGCTATTTATAATTCAGAGTGATGGTGACCACCAAGGTGGATCCTTCTCCAGGTTAAGATATTGAACAATAAATTCTAGTCTTTATTACCTCTATCCATTGGCGGTTGCATGGAAGGGTAACAACAAATGGTTTTAATTGTGAAAATGGGTTATTTTATATCTTTTTCATTTTGATTTAGTTATTTTTAAGTAATAATAAATGTATAAGTGTTATGAATCTCGTTGAAAGTCGACACGTAATTTAAACTATAAGTATTTTTATTTACATTCATTCTTAATTGTCAATTTCATATATTCCTCATTTAAGGTTAAATGTATCTATTTATGCAAGTAAACAAGTTCATTGCACAGTGTGACCCATAACTTTTATAATTAAATGAGCAGCAGGAGTGGATGGTGCCATATAGAAAAGAAACCCAATACTAGAAAAGATACTGATCTAACATCCTTTGTTTGTACTATATCTAGGGTTGGGTGGGAATACAAGGTGCTCGAAAATAGTGTCATTGGTGGGGGGTTATATTCCGCCTATAGTTGATCTAACATCCTATAGTTGATCTACTATATTTGGGGTTGGGTGGGAATACAAGGTGCTCGGAAATAGTGTCATTGGTGGGGGGTTATATTCTGCCTATAGTTGATCTAACATCCTATAGTTGATCTACTATATTTGGGGTTGGGTGGGAATACAAGGTGCTCGGAAATAGTGTCATTGGTGGGGGGTTATATTTCGCCTATAATTGATCTAACATCCTTTGTCTATACTATATCTAGGGGTGGGTGGGAATACAAGGTGCTTAGAAATAGTGCCATTGGTGGGAAGTTACATTCCACCTATAGTTCAAACCCGGGCATGTTATGTATAGAATCTTTCTCTATCTTGAAAAGTTTATGGTCAATTTAACCCTTGTCGCTAGTCACTATATGTTGGCTAGAAGCATGAAACCATACATTTGAGTCATTTGGAGTTGTATTTAAGAACTAGCCTTGGTTCTTTTTTTACACAACTAGCATCTAGAAATTTATCACACATTAGAAACATTCCATATTCAAGAATTTTATTATTGGATTATATGCTTATGCTAACATTTGGGACATCTCTTACATGCTTACCTATTTTTTATCATTCTCAAAATTTGATGTCTTGGTATTCTTAGGATTTTGACCAAAGGAACACATATTCTCAACCATTGAAAAAATCATGACTATATACAATCAAATTTTTGATCAAAAATAGATTCTAAGCAAGCTAAAAGTAAATATTTAGAGATTTATATATATCAAACCATCCACCCAAATCAAATTTCACTTGCATATGTTGGATCTACATGTATCTAGTTGATCTCATAGCTGGGAAGTGGTCCATAATGACAAAAATAACGTTACATATTCCAATGCATTCATCCAAGTGTGATGCAACCATGGTTAAAGGGTCCAATGAAGGACTATCTAGTCATGCAACCAAATCACAAAACACAAAAAATATTCACCATAGTAGTAATAGCATCTTATTGATCTCAAATTTCAACAATTACAGCTTTCACAATCTTGCTACATATGCTACACAAATTACTCCTATGACAATGTGATGTAGGAGCATCAAGTGGTGTAGGGGAAATCTTGCATCACCCCAAAAAAATGTGTTTCCTTATTCTATTTAGTTTTTTTGAGTTTGATGATCACTTAACAGGTGTAAGATTGTCAAAAGTCTGAAAAGGTCAAAAATGGCCACTTACTATTTTTAGTAAGTTGGCCTAAATGGGAACGTGCGAACCTAAAAATTTACCCGAAGGAGCGGAATTGAAAAATGTATTCAATGGAAAAAGAATCATCTCAATATCCTATATCATTTGGGAGATATTAAAGTTTTTGTCCCAAGAAACTTCTCCAATATAGCTTCAAACTCAAATATGAAACCATTAGAAGCCTTGAAAAATATTGAAAAGTGGATGAAATGATCTTTGAATGATTTGGTTTTGTAGATCTCTTCTAAATCTTTTCAACAATATATTATAATATAAAATCGTACACTCAATTCAAAAGTTATGGCTATGAGAAGTTATGCTGCCAAAATGTGAATTTCAATAAAATATCTTTCTAGGCTAGAAAACAAATAGCTAGATCTTTGGGCACCAAAACAAAAAGGAGAGTTGCACTTTCCAAAATATTTTAAGGCATTCAATGGTGTCAGATAAATGGTTGAACAGAGGTTATGGGAGGCGGCTCCATTAGTGCATATTGTGGCTCCAAATTGTAGAGTTTTCTTGGAGAGTTGAATTTCTTTGTAGTGAGATATGCCCATGTGGTTATAGCATTATAACTTTTGAATATGTAATTTCATTTTTTGAAAGAAATTGAAAGTGGGTTGTTTTCCTTTCTGCATTTTATGTGGTAATATATGTTGTTGTGTTATGTGTGGGTGTTGGGTGGAGTAGCCCCTCATCACAATGATAAATCAAGTACACTTGTATTACTCAAACACTATTCTATAGAAATAACCTTCACTACCTTCTTAAATATTGCACTATTAGTTCCCTCTATATTTCACTTCCACACATTATACCCCTTTATTTGTACTCGCATTCTCCACCTCAAACCTCATAGTCTCATTTTTCTTTTTTCCTCACCTCTTTACTTGCTTCTAAATAATCCTCTCTCATGTATAAAACATCTTCAAACCTCCTCTATGATATGTGTCAACCACAAGCTTGCACAAAACCTAATACCTTATGAAACATGTCATTGGCCATAAATAAGAAACATCTATACTCAAATGATAAAATGGTGGAGAACCTCCACACAATGCTCAAAATTATCTTAAATGGTTCAATAAATCACCACAAATATTCCTTTATGGTCACAAAATCCAAATAATCTATCACACATGGAAAATGGTAGAACTAAACAAAATTGTCAATGTGATAGATGTTCATAAATTGAACATTGATCTTCCTTTTATCCAATTCTCCTCAAATGTTTATATGACACCCATTATACACTTGAAAAAATACTATTGAAACTACAAAGCCAACTCCAACGTGTGGTACAATTCTTTAACTTTTTCTATCACAAAAAAGTAACCACCAACTAATAGACAAACAAACAACTAAAATAAACCACAAAGCCACCATTTCTAGAATGATGCAAGATTGACATGATGCCTAGGGATGCTTCTGTAGCAAAGTGTCATAAAATTTATTGCATAAATTGAAAAATCATTTTCAACTACTTGTCACTAGATTTTGAATTAAGTCCCTTTATTTTATTAGTTTAACTTCCTATGTTTATTTAAGACTTTACTCTAGGTAGTTATTGATGTTGGATATTTTTAGTCTAGAGTAATTATCTAGTTACTGTTTGAATTATTTTCCCAATGAGTATATGTAAAAGGGACTTTATTCCCCCTTTTACCTTGAACCCCTAAGCTATTACAACCCACTTAGGGTTTTATCTTTTAATATTTATTATCAATATTCATAATTACTCCTAACTTACCATTGATTATATTTCTAGGGTTTATTTATACAAAGAGCTAGTTGAAACCCTAATTTTAATTTGAGAAGAAATTCTCACTTAAATCCTCATATGGATTCTCAATCTATTGATCAAGAAATCCCCATTGAGATTGATCATAATGAGAAATGTGGTTTTGATCATGACACATATGTAGAGAAAGAATGATCTATCTCTCACTAGATAATTACTTTTTCAAGTGCTTAATAATATTGCTTCTTCATGATTAGTTATATATCTTCAAACTTTATTGATCAGTACACCCTTTTACACAAAGATTATTCATGGCATTGGTAATATTATAGCTTCCTCTTACCTTTTGCATGATGTATCTTCCCCTTTACCCACTCACCTTTCCTCTTCTATTGATCCCTCCTCTTGTCACCTCGGTGTGGGCCCCCTTATTGCACCCACCTCTCATGTTCCCAATTCTACTGTGATTCCTATTTCTCATCTCCCCTCTTGTAATATCCTTAATAGATATCATTTTGTGAGTGTTCAATTTACCTCTCATACCATTAGTGCCATACCTCCCTCTTTTCCTTCTAATGTTACATTCCATCCTCATAGTGTTATATATTTACCTCTTGTTTCTCATACCCTTTATACTACTTACACTATTGCTCATGTTGTCACTTCCATAATTATCTCCACCTTCACCTTGATACACTATTTCAAAATCTAGATAGAGTTGAAAATAAAGTTGATTCCATTCCTATTGGACAAGATGTGATTACTTATTCTTCAACACATTACATGCTTCTTTAATTTTAAACTGAGACTTATCTAGACTACCTATTGATTTTGTGGCACCTTAATTTGAATTATACTATATGGTAGAGGTGATCCATATACTTGTTTACTCATTTACAATCCTTTAATATAACATGCTTAGACTATGGTTATGAATAAAAAAATATTGGTTAAGTTAGACCCTCATGTTCTTAGATACTACGCTATTCAATGGTTCTATTCTTAGATTATTGACACTATCCATCCATTTGATCAATTTTCAATAACTTTCTAAACCATTTTTTTAGTGAATATGGATCTAGAAACCAATACTTTAGACTTTTTTGAGTTTTATCTGGGTCCTAATGAACACATTAATAATTATGGCATTTTATTCCAATCCCTTTGCACTAAAAAAAACATCATCTTTCTGATGATAAACTACAAAGTATTTTTTTTAAGAGTTAATTATCTCCTATTCAAGATAGTGCACATATATGAACATGTATGTTTCCTTCATGGACCTTTATGCAAATGTTAATAATATTGAACTCAAATTATAAACTTAAATAGTGGTTTAAAATATGGGCCCTCCCATACCTCTTCCACGCCTTCATACCCTTCTAAATTTAAAATAATAATAGTTTGGAAAAGTTAATGGTAAGAAATAAACCAATTTATGTATCTAATACTTTCAATACTCTTTCTTTTAAGCATCAAACCTCTTGGAAAGTTACAAGATTGATTGAAACTTTAGACAATGTGCTTCAAATTTTATCAAATTCTAACTTGATTACCCTTCCTATCATTTTTCCATTGAATTAGTTGAAATGACTCTCAAAAGGATATAATAATAATGTCCTCTTATAACTATCACAAGATAAATGGTCATCACCAAAATTTATATCACTCTCAAGAATAAGCTCCAATACTTGATTGAAAATGGTAATGTTAAACATGTGGATGGAACGTTATGATAGGGGAAATCATTTGTTTGACCCACCTAATATTTTGGTTCCATCATATCATTAATTTAATATTTATTTTCAGCATGTGCTTGATCATCTTACTAATGCTATGGATTCTACACATATGAATAGGAATCCTATATATATACAACATGTTGGTTCATCCTCCCATTATCCTATAGGCACTTTTATGGGGACAAATCATACTAATTCATCCTCTCTTACTATACCTCTATTTAAATTTCTTTTTATGACAAGGAGATTCAATTTTTAAAAAATTATGATTCATTGTGTGTATATGGTACTATCCATAGTTCTCCACATGACGACATCCTTATCGATCTAGTGAATCAATTTACCATTTTCATGGGGGAATTTTTATATGATCATAATTTGCAACAGGATGGTTTATTTTAGTTTTTAGTTGAAATTGGTAATGAAGGTCCCTTTCCCTTATATTATGTTTGGATGCCACTCTATCTACTGATTTCTTAGTATAAATATCATTGGGATTATAATTATCCTACCAACACTCCTTTGGTTTGAATGTTGCACCTCCTATATCCTTTTATAGGGAAACCACTTCCTTGTACAAGGAATCCATTCATCCTCCTTATTATTCCACCTATGCTCCTCTAGTTTATAATTTTCCTACCAACACTCTTGTGGCTTGAATATCACACCAAATATTTCCTCCAACAAGGAATTCTTCCAAATTGACCTACTCATGATCCTCTAGCTTGAACATTATCATCCATCATTATATTCTAGCTTGGACAAATCAATTCATGCTCCTCTAGCTCAAATGTCATAGTTCTTGATCCTCTAACTTGAATGCATTTCACCTATGGAACTAACTATTGTTTACTAGTTACCTAAAGTGGGACTACCAGTTTAGCATGCCCATCAAGGGTAATATATCACTTTGGGGGATAATTTAACCTTGGTCTCCATCATGAGAACCAAGTGGCCCTACCACTTGACCACAACCCCTTAGACCTTTGTAATAGGATAATTATATTCATTAAGGTATTCCTTAAAAGATAACTAATGTTGTCCTTATTTCTAATTTATGATGCATAGTCTTGATTCTCCAAGTGGGGCTTAATAAGGTTTAAGTTTTGTTTCATTCCATCTTATGATCTAGATTTTCTATTTCAATGGAAGGCCTTTGTTATAACAGTTAAAAGTGTTCATCGAGTTATGGTCCATCAATGTTTGAAATATGTTCATAGAGATAGAATTATGAAAGCAAAGTGAGATGCATATATACATATTTCCAAGTCATCATTTCACACTTGATAGTTATACCAAAAATTTCACAAAAGTTCTCAATGAACATAAGAAGATAGAGAATCACATGGAAAATCCTAACAAATCTCCCTATGAGTGTCAATATAGGGTTTATAAATTACATAATATATGCATGTACAAGAAATGAACCAAGAACAAGTTGAAAAAAGAGATAACTTGGAGCAAATTAAGCCCTTCTTTTTTTTTTTCCTCCTAAGGTTTCTCAAAAGCATAAATAAAATTACAACTCTTTTCCTCCACCACAAGTGAAGAAAGAGCAAGTCATTTTTCATCCTTCATATATTCCAAATTAGGGAAAATTTCATCCCTATCCTCCAAGGAATAATAAAAAAAGTAACTTTTGACAATCCCATTGTCACTTCTTCTAAATGCATAAACATGTGCTACTCCAAAAGTATAAGTGTAATGGATAAAAAAGGTTTGTAAACCTATATCTCATATTTCAAGTACAATCACCGAGAGTCACATTTCTTATAATTATGAAATTAAATTACTTGAAGGTGGTTACAAAACACGCAAGTGGGGTGATGATGATTTATTAGAACATGATATTTCCAATACTATTGATTAAGATCAAGAGAGTTCTCATGCTCTACATACTTGTATATATACACATTGAATATTATTTAGAAGGTGTCTCCTACTATTGGGGGCATATCATTTATGGTATTGGCCATTATTCCTTTATATTGATGGCATGACTCAATTCTTTTATATGTAATTCACATGATTATGATTTCTATTTTTATCACATGTTTTACTGACATGATTACTATGATCACATCCTGCCAAAATAAAAACTTCTAAAAGAATAATAGATGCATTATTAATATTATATTTACTTAACATTGATAAAATTAAATGACTTATCACCCCTATCTGAACATAATAATAATAATAGATCACAACCTATAATGAGAATAACATTAAATATATTGTAACAAAAGATCAATCAACGTAAGGAGAAACCACTACAACCATGAAAGTTCTATGAGCCTAATCATCATAAATCTATGAACCATCTTGATCATACAAGTTGAAATAGCCTAACAATAGAAATGAGAAACATTCCAACATTTTAAATTCTACAAGTATAATTAACACAAAGAGAATCACCCCAAGTGAAATATAAATTATAAAGAATACACAAAATAAAATGGCAGAAAATTAAATAGGATCTCAATTATATTAATTTTTAATGTACTCAACTAGAATTTTTACCTATATCATTTGAAACTAAAATTCAATCACAACCTATCCCAATTTCCTAACAGATAAAGGCTTAATAATATTAAACCTTTACCTACCACATAAATTCTTGAGTTTTCCTTATCTTATTAGATGTCATATCTACTTAAACATAGTGAATCACAACCTACCCCATCCTTCCAAAAGGCAAAGGCCCAACAATATTACCTTTCTATATCCTTCCAAAAGGTTATCAAGGTGAAAATATATAGTAAATAACTTAAATAATCATGGTCAATCACATAAACAAGAGTTTGTCCTATTCTAAGAGATATCTTACATAGTGAATTACAACACATTCAAACCGATAAAAGTTTTCATTTTCTCATTAGATACCAACTTACACAGTGAAACACAACTTGTCCCAACTTTCTAAAAAGTAAATACCCAATAATATTGGATTTCCCTGCCCTTACAAAATTTTATCAAGATTATTAAACATAAATATAAAAAATCACATAAAAAAGTAGAATGAATCGCATAAACAAGAGTTTTTCATACTCATTGCATATCTAAAGAGTGAATTACAACATATTTTAACATTCATTCCAAAACAAAAAAGACCCTATGTACCAACTTTCCCTTCCTTCACAAAAGACAATAAATACCTTAATAAATCACATAACAAGCATGACAAATCACAATAAAAAGGAGAAACATGGAGTCAATCAAACATTTAGTGAATTAAATCAATTCCCCCATGTCTCATAAAACCTAAGTTTTTGATAGGAAAATATGTTCACCTTCCATTTCTTTGGGGCCCATACTCATCATAACCTACTATAAGAAAACCTTACAAATAAGAATATTAGTTGAATTAACATAAAGAGTCCAATCAACCCAACCTTGCAAAATATACAATCCTAATAACATTGCCTCTAGTTAAATGATGGGAATTCAAACATCAATTATAGTTAATAAGAATATTAAATTAATTCCACATAAAAGGAGAACCTTAGAAATAACAACACAAGCCCAACTAACAAGAGAAATATTTTATGTACAAACTTTAAATCTCATGTATAATGAACAAGGTTTGGTGTACCCTTTTAGCCACAAACTCTATCTTGATAAACATAATAAATCATGGTAAAGTAGAACTATAAAAATAAGCTTTATTATTTGAAACATCACAATAAGGAATCCACCAATTATACTAAGTGTAATAGTTAATACACTATCAAATCTTTGTAATTCTATTAAAGGGTTTTCCCTATTAACTTCATCAAGTGATAAAAATAATAAACTATAGCCTAAAAAATAAGAATTTCAAGTGTAAGAATATAAATCCAATCTTGATATAAAGAGGGACCATCCCAATCTATGACCTATAAGAATAGGAGCCCAATTAACATAGAGAGTAAATACCATAACTTTGAAATTAATAAAATCCCTTGACAATCTTACATGTAAAATCATAATGGGGCTTTATTTATCAATTGATAAGCATTAAGGATTATGACTTATGAAAGAACCTTTGATATAAGAACACGGTCTAATAAAACAAATGAGTGTTTATCCCAAGCTGAAAAATATTTTATATATTTTAAAGAGAATCCCAATGAATCACATCTTATCAAAGAGAAGCTTATAAAGAGGAAGAAAACCTAAGAATTAGCATGAGGAATAACCTTAGTTGTGACAATAACAAAAATCCCTATCAACTTTATTGTGATAAGAACAATATGTCACAACCTACAAAAAGATAATACAATCTTAATCGACATATATAAAATCAACCCAACCAAATCCCACCAAAGAAAAAAATCTAAAAGAACACATGCCTTATTAATATTGGATTTCCTTAACATTGATAATAATAAATTCCTTATCATCCCTATCCTCATAAGAATGATAGATCACAACCCATAAAAGAATAACCTTACATATAGTGTAACATAAGGTCAATCAACATAAGGAGAAACCACCACAACCATGAAAATTGTATGAGCCTAATCAAGATAGAGATGCATCATCTTGACCATACAAATTGAACTAGCCTAACATCACGAATAAGAATCACTTCAACAATTTACTTTGTACAAATATAGTTAACATAAAAAAGAATCACCCAAGTGAAATATAAATTATAAAGAACAAAAAGGAAAGAAAATGATAAAAACTTTAGAATCTCAACTGTCTTAACTTTGCATGTACCCAACAAGAAAGTTTTACCTACCTCCTACAAAATATATAGATTCAATACCCCCAACGCTTAATAGTCTTACCTTTCCCTAGTGTAACAAAATGCTTACATGATAAAATTGAGACAATGAACCACATAAAAAAGGTTTCTCCCTATCTCATTAAATATCTACTAAAACATAGTGAATCATAACTTACCCCATTCTTCCAAAAGGTGAAGGCCCAACAATCTTTCCTTTCTCTACCCTTTCAAAAGGTTATCAAGGTGAAACATAAATATAGTAAATAACATAAATAAGCATGGTGAATCACATAAACACATTTTTTTCTTATTCCAATAGATGGCTTCTATAGTAAACTATAATATATTCCAACAAATAAGAATTTTCTTTATCTCATTAGATACCTACTCAAACATTAGTGAATCACAACTTATCCCTACTTTCCAAAAAGTAAATATCCAACAATCTTATCTTTCCCTACCATTCTAAAAAAAAATCAAAACAATAAGTATGACAAATCACATAAATAAACACAACAAAACACATGAACAAGCCCACTAAACATCCAAGAAGTCAATTACAACATATGTTAAACTTTCATTCCAAAACACAAAGGCCCAAGGTATCAACTTTCCCCACCTAACCGAAAGGCAATCAAGGTTAATAAATCACTTGGAATGAGCATGGTGAATCAAATTTCAACAAAAGGAGAAACATGGAGTGGGAAAAACATGGAGTCCAATCAAACATGTAATGAATCAACCCAATTTCCCCATGTCTCATAAACTCGAACCTTTTGATAAGCAAATATGTTCACCGTCCATTTCCTTGGGGTCCATGGCACAATGCCATGTGTGAGTCCATGGTTGGTTTAGTCTAGTGAAGTCTTTGAAATCTAGGCATAAAACTTTACCTCGGAAGATGACCCAAGAAGGGTGTTTTAACGCATGAGTGCGCCGGGTGGAGCCCACCCAAACCAATGTGCGCGAGAAAACAAAATAAAGAAATGAATAAAAAAATAACAGGGAAATAAAAAGTTGCAAACAAACAGGGAAAAAGAACAGTAATGGGCTTCTATAAATTGAGCTCAAATCCTTCACGCTTCCGAAGGGTTTTAGTAATGTCAGTCTTCTCCAAGAAACATTATTCCCTATGTTAATTGTACAGGCAAAGGGATATATTGTATTCCTCATGCTCTCTGGTGCCAAGGCGTTTAAGCACAAGAAGAAGAAGTGCCTGATTGAATGTTCTTATCAGTAGTAAAACTATCAAAATTGTGAGAATTTTGCTGTCTGTTGGGGCTTTTTTAAGCTTGTGAAAATTTGTAAAAACGCGGTTTTTGTTGCTTGTGATTCGAGGAGCTACCTTTCTTTGAGGGATTTTTGGGGGTTTGGCATTGCTTGCTGGGAAAATTGAGGTTTTTAGGGGTTTTTTTTTGCTGTTTGTTGAAAATCTCGTGATTTGGGCCGGTGGTTTGGGAATGCTTTGGTCTGTGGCGGAAGTTAAAGTTTGAGGGAAGTCTTTGTGTTCTAGGGAATTTTTTTTCTTCGCTTTCTGAGAGAAAATAGTGAGTTTGAGCGGTGGAGAGGAGAGATTTAGAGCAAATCTCTTTGAAAAATCAGAGTTTGAGCGATTCGTACTGATAAGCTTCAGAGTTTCAGCGATTCGGTTAGGGAAATCTATGAGTTTTGATTGTCTGTTTTGAGAAATCCTCTTTTGTGAAGATTTTAGAGCTTGAGTGAGGTTTCCTGTAGAGTTTAGATGATTTACTGTAAAAATATTTGATTTTTGAGAAGTTCTGTGGAGAAATCAGTATTTGAGCGGTTCATTTGGGGGAATCGTGGAGTCTGAGCGGTTCTTTTGAAGATAGAAGTAAACGTTGTGAAGATTTCAGGGTTTGAGTGGTGTATTTTCCGAAAACTTTGATCTTTCAGAGCTCTGGCACTTTCTGTAGGGGAAAAATACCGTTCTTGAAAAGTTTTCTGAGGAATTCAGAGTTTCAGCAGTTCCAAGGGAAAAATTTCTCGCAAAGTTTTTGTTTTGTTTTGTTTTTGAAGTATGAGCCCTTCATTCAACGGTTCATATTGAGATAAAAAAGAAAGTTTCTTGAGAAGAATTCACTAGCAGAGAAAAGCTCCCCTCTTGGAAAGAATGCACCATTGAGGCAGAGCAAAAGCCTGAGCTTCAATTGCTGCTAAAAGTTTTCTCTACTACGGCAAATTTGCAGCCGAAATCTATAAAGCAGTGATGGACTACGGAGAAATGGACACAGTGCAGGTTGAAAAGAAGATGGCGATGAAGAAATTCAAGCGCAACCGGAAGGCGAAGAAGTATCTGCGCTACGCTTTGGTGGCCGCCAGCGCAGTTGTGTTGTCATGGAGCTCTGTATGGATACCGGTCGTCCTTCAGACCACGGCGTTTTACTTCCGCTTTGCCTGCTCTCTAGTCACGAGTTCGAGATTCGTCTTCATCATGTGCAATGTGATCATTTTAACCCTGGCGGCCAAGTCTGGGCAGCTGAGCAGCCCTGCTGGGGGCACGAACCCTGGAACCCCCTCCTTCTACGATGAATATGTTAAAAGCTCAGAGAGTCGCCAAAAGTATACAGTGAGTTTGTCCCACCCAGAGGACGAAGAAGAAGAAGTGGAAAAACACTGTATATCAGTGGAACCAGAAGCGGATCCTCTTCCTCTTCCTCCGGAGGAGATCAAATCGATGGTCGCTGAAGAAGTCACAAAGGACATCACTGAGCCCGAGGTTGCATGTTCGAGCCGCGGCAAGATCGCGAGGAGCCAGTCTGATAAAATGGAAAAGAAGCCCAAGGGGAAGCTCGGGCGATCGGCAACCGCGATCGAGTATCATTGTCTCTCGCTGGTAAATTCAAATTCAATTTCGTCTGAAACGGTTGTTGTGGAGAATAACCTAGACAACGAGGGTTGGAACAAGCGCTTTGACGAGTTCATCGCCAAGCAGCAGAAGTTACAAAGGCAGGAATCCAGGTTGGCCAAGGTTTAACATTAACTGAGTTTTACAGGTTTCGATCCTTGTACCTCCGAGCTTAAAAAGAAAACAGCTGATTTATTTTTTTTTAAATCTGGTTTTTCTTTTTTGTTTTCTTTGGCCTGGGTCTTCGCAAGCATTGGCATTTTATATGGGATCCACCATGAAGCTCTGCGCTAGAAAGCTGTACATTGAATGAAATATGATCTTTTCTTCTTCTTCTTCACGTATGATAATGAAGTTGTAAAGGTTTGTGTAAATGCAATCACCACCTTTTACAATAATCCTTTTCCCAATCCGGCTTTTAATCTTGTCATTCATTGTTCATTTTACTCAAGATTTTACTCTGGCCTGGTCTACACCAAAATATTTAAGGAATAATATTAAATTTAAAAATAAATTAAATTACTCATCTAAAGCCTTGGAAATAATTGTTCTGGTCTATGTTCTAGCCTGGTGCTTGAAGATTTCGTTGTGGTGACTTTGAGAAATCAGAACAAATTAATTATTTTTTTCAACATTTAATTTTTATTTATTTTTCTTAAAAATCTGCATTTTTCGATTTGTCATTTTCAAAACAAAAAATCTTTTAAAAGAAAAGTTTCCACTTCATTTTTTTCAATTTTAAAACTAATTTGCATATATATTTTTAAAAATTCTTCATAAAATTTTAAAATATTTATTTATTTTAAAAAAAATTATAACCCTCTCATTCCTCTTGCTCTCTCTCATCCTGATGATGGATCATATAGTGTGATCCGAAACGTTGATGCTAAAAATTGTTGCACACAATCAAATCCAGAAGCTATACAGACTTAATTATAACATTTCCTTATATAAAACTTAATGAATTAACTTTACATCTATCAAATTTTCTGCAATTTTTTAATTTATTCTTAAATAATTCTATTTTTTAAAATATTTTTTAATTTTCTTTAATGATAAAGAGTCTTACCATCATAAACCAACTACAAATTATATTCTATATAAGATTCAAAAAAACATTATAAACATATTATCATTATATAATTTGAAACAAAGACTGATTATCTTTACTCTAATTTGATAATCTTATGACAATAGACCTTCTTTACTAATACATGAATATTATAAACCTTACTATACCAAGATTGCAATCCTAAATTCCTTCTTATCCATATTTCAATATTCTACACTTTATTATGTTGGGGGATTACAATTATAGATTTCTTCTTAAACTATATTTCAATTCTCTATACTTTATGATGTTGTGGAATTGTAATAGTAAATACACTTTACAATTAGAATTTAAACACTTCATTATATTAGAGTTCAAGATATCTTAATGTAATTAGACATATATTAATTTCTTTGTCTATTTACTTTGTAAATATCTATCTATTATGATAAAATTATTATTTTTAAATGATTCTTTTAACCCTCTTTATACACTATTATAAAAACCGAAAGACATTTTTCACTTTTTTATAATCAAAATTTTAAATTTTTAAAACTTACATTAATAAATATTTATAATAGATTTCCAAAAATATAATTAACCTTGAGCAACTTCAACATTATTTATTTTTACACCTCCTTATATCCTCTTATGGGTAGGTGGGATATTTTTGTATTTCCTCTTATTTATAAAGATTATAATGTTCCACAGAATCTCTGGACGGCTCCTACCACAGTGGAATCATCTGTATTTAAAAGCAGCTCTAGTCATGGCGTGGAAACTTGAACACACAACCTTTCTTTATCATTTCACAACTTAGAGCAGACCATAGTTAAATGATTACTAAACACACGCTTGGCCTGATGGGTGCTGAGGTAAGTGTTAATGATTAAAGATAAATTCTGCTTCATGGGCGGTAAAGAAAATCATTGCACTTGTGTCTGCTCATCGATAGACATGGGTATCAGCTCTTTTACTTTATTTAAGACAAAAGCTTTCCTTGTGTATTTTTTTATTAGATGCCCAAAGATTGCAATATCTTTCTAAAGTAGCCACTAATTTCCATAATATGTTCTCTCTTACTTTTAATGGTGGTTGCTCTCATTTATATTCTTTTAAACCCAATAAAAAATCCTTTACATTGCTTACAAACAAAGAAACAATGAAGTGGGGGATAAACTGTTCCCCCCTTTTTTTATTATGGTGGTGGCAGCACTCGTATACCAAATAAGAAACAGCTGTAAGCCTGTATCACCAACCAGGAACAGTACCCAACATTGTTGGCTTGTTTTGTCACCACATTTTTTATTACCCATTTTCTATACTAAAAAGGTGGAGAAAATAAAATATAGGAGACAAAAGTTTTGCAAAAACACAAACCAACCGTCCTATAGTTTCTATGTGCCTATACCTACAACTAGGTATGAAAAAGAAAACATATATTGCATATGCTGAATGGCACACGACGTACAAAAAGAATTTTTAAAGTTATTCACGCTATGTTGACATTTCACTGCATGCTTTTTTCCTAAGGGTGAATTATTTTTTATATTTTTTATAAAAATAATTATAAATACTTTTATCTTTATATAGCAGATTATAGCCATAGGTATACATTTAAGTTAGAAATTGTTTTTTGGTTAATCTGTTATAAATAAAAAAACGTCAATTGTCAAAATCAATTTAGATATCCAATCTTATTCAATTTGTACACAAAATATAAAAATTAATAAATGACATAATAAAAAAAAATATAACATCATTACTAATTAAATTACAATTCTTAAACTTTAAAATACATTATAATATTGAAATAATCTTTAACATTTACATTAATATCACTAAATAACTATCGCTTTCTTTCATGACGTTCTAACGTTCTAAAGTATGTGTATTATTTGAATATGATAAGACTTGGTGTCCGTGACCATCTTGTAAGTTCAAAGAAAAAACATAAATATCCAAGGTCTTGTTGGTGCCAACCCACTTGCAGATAGCGAGAGTATTTTTTTTACTTTTTATTTTTCTATTTTTCATTTTTTAACTATTATTTTAATTGTATTGCGAGAGTATTTTTGAACCTCTACTCATGAAACATGGGTCAATGAGTTTGACTCGAAACTACACGGTTGAATCCTGATAGCAATATCATAATATGGATAATGTTGAGCATCCACCTTTTTAATTTTCTAAGCCTTGTTAGATATGGGTTAGATTCTTAAATTTTATTATGAAGATATGATATCTTACTGATACGTTTCTTGCTATGACATAAGATTTGGTATGCAATTTACTTTCATTATGAAATTAAGGGATTCTTGATTTGTTTGTTTATGGTTTACATCCTATATACCTAAGCAGATATTATTGAAAAGCTTTATCCGTTATATACCATTTTATATGCTTGAAAGTTACAAAATCATGTTAATCTAATCTAATATATGTGGAAAAAGTGGGTGAAAAATGATGAAATAATTTTTTGTTAATCTTATCTAAATATTTTTTTGTTAATCTTATCTAATACATGTGGAAAAAGTGGGTAAAAAATGATGAAATAGATTTTTATTTTATTAATTTTTAAAAATTATAAATATATATGATTTACATGGAATGTTATTTAAGTATAGATATTTAGGATTTATATTTTATTTTATAAAGATTTTTTTCAATTATAAAATATTTCACAAGTAATTTCATTTTATAATTACATTTATTAAACAATTTTGATATAAAAGTATATAACTTTTTAAAACTATGGTTTAAAATTATTTGTAAATTATTTTTAATTAAAATAATGATATTTTATGGTCACATTTTATTTTAACAAGGGAACTCTCATTAAAATCACACAAAATTTATATTTGATTGAAATTAATATTTTTAAAATAAAATTCATTAGACAATATTTCATTAGGAAATCAATTCAATAAGATCAAACAAAACACTACATATACCAAACAATACCTTAATAACTAGTAATTATTAAGATTTACCCTCTCTAAACATTAAATATCAAAACTTACCTTCATTGAATTTGAAATTTCATTATAAATATATTTATTTTAACTAAAAAATATTAAAAAATATATAAGAAAATACACTAATAATATAACCACATAATGATAACAACAATATTCAACTAGTTCTTATGGGTCAGCACCCTTGTTTTGTTGCTTTTAATTTCAAAACAATATTCAACTAGTAAAAACCATAGGCTAGAGAGATCTAAATACAAACAAGATTTTAACCCATAATTTAAAATATATTTTGATTTTGTACAATGGATAAGTTTTATCCTACTAGACTAGTATTTGCAAAAGACCTCTTAATTAAAAGTATTTAAAGGAAAGTAGAGTCTAAGTAAGCAATGATGCAATGGTTATTAAGACAAATAAGAAATATTTTTATTTTCGTTAAGAAAGCCTTTATTAGGACAAAGCTCTAGTGGTAAAAGATATTTGTTTCTTTGTAATTTGTTTTATTCTCACTCATAAAATGCATACACTCTAGCCATTAAATAAATGTGGCCTCCAACTTTTTCACAAGTGCACACCATAAAGGCTTCTTTTAAGTGTGATTTGAATGATTATTTAACTAATTAACTTGAAAGAAAAAGCTTTAGTTTGGTGGAAGCCAACTTCTTTATGTGGGTCATATTACAGAGTACTTTTTACCCAATACTGACACTATAGGTTTAATGAGTAGTGGGACAATATAAGTACGACTTACAAACATCCTCACATGACAATAGAAAACAAACAAAATAAGTTCTTTTCATTATTTATGATGCATGAGAAGGAAATAAGAGTTGATTGCCGAGCCTCAAAACCAATATATTTTTAGAATCCTCCACTCATTGAAAGCTTGCTTAAGAGGGAAAAAAGTGCAAGTTAGTTTTTCTATTGTTGTTTGGCACATAGTTTAGCACAACTAAGTACATTATATCCAAGTCAACTTTGCCTTCTCTGACTACTCACATCATAAGCATTTTTTTTATAAAGTGTCTTTTTATGGTTAGGATTACTTCATCTCCCCCCCCCCCCTTTACCTTACAATATTGTTCTTCTAGGTAAGTTGGTCACAATGTATACCTAATATTATTCTTCTTACCCAACTTGTGTTATTATTATAAATGATAATGCACACATTTTAGTATACATAAATGTCTACCTACTTTTACAAAAGTTATATATTTATATGCTTGTAATGAAATTAAAATAAATTATTTTAGATATTAGAGTTTAGATTGAAATAATTATTATTGAAATGAATTAAAAAATGAGTTTAGTTTTAAGGTTAGATTCAAAATATTTTGGTTTTGATTAGATAAGCAGGGTTTTGAAAGGACCCTGACCCTTGTACAATAAAAGATAGTATGAAGCACAACCAGACAACAACAAACACCAAAAAAAAGACTACAAAAGACTACATAAGGGACAAAACTTAAAAGACCAACCAAATTCATAATATTTTGTTATTTAGTTAGCTTTAAATTATTTGTCATTATATCTTGTTTTGGAATTTTACTACAATATATTTATTATTGATAAATAGATTTTACTTTATTCTGGGTCATTTTCACATTGTAAAAATGAAATTTATTCATGTAGATTCAATTATAGATTCACGAATTTGACATTTATGTGTGGATTCAATCGTGATGTCTTTAGATCTTCTATACTTGTAAAACAATTTTTGCATGTGCATGTAACTTGCAAAAAATTACAATGATGTCGGTGAACACCATTTGGATTTTACTATGCAAGGATCTTTGACCTAGAAAAACAATTTGAATAAAAGTTAGAAGACAACAAACAATAATGCAAATGATAATGATGTGGCTATGAAAATGTTTGGTGACTGAGACACTTGAGGCTTGATTCAATGGAATGCAATGTAATGAATGCCAAAGCGTCCCAGTGTAAGAACTCAGGTTTTTCCATGCATTAATGAAGTGATTGATGTAAGAGATTGTGTAATGATTATTGATCAATCCTTTGTGATAAATAGATGTAGAGGGTTTGTCCTAATGGTCCATAATATTACTAACCTAAGGGTGGTGTCATTTTATACTTGTTCTTGGCACACAATTTGAAACTAGAGAAAACACTTCCAAACATCAAAAAATGACTACACAAGACTACATAATGGACAAAGCTTAAAAGACCAACCAAATTCATAATATTTTGTTATTTAGTTAGCTTTCAATTATTTGTCATTATATCTTGTTTTGGAATTTTACTACAATATATTTACTATTGATAAGTATATTGTACTTTATTTTGGGTCGTTTTCACATTGTAAAAATGAAATTTATTCCTGTAGATTCAATTATAGATTCATAAATTTGACTTTTATGTGTGGATTCAATCATGATATCTTTAGATCTTCTACACTTGTAAACAAGTTTTGTAAGTGCATATAACTTGCAAAAAAATACAATGATGTTGGTGAACACCATTTGAATTTTACTATGTAAGGATGTTTGACCTAGAAAAACCCCAATGAATGATTTAACGATTTGAATAAGAGTTAGAAGACAACAAGCAATAATGTAAATGATAATGACGTGACTATGATAATCTTTGGTGACTAAGACACTTGAGGCTTGATTCAATGGAATGCAATATAATGAATGCCAAAGCGTCCTAATGTAAGAACTAGGGTTTTTCTATGTGCATTAATGAAATGATTGATGTGATTGATGTAAGAGATTTTGTAATGATTATTGATCGATCTTTTGTGATAAATAGATGTAGAGGGTTCATCCTAATGATCCATAATATTAATAACCTAAGGGTGATGTCATTTTATACTTGTCCTTGACACAAAATTTGAAACTAGAGAAAATACTTCCAAAGTCATCAAAAGATTGAGAATGCTTTTGGACTTAAATGTGTAGAATTTTTTGCATCAAATTTTTAAATCACATTGTAATCTCTCATTAAGATGAGAAAATAAATACAGGTAGATTATTGAAGTTGCTCTTGAGAAAGATAAAAGATGAAGAGTGTGCAAAATAAAGGAGATAAAAATAAAATCTAACAAGGAAGAAATTGATTAGAAATTAAAGAATTCAAAGAGGTTAAAAATTCTAAAATAAATCACCTCAAAAAATAAGAAAATTATATGCTACTACCATATTAAATTTGAGGGAAAATGAAAAATGGAGAAAAAAAAGATAAAAACAAGCATTATAATTATAATAGCTATTCATGGGGTAGCATATTTATAATTCTAATAAATTTCCACCTTAAAAATTTTGAAATTGATTTTATCAAATTACTAATAATCAAAATTATTCATATTTGTATTATCATAACATAATATACTTATTCTACATATTATCCTTCCCTCTTTCTTATTATTCTATTTATTTCCTATTATATACCTTACCCTATTAATGCAAGAGCATCTAGGGGTACCACACAATCCTGCACACCCAAAAATAAATTTGTTTTATTTTCTTGATTTTTGGCATGTTGTTGGTTTTGTAGGCATGTTACTTTTTCCCTCTCTCATTTCCAACTTTCATATGGGACCCTTTTTCATAAATCAATAATATGCTTTGAATTTAAATTGTAATGATATTGCAAATGCTGCAAATTAAAAATTATGCTTGGGAGCCAAATTCCCATGCCCAATGTAAATTGATTTTTATTCATTTATAACTCCCAATAATTTGAATTTGTTTGCCATTAGTGTTGGAATCTTCTGGGTGCAAGTGTTGGAGGTAGTGGAGATGCAAGAATGAGATTTAATGGATGTCAATTTAGGAAAATATTGGAAAATTTGTCAGAAAAGAATAATTAAAAGGCTCAATGCATGAATCCCACACCCAGAATGGAGGAGACAGAGGTTTGAATGACAGTATGGGTAGAAGAAAATGGCATGGGATCGTAACTGTGAGACCCAATCTTAGTAAAATGACCATAACTTTATCATACAGTAATGAAATCAAGAATTTTAAAATGATCTAGAAAGCTAAGAATAAGGCAAACAAAACTCAGAAATGGTTTTAGAAGATTCAAAAAAATGAAGGAGCATGGGTAGACACAATGTGACAAGTTTTAGAAGCTGAGACGAAAAGAAGAAGAGGATAGTGTGGAATTCCAGAGTAATGTGCAAAGATTTTGGAGGAATGGTATGAAGAGTTTTGGGGCAGCAAAAGGAAGCTATAAGAAGAGACAATTGAGCAGATTTGAATCCTTGATGGATTGAGAATTTTTTTTAATTATTTATATGAGAATGAAAGAAGATTTAGTTTTGAATTAATGATTTTTTTCTCTCTTGGTCATCATGATTGTAAGCTTGTTTGTGTATGGAATGACTGTTATTTGTTGCAATGGAGATATATTGCATTGTGTTTTGTGAGCAATAGTATTCCCCTTTCATCACCTATAATATATATAAGACCTTATTATATTATATCAAATTCTATGTACCTTATTATTTTTCTATCACTATCTTTTAGATTATCTTTTATAATTATTTATTATTCATGATGTTTTAATATCTTTTGTTTACATTTTATTTTTAATATTCTATTATTTCATAAAAAATCTTTCCTATTTTTAAAATTTTCATTGATTAATATTTCAAAGATATTTTATTTTGTTTAAATTTAATGTTTAATAATTTGATACTTTTTTATTAGAATTATGAATAAACATGAGACACACAAACAACAACAAAAAAACCTTCCATGCAAAGAGAGTTATAAATAACGGTTTGCTATATCCTCAACAAGAAAATACTTATAGAATGAACCTCAAGAGTCTTCAAGGAGATCAATAGGTAATACAACAAGGATGAGTGCTTTATAGGATCAACCCAAATGATAAAGGGATTAGATCACGAAAAGTGTCAACATCCTATGTGATGAGACATAATGATCTAATAAAAGCTCACTCTAGTTAATAGAAAAAAAAATTCTTTAGTTTAGCTTAAGTGCATTAGAGTAAATTAGCCTAATAAATTAAAGATTAATTAATTATTAACTAATGCATGATTAATATAACACCCCCTTAAGATAAGTTTAGGGAGTAGCTAGAAACCCTAAAATGTAAATGCTTACAAAGCAAAGAATGTGTGATGGGTCCTAAAAAATAAGGCCTGATGAGGTACCCATGTGCAAACAATCTAATCTCTCACAAATAGAGAAAAGAAGAAATCCTCATGGGAAAAAATCCTCTCCAAAAGAGAGAAATGGAAAATGACAGACTAAGAAGCCTCCAAAATAGTGTCCCAAAAAGAATAGAAACATGAAGAACATCACTAAAGCATGAAGAAGTCATAGACAACTGTTGAATGATGACTACTATAGTATTGAAATGAAGACCCCCCTTTGAAATGGATGATGATCAAGATCAAGAAGATACACATTTGTATGAGTTCCCCTAATGACACTACTCGAATCAAATGGAAAACAAAGACAAACATCTGGAAGTCGAAGATACAAATGGCATAGGTACCAATAGTCTAAAGAACATTGATCAAGTGAAAATAGAAGGTTTCCTCCAAAAATAGGAATGCAAGAGTGTCCATATGGTAAATGTTGGACATCTCATTGAAATGCATGGGTAACCAACAGTTGCATCCACCAAATACATAGGAGCAAAAATTGAATTCGTAGCTCACTCCAAAATGAACCAAGAAAATATTAACAATAACAATAGAAAAGCCCCCATAATGTAGAAAGGGAGAGCCAAAATAGGTTCACTAAAACCGTGTTACCAAGAAGTACATGTAGGAGAACAAAGAACATTTGAATGTGCACATGAAAGTACCTACAAATAAAAGGGTGTGCAAACTAGGACACACATGTATGAGGCAAGAATCGTTGGGATTTGATGTTGTTGTGGAAGGAACACTCACTTGAAAAAGGTGTGATGACAAAAAAAAGGCACTCACAATCCACCCATGGCACTTTATATCATAGTGTGAGTATAAAAAGTTACAAAAGGATGTGTGAAATCTCTAAAAAAATACACTTGAATGGAACTTTATCTCAGTGCATCTACAAAAATGAAATTGCATGCAAAAGATGTCCACAATACCCAAATAGGAAAAAATACTAAAAACTCATAGAGAACAACCAAAAAAAGTCATCCCATACAAATAAAAAAGTTTCCAAGAGCTAAAACATCAAAGTAATTCACCAAAATGTGAAAACATAAAAAAACTAAATAAAATGTACCTGGAGAAAAATTTGGAAAAAGTGAATGTATGATTGTGAAGAGCTCTAGAAGACTATCCCAATGTCACTAGAATCATGGAAAAAAGATAAATTGGTCAAAATTTGTGAGCTTGGGAGTGAAAATAACACACTTGAATTTGATAGGTGATAAAATATATCAGAAAAAATCTAAGAAAAACACTAGCACCATTGGTTAGTGCTTAGAATCAACTTTCTACCAATATCTTGTTTGCCTAATTTTGATACTCAAGCAAAAATTTATTGTGATTTTTTTAATCTTGCTAAGTTGCCACAAAAGGGAAAAACATTTAGCCCCATAGGGACTAGGCGCTGGTTTCCCATGCAACCTTGGGCGGGTTGAGATTAAAATAAAAATAAAAATAAATTATTCGGTAGTGGTGGCTTGGTAGCCACTAATGGCAAGCACCTGATCGTTGCTACTAGTAGTCATCTAACCATAATGACCAACAACTAGCGAGTAGCTGCAATGGCTCTTGTGGCCACTACTGTTGGCAACACGGTCAGTAGGCCATCTCCCAATGGTTAGTGTGCAGCCATGGGCAAACGCCACTATTGGCACTATATATATATTATTTTATTTTGAATTTTTTGTTGTACAATGTTGTACATGCCCCTATGACAAAAATATTGCCACAGAAGCTCCCAATGATGATTATAGTCAAAATTTATTGAATCAACCTCTTGAACACAATAGTGAGGTCCTTTTTGTGCCAAAGTGAACCAAACAATTGCCCAACTCTAAAAATTGTAACAAAGAAATGAAGATTCCAAATTTCTCCTACAACCCTAGTTGAAAAAAAACTCAAAAATTGAGAAGTGCTTTGTTGAATCTACACTATGATACAATATTAGAATTGTGAATAGACACAAGACACAAGATCCAACAACGGATAAAAACACCTTCCATGCAAAGAGATTTGCAAATAATGGTTTGTTATATCCTCAACAATAAAATACTTACAAAATTAACCTCAAGAGTCTTCAAGGATATTGATAGATAATACAATGAGGATGAGTGCTTTATAGGAGAAACCTTAAATGATAAAGGGATTAGATCATGACAAGTGTCAACATCCTATGTGATGAGATAAAATGATATAATAAAAGATCACTTTAGTTAACAGAAAAAAAAACAATCCTAAGTTTAGCTTAAGTGCATGAGAATAAATTAGCCTAATAATCAATTGAAGATTAATAAATTATTAGCTAATGCATGATTAATCTAACATTTTTTGTGTTTAGTCTTACTAGATAGCTCTTTCTTTCTTTTTAGGTTTGTATCAATACTTTTATCTTTTTAGTCTTTCTTTTGTGATTAGAATCTCATAATAATAAATCAATATTAATTCCTTTTTCACAAGCCTTTTTGCATCTACATCCCTTATAACTCTAATTTATTTCCATATTTTTAATTTTGAATAATTTCTATCCCATTTTCCACACTAATAACATTGTTTTGATTTCAATATGATTAGAATAAGAATTGTGTCAAGGTTAAAAAAGAGGGAGTATATATTATTATTATTATTATTTGGTGCATTATCCCTTCTTATATTATTTTTTCCTCATTTAATATAGTAGTGTCGTGTCTATATATTTTAGGCAATCTACTTTAATATTTTTTTACCTTTTTGAATTTTTTATTCATTGTTAGATTTTATTTCTCTCTTGAATTTTATATTCCCTCTCTATCTCCTTTTAAAGAGAAAGCTTCAAAAATTTGTCATAAATTTTCTCCTCATCCCACTAATAGATCATGGAGGGTGATCTAAAATGTTGAATAAAAAACTCCTACACAATTATGTAGAGTAGGAAAAGAGATCCTAGATCTAGCTAGATTAACTACCTGATCAACTTCTTTTCACTTTGACTCCACATTTGAATACAAACCAACTAAGGTTTGATGATTGTCTTGTTGCCACAATGGAGAGCCAATATCCCAAGGTTTGGTTCTTTTGAGTTGCAAAGAGGAGAAATTTGGTGTGCATTTTAACAAGCCTATTTGACATAAACCCTAGATTTGAAAATGTAATTTATCACATAGAAAAAAATGGAAATTATTGGAATATTGTAGATCTGGAAAATGGTGATAGAGAGGAAACTATGATTGAAATTTGAGCTTGAATTGTAGGGACAAGGGCGTGGGTGCCCTAGACTATAAAGGGTACTTTTCAAGATTTGTAAAACTCTTATGATGTGTTACAGTTTTCTTTGTGTTTCCTATGACCTGCTCCTGATGAAACTTTATGATCTGACCTACACACATGAAAAGAGGGAGGAAAGTTGTGTTCTATAGGGGCTTGCCTAATACAAACCCTATTTTGGTGTTTCCACCTCCACACACAACAAATGATGATGATCAAGAGGGTGTGCCCTAGGTCGAGTAGAGGCCAAAACAATAATTGACTAAAATGAAAAATGAAAAAAATGATAATGTTACCTTGGTATGAAACCTTTGTCAAAGTGATGTTCACACCATAAGTTTCCATCAAAGGTTGTTTGATGGGTGCTTGAATTACATGATAGACCTGCAAGAGGTTAGTCTGTAAAACCTAATAGATAGTTGTAGCTAGCATGCAGAGGATAACTTGATACATCTTCACAATAAGTGCATCACAATAGCTTCTCCTTCATAATTTCCTTCTCTAATATTCAAATGAGAAGAAAACTTGT
This sequence comes from Sequoia sempervirens, assembly GCA_007258455.2. NCBI lineage: Eukaryota > Viridiplantae > Streptophyta > Pinopsida > Cupressales > Cupressaceae > Sequoia > Sequoia sempervirens. Next base: position 70,193,035 of record VDFB02193867.1, on the reverse strand, counting down.
TTATATATGCATCTTGATTGATAGTTTTATTATAGGATAACCTGTGATCCTTCTTAATTCTCTAAAGGCCAACACCAAAATATTAAATTTGAAATGGGTCACCTTGAAGGTCAAGGGCACCTACGCCCTTGACTAGGTGCTTTTTGCCCAAATTTTTTGAGGTGTTAGGAAAGTTAATATATTTTCATAATATGGCCTTGAAACAAATAAATTATTAAATACAAATAATTTTGTAGGAAAAATATGGCATCCAAGTAGTGCGAAATTGTTAGGGGTGACAATTTGCAATGCTACATTTAGCCCCCACTTTAGTGAGAGTATGATTGTACATTCATACTCACACTAAAAGAATAAATTCTTGTATCAAAAAATTGAAGAGACAAGATGACACCAAGTTGAGGGGTGTGTAAGCCCCTAACTCATGATCCTTTCAATCCACAATGTTAAGACACACATACACACAAGACAAGGAAATATTCAATCATATATAAAGCACTCAATGAATAATCAATAGAGTACACATAAAATAATACACCAAGCATACTTAAAGAAAACACGATGCATACAAGGAATACATGAATCAAACACAAAATACATAGAGAAAACACATGAAATACATAGAGAAAACATACTGGATACACAAAGAAATCATGTAAAAGACACAAGGAAAACACATAATCAACATAATTCAAACAAGAATACAAACATGATATGTATAAAATAAAATATAAAAGACAAGGTTAGTATGCTAAAAAGGATTCAAGTCAGTAAGGTAAAGAGACCTCAGTCTGAAAATTTTGTCTTCATACATAACATCATTCATCGAAATGGTTAGACATGATAGTGCTCTCATAGGACCATCAAGTTGTGTTATGCTAAATCACTTATGAGCTACATAGATCTACTGGCTAGCAAGTTGTGTTATGTTAGGTTTCCATGTAAAAATGCTCAAGTTCATAGGCCAACAAGCTCTGTTATGTTGGGTCTATACAAATCATGCTTCAAGGAGCACATACAAGTTTAATGTCGTAGATGACCATTTAACGTCATAGGGGACAAATTGATAACCATGCCTTAGGCAGTATGATAAATAACACCACCACCAAGGGGGTAAGTACAATCTCACAAGAAATCAAATGAAATGGATAGGGCGATATGCCCCCTTAAAATTTTGACATACTTGCTATGGTGATATTTTAAGGAACAAGAAAGGGAATCTAGGGGATCCTTAAGAATGATGCACACCTCCAAAAGCTAGTTAATCCTGCCCCCAAGTGCAAAGAAAAGAACAACCACGCTAGAGACTATTGTTTTGAAAGTAATCTCAACATAATTTATAAATTTTGGACTTGTTAGGGGTGAAAATTTATGATGCTAAAAATTATATTTAAAAGTAATCTCAACATAATTTATAAATTTTGGAATGGGAGTCAACACACAACAACTAGTTGAAATTGAGCTAGCCTAGAACTAAGGTGAAATTTAGATCTTGACATGATATAGGTCAAATTTTCATCATAAAATTGAATTGGTTAGATCTACACCACAAATTTCAACTTGTAAAGGAGTTGATAACTTTAGATTTGGAAATTATCTAAGGATCATATTTTGTTTTTTATAATCAATCTAAACTTGGGAGTTGATAAAAGCATCACATAAATCATAAACAAGTGCTAGGACAATGCATTTAAGACACCAACACAAGATGGTGTAAAATAAAGGGTGAAAAGTGTAACATATGCACTTTTCACATTTAATCTTATCTACTATATTTATATTGTATAGTAATACTCATTATTATTGATATAATAATAAAAAATATAAAAAATATGACAATTAATTGGAGCTGGATAATTGTAATAAATGAGCATTAAAATTTTGAATACTTGGTGGGATAATGTACTTATCTTTGTAGAATATAGTTGTCTTGGTAAAAAATATATTCTTACATTTTGTAGAATGACATAGGTCTCATGCAACCTTTGAATTACTTGCATTAATCATGAGGATTGCAAGAATGATCTAATGTGCTAGATTACTTTATAACTCGTAAGATCATCATGAATAGAATGTAAACATCTAAAACATGTGTCATACTTATCTTTGATATTTGAATATGTGTTTAAGAATGACATTATTTAGAATTACCTTAGGGGAAGTTGTCAAATTGTGAGGGTCAATTCTTCTTGGTCAACCCCCTTAATATATTAGCTTTATAACCTTTATCAAGATTTTGTAGGAAATGTTCTCAAGCAAGTAGATGACATACATACATATATATATGTATGTATGTATATATAGATATATGCATATATGCATATATATGTATATATATGTATATATACATACGTAGATATATGTATGTATGTATGTATGTATACATATATCTATATATATACATGTATATATATAGATATATGTATACATATGTATATTTGTATATATATATACATACATATATGTATATATGTATACATATATATGTATATATATATACACACACACACATATACACACACATATACACACATACATACACACACATATATGATATTTTAGATCTAGGAATGATTTAAGTAAGGATTATATTTTTCTTTCTAGAATCAATCTAAACTTGGGGGTAGATAAAAACATCTAATAAATCATAAACAAGTGCTAGGACAATGCATTTAGAACATAGACACAAAATTGTGTAAAATGAAGGGTGAAAAGCGTAACATATGCACTTTTCACCCTTAAACTTATCTACTATATTTGTATTGTTTAACAATACTCATTATTATAAATATAATAAAATACATATAAAATTTTAAAAAAAAATATGAATCATTGTTTATATTCATAATTTTTAATAAATAAATAACATTAATCATTATTTATAATTATTTATAATACTTTAGAATCCAACATTACTAATAATTTATTAAATAAAATAAAATTATAAGGGAATAAAATCCATTTTGAATCTAGGTTAAGTAAATACACACAAGCTATAAAAGAATAATTAACATAGATGAAAATTAATTGAAATTTGATAATATAATAAATGAACATTAAAATTAAATAGGGAGGGATAATGCACTTATCTTCAAGTAGAAGATAGTTGTCTTGGTACACAAATATATTCTTGTAGTTTGTAGAACGACATAGGTCATATACAATCTTTGAAATACTTGCATGTCAAATTTGAGCCCCTTGGGATTAATCATGAGGATTACAAGAATGATCTAACCTACAATATCACTTTATAACATGAAATATTATTATGACAAGAATGCAAACATCTAAAACATGTGTCACCTTGAACTTTGATATTTGAATGTGTGTTTAAGGATGACATTATTTATAATTACCTTAGGGGAAGTTGTCAGATTGTGAGGGTCAATTCTTCTTGGTCAAGCCCTTAATAGACTAGCTTTACAACCTTTGACAAAATTTTATAGGAAAAATTCTCAAGCATGAAGATGACACATACACCCACATACATACATACATACATACAATGCACTCCAAATTGAAATATTGCTAAAAATATTTACCCTTGATAATTAATGTAAATTAATTGAACATTAAATATCTTCAAATGTTAAGACACAATAATAAGTTATACAAATGTACCAAGTCAAGGCTCAAAATGGATAGTGAAAAAGGGTAAGATCCAACAATTTGAGTTTGAGAAATTAAAATTTAGGGGTCAATCTTGAGTGTCGTGAGATCAATCCTGAGCATTGAGAAATTTGACCTAGGATAAGAAACTATAGATCTCAAGGTGGGGATTGAATGCACAAATATGTGTGTGATAGTGGGTGCAATAAATGGATAATACTGGTGAATATGTGGGAATCTATTTAATTTGGTATGGTATAAAGTAAATTGTATGGGGATAAGTCTAAATGGATATGGGATATGATAGGCTAAGGATTAGGGAATGAGCCAAAATTGACACAAGAGTGTGCCACTTGTCAAAATGTAATTGTATTGTCATTCTATCAAAATTTGATAAAAAATATATGAGAAAGGGCATGGGTATGTGAATTTTACCATTAAATTTCAATCCTATTTTAAACATGACAAGCCACACCCATGGAGAGGTTTTAGTTCGAAAAAGTTTTGGTATTTTGATATATAGTAGATAGTTCCCCCATCACCCATTTATTATAGGTAAAATTATTGATCTTCATTTAGATGAGGGGAGATAGATTGGCCCTTGATTACTATCCAATCTCCTAAAAATGATGATAATCATGGTGATGTAGTAGAGCTAGAAAAGGAAAATAATATAGTAGTGTGCACAAGTTTATGGTGTTATGGGATGGTGAGAGAGAAACATCATTTATGCCCTATATCACCATCGTGATGTACCTATAGACACAATATATCACACAATTGATAGGGGTGGATTCACCTAGGAACAATTGGATATCATGCCACTTTAATAGATTTTGATTGATGGGAAGTGGTAGAAGGTGACCTATGTATATATGCAATAATGGTTCATGTTATATATGAATTTTATTTCATTATGTAATTGTATAAATAAACCCTAATATTATGATTTTTTCATGTAGGTGACATAAGGGGGTTGATCACCCTTATCTCACTGACTATAGAAGATATGACTTGGGGTTTTAGATAACCATCCTAGAAGATGGGATGACATGTGATCATTCATGTTGGATGGTTTGGTCCTTATTTTAAAAAATTAACTAATATTATGAGGAATTTGAGGAGCCTATATAGAGTGTACAATACTATATATGGACTAGGATTATACCATTAGAGAATATCAAAAATTACACATAGATCTAGATTCCAAACACACAAAGATAGATAGATTAGAAGTAAAGCTAGCTAGACATGATACAAAGAAAATTAGTCATTCTTGAGGGTGATCTAATAATTATAGTTCTAATATAGTAGTTATTAGATGAATTGGAATCCACTAAACCTATTCATGTGAAGGTGGAAAATTTTGAGAAGATATCATCTGACCATGGGGCATGGATATATAGAGAGGTCATAATCAAGGTCATGAAGCATGGCATATGAGACTTATAATAGTAGTACACAGATCATAGTGGGTAGGGGAGGGATATTCTAGAGAGTATCCTCTTACATTATGATTTTTATTCATGTTATAATTTAGACACTTTTTTAAATTGGACATTATATTTTTATGTGATTTGATATAGTAAGATAGTTGATGACACATAGATTGATTTGATATTTTATACTTCATTTCTATTTATATTTTGTATTTTTTATATGTGTGTATGTGTGCATTTGAAATTTGTATCATGAATAAGAAATATACACAATCATCTTTGGTAATCAATGAACACTAAATATCTTTATAGAATCTTAAATAATGAATTTGTTAAGGAGTAAAAAGAACTCCATAGTCACAATTGCATGTAATTAATGAACATGATTTCTAATTTTTTGTTACATTTAATTTTAGGCTCTTTTCGTTTTCTTTTTATTTATTCTAACCAATGTGTTACTTGTTTAATTTGATAGCCAATTCCGTGTATTGTCTATTTTCTTGAGGCTATGTGGATCTACATCAACCTTGTTCATTTTTTCCTTTTCCTTTAATTTTATATCTAATATCTTACATGAATTTATATCCAAGACCATAAATTTTATTTAATAATGAAGAGGGAGAGGAGAATACAACTATAGAAATAGTACTTTTAGGATCAATATCACTCGTGCATGCTTCCTTCTCATGTGTATATGCCGCAAGCATTTTCCAATAAAACGATGGATCTATATAGAGAAATGATATTGTAAGTTGTGGGATAAACATAATATTCACCAAAACCACAAAGTGTAACGCCCCGTTGCGTAAACCCCAAAGAACAACTAAAAACACTACAATTTTTTTTGAAAACATAAAGAGTAAACACTAAATATACTAATGTAACTAACATAACTAACGATTACAAGCTAACCACCTAAGTCCCTTGGGGTACACATTGTGGCATTATGTAATCTATCCCATAACAAATATAATAAAAGTAATTACCAATTCTACTAACGTAACTAATTCATTCACATGTCTTCATTTAAACATTTATTAAAGATAAAAAACAAGACAAGAATAATCCATATAGAAAACATACATGTATTCATAAAAAAATGTACTTAGAAATATAATGAACATATTTTCTCAAACATAACACAACATCAACGATATTTACAATTATGAATCAAGCATGAATTACATAATGTGTTTATACATTACATCAATCTACAAGTACATCTCATTGAGCAATTACTCAAGTTACATCATAAGTCTACCCATTCACATGGAAGAGTAACATATCATTATACAAAGTATAATATAAGTACAAATATACATATGGAAACATATAAACTCAGGATCAAGCCGTCTCTGCAAAACTTTGCACTGAAAGGTACAACAACAAGATAGGGAAACCAACAGGGTGTGTAGCACGTTCCACCCAACCACCCTCGTGCTAGGAGTAGATAAGAAAGGGTCCCCAACCAAGAACATCTAAAAAAATACACAAGACTAAACTCCAAGCATGGAAAGCTAAAACACACATAAGGGAATCATATTATCAAAAGACCACTTCTAAAACATATCATTAGACCACTTCTAGAGGTTAGCAATAAAAAGAAACTCAAAGGAAAGTTAGTGGAGAGTGTCATCACACAGTCCTACATGGGTTATCCTGACTGCCTATCTCTAGGCACTGCCCCCATCTATGGTTATCTTGACAACCTCTATAGGTGCCGACCTCATAGGGTGACTTGTGCGGAACTATTAAGCTCTCATGGAGACAAGGCAACGATCTTGCCAACCAAGACCTTCTCGACCCACCTTTAGTTTGTGAGAGCACTAACAGGTGGACAAGGTATCCACAATTATCTTGTTAATGTTTAACTACCCACCCCCTAATTAATTAATTAGATTATCACTTATTACTCAAACTCTAATGTGGGTTATCCTGACAACCCCTTTGTGTGTCAAAGCCCATGTAGAGCCACTCTCCCTAGAACCCAAAACACAACAACAAATTCCAAGGGGTTGTACCCACAAGTACTCTAAAACACAAAATAGAACAACTACAAGGCAAACCATCTCGCCAAAAGTCATATGAATCAACTCCCATAAAAATGGTACAACCCAGGTGTATACTTAAAATCACAACTATAGTGAAAATCGAGACAAGTAACAAATAAAATGGTCACATAATAAATCGCCATTTTCCCATGCCTCTGAAAGTTTAAACAATAACCTTAACTCCTATAAAAAGGTCGACTAACTTAAGGGTCCCCACATGCTTATAACCCAACTCATGGAAACCAATAAAGAATTCAAAGAAAATTAAATAATTAAATAATTATATAACATCAAGATTTTGTTTAAGAATGCAGATTTACTATACTTAACAATCACATTTTAAAATAACTCAATGCATGAAATCCACCATGGAAGTTAAACTATCAGTTAACTCAAACTTTTTCATTCATTAAAAAAATACTCATTTTGACTTAATAAAATGTTCTCTTTCAGTTTGTCCAATAACAACAAGAAATCATTGCAAATAACTTTCGTAATATTTTTCTATAATTTGGACAAGTGTATATATATATTATACATTTAATATCACAATTAGATTAACATTATAAAAATAATCCACTTAATTATAACTCATATACATATCTATATATATATTAATATAAATTAATAATTTAATTTAATATTAAATTTAATAAATATAAAATTTTAAATATTAATTAAAAACGAATTAAAATAAAAATCTTTTTAAACAAAATCATAGCCCCTGGGAGGAGTGGGGAGGCCGCAACCCCACCAAGGCTACCCCCAACAACCTATGGCTATTGTGTGTAGCCATGGTGGCTGTGCTCCACCATGGGAGTGGGGAGGTACGACAATAGCTGACCCTCCCCCCCATTAATATATATATATATATATAATTTTATTTTTGTTTCTTTTTCATGAAATAATTTCGTACGGAAATTTTATTAAGGTTTATTTTAAATAGCAAATTTCTCCAGAAATTTCCCCATAACATATATTTATTATATATATATATTTATATACAATTTATATGTTGTATATATATATATATATATATATATATATATATATATATATATATATATAAACACTTATTTCAAACACTTAATTCAGGCATATCAAGAAGATTCAACAGTACAAAAATAAATTATTTACACAAAAGTTTTCTACAAAAATTGTAAAGAAAGTTACCACATGAATTTTCTAATTTCAATTTTATTTTTTACAGAGGATTCCATTTGCATCCTACAGAGGTTTCTTACTGTTTTCCTTTTGTAGTTTTCCTATTGTTTAGCAATGATTTTATTTCATGAGGCTCTTTAATTTTATTGTAAAAAAATTCTATAGAGGCAACAAAATAATAACGACAAAACTTCAACAGCCAAGAACAAAGTTTTTCTACAGAGGAACTTTTAATAGACTTTTCTACTCAGAAACTATCAACAAGCATTTCTACTGAGGGTTATAACTAATTCATGGCAATTTCCTCTTACATAGACAATTTCAGGCAATCTTTTCAAAACAAGAAAACAATTAAATAAATAGTAAAGGAACCTATTTTCCTAAAGCTTGAAGGAATGAGGGTTGGAGCAAAGCTTCACCTTCAAAGCTCACTTCTAAAACATTTCCAGAATCTTCACCTCCAACAAGTTGCAAAATATGAATCCAAAAAAAACATATGCTGAAACCTCCTCAAATTTAAAACTAGAAACCCCCAAAACCCAAAAACTATTCTACAACTAATTTCTTTCCATGAAGAAACTTCTTGTTGTTCCCCGCATGCCAATATTCTCTCTGAGAATATTTTAAAACAATATTTTTTATTAAACTCCCACTCACTCCTGTGAATACTCTAATTATAATTTAACTAACTAATTTTAATTATTTTTCTTTTAATAATAATAAAGCATTATAAGTTATTTAATTAATTTAAAAATTCAAAAATCAATACCACTACCTTAAGCAAATTTAAAATTCTAATGCACATTATAACATCTATTATTTTTATTTAAACTATCCACTCAATCAAGAAAATTTAATTAATTATCTTAACTATAATTCTCTACAAATAATTATATCAATTAAATAACATTAATAAATCACACATAAAATAAAGACTAATTAATTAACAAAAATTTACATACTAAAATAAATAATCAACACTAACCCAAACATAAACAAAGACGAGGTTGAGACACAAACACCATTGGACTCACAACAAGGTGATGAACTTGGGACGAGGACACTTTCTTATCAACTCCCTTTTCAACATCATACCTGTTGAGTTTATGGGACATGCTCAAACCTGTCAAGCAAGTGGATTCGATGTTCAGTATATGCATCCTGCATAAAAACAAACGTCAAGTAGTGATGCAGGAGCATCCAGTGGTGTAAGGACAATCTTGCATCACCCAAAAATAGTTAAATTTCAAGTTTCTTAGTTTTTAGATGTTTTTACATTTTTGGATACCCTTTTCATCATAATGAAATTCCCAATTTATGTTTTTTATTTTCTATTCCTGGGTGGAAAGATATTATAGTTTTAGTTTCCCAGATTTGCACTTAAAAATCTTCTGAGTTAGATTTGAGGCACTTAGAGTTCCCGGATCGGCCCCAAAACTTGCCAAAATTAGTGTAGAAAATTTTAAGCGTGTTCTTGACTTTGAGACCTTTCCAACGGTTCAAACGGTTCGCAAATCAGAGTCCCAGATCAAAAGTTATGGCCCCGGGAAGTTGGCGCACTTTCTAGAAGATACAATTGCAAATGTTCTTTTGAAATTTGAACTTCATGTTGTAAATTTTTGGTGCCAAACCACCTAAACTCAAATTTGAATGTTGTTTTGGCTCCAAACTAAAGAGGAGCTCTATTTATGGGCGGGTTTCTAATTTTTGGGCAAATTTTTGGGGGACAAGCTCGCATATTGCGAAAGGGTGATTCTCAGAGCTTTCAGTAACTTGCATGTATTGAAGAACTTGGGGGATTTGAGGTCCTGCATGTAAGAAGTTCCATTTTCTGAATAATAAAATTATTCTCTTGTTTGTGGTTATTTTAAGTCCTCGGCTACTTCATCAAGTGGTATCGAAAGCAAGGTTTTCTTGAACGTGGTGGACAGATCGCCGACATGAGGCAAGGCCTGCACTGTGATCGTGTTGTGGGTCGAGGGTTAAGAAAGATGCCTCCAAGAGTGATGCTTGGTAGGCATGGTGGTGCCAGAGTGGCTCTAGGTATGTGAAATGCCGGTGGAAGAGATGCAATCGCGTTCCTCCAAAGACGTGATTGATGCTACAAGAGCAGGTGAGAAGAGGGTTAAACCTGAGGGAGGAAAGTGGGGATGAAGGAGAGGAAGAAGGTTCAAATGCAGAAGAGGAAGAAAAAGCAATTGATCAAGACCAAATGTGGATAATAAGGGCCATTTCAAAGATCGTGAAAAGACCCAGAGCAAAAGTCCCTAGTTATTCTGGAAGTTTGAACTCAAGAGTCAGATCAACCTGATCAACAAGCTAGAAGAATTTTGCAGAGGCGAGGGGAAATAGAGGACCCGTGATCGGGTTAAGTTTGTAAAATGAAGTCAAGGGCCATGCCAAGATTTGGTGGAAAGAGGTCCAAATGGAAAGAAATCGAAGAGGAAAAGGAAATATCACCGAATGGGATCGCATGGTAGAGAAACTGAAGAAGCAATTCATACCAGTGGACTACGAGTTAGATCTGTTGAAAAAATTGCAAGGGTTGAAGCAAAGAAGCAGATCTATGAAAGAATATGATACCCAAGATTTTCACAAGATAATCACTTAATGGGTCAGCCACGAGGCCAATAAAGAGAAGGTGGCCCGACATCTTAATGGGATTTGCACCGAAAGCATCTCGTGAGGAGTTAAGCTCTAAATAAAATGACCACCATTGAGTATGTGTATCGCCTATTCAAGGTGGAAGAGAAGTCGAATCAAAAGATTTGATGGCAAGAAAAAAAGGGACGGTGGAGGTCTAAGCGAAGGGGAAATGGAAGACCTTCAGGAAGCCAAAATGATGATGGAAAGAAAAGTGAAGATGTGGGTAGCAGCCGAAGCCAAAGAAATGACAACTTCTACCGCCCTCGTGATCAAAACAGTGGTTATCAAAGAGGCAGAGGACTAGGAGATATGGACAAGGATCTGGAAGAGGTGGTTTCAAAGGAATGTGTTTCAGTGTGGTGAAGAAGGACATCGAGCCCATGAATGTCCACAACACCAAGGAAGGGCAGACAAAAAGACCGTAAGGTCATGGAAGGGTTTACGCAAAATGAGGAGGCCCAATCTAAACATCTCAGATGATGCTGAAAGGGGAGAAGCCCTAGTGATTAGGATAGATAGCCCCCGTGAATGAGGAAAAAGGAACCGTAATAGAGGAAGAATCATTTCACAAGGTGCAAGTGAAGGAAATGTTGTGGATAAGTCATTATCGGACTTCCGCGTGGGAGCACCGATAATCTGGTGTCAGAAGAGATGGTCACAAATATGAAACTGAAGAGGGAAAGACACCCACATCCATATCGGATTGTCTGATTGCAGAAAGACCACAAAGTTTTGGTCAATGAGCAGTTCCTAGTAAAGTTCAAGATCGGGAGCTACCATGATCAGGTACTCTGTGATATCCCCATGGATGCTTGCCACATGTTGTTGGGAGGCCATGGCAGTTCGATAGGTGAGCTATACATGATGGCCATGCAAACACTTATTCCTTGAAAAGGATGGGGTTCGTCACAAGTTGAAACCCCTGAAGGAGACCGAAGAAAAGGTATGCAGTAGTGCTAGAATTTGTTATGTAGATGGAAGAAAAATTTTAGAAGGTATGAAGCATGAGCTGTGTGTTATGCATTGATTCCTAGAGTGAGTAAGGAGGATAGTGAGAAGGTTCCAAAGAATTTTTGGGATGTTGGATGAGTTTCGGGATATTGTTTTACGATAATGTACCCCGAGTTTACCACCAATAAGGAAGATTAGTCATCAGATTGACTTGATTCCCCGGAGCTAGTTTTCCAAATAGGCAAATAGTAATGACTCCAAAGAAAATGAGGAGTTGAACGCATGTTCAAGAGTTGTTGAGAAAGGGTTTGATACTGGGAGATTTGAGTCCATGTGCAGTACCTGCAGTACTAGCACCAAAGAAGGATGGGGAGTGGAGGATGTGTACAGATTCCTGAGCCATAAACAAGATAACAATCAAGTACAAATTTCCCCTACCAATGATAGATGACCTGATGGACTGTTTGAGTGGAGCTCAGTACTTCACAAAGATTGATCTGAAGAGTGGATATCACCAGATCTGGATTCAAGAGGAAGATGAATGGAAGACTGCCTTCAAGACCAAAGAGGGCCTGTACAAGTGGTTAGTTATGCCTTTTGGGCTAACCAATGCACCGATCACATTCATGCGACTTATGAACGAGGTACTAAAAGAATTTATGGGAAGTTTTGTTATTGTGTATTTAGATGATATTTTGATTTTTAGTAAAACATTGGATGATCATCTGATGCATATTCAGAGAGCCTTTGAGAAGTTAAGAGAAGAGAAACTGTTGATTAATCTAAAGAAGTGCAGTTTTGTGAAGAGGGAGTTAGTATACTTGGGGTTTGTTGTCTCAGCAGAAGGTCTCAAGATGGACCCAGAGAAGGTGAAGGCTATTCTGGAATGGCCTACCCCAAGAACTGCTACCGAGGTGAGATCTTCCATGGTTTGGCTAGTTTTATAGAAGTTCATTAAAAACTTCAGTAGTATTTGTGGACCCCTGACTGAAACAATGAGAGGGGATAGAAAAGAATTCAAGTGGAGCATGGGAGCGGCAAAAGTTTTAAACCATTGAAGCAGAAGGTGACAGAGCAACTGTTATAGCCCACCTGATTCCAACAAGGTGTTTCGTGGATTGTGATGCTAGTGGTTGTGCCATTGGAGCAGTGTTGAGCCAAGAAGGTAAGCCCATTTCCTATTTCAGTGAAAATTTAAATGATGCCAAGAGAAAGTATTTTGTATATGATCAGGAATTTTATGCAATAGTTCAAGCATTAAAGAAATGGAGACATTATTTGTTGCCGAAGAAATTTATTCTATATACTGATCATTAGACCTTGCAGTACCTAAATAGTCAGGGAAAATTAAATCAAAGGCATATGAAATGGGTAGAGTTTTTGCAGAGTTATACCTTTGTTTTGAAACATAGGAGTGGGAAGTCAAATAGAGTTGCAGATGCCTTAAGTAGGAGGCAGACATTGATGACAAAGATGCAGATTGAAGTGGTTAGGTTCAATGAACTTAAGAAACTGTACGCAAAAGATCCTAATTTCGCAGAGGCTTGGAAAGCTTGCAAGGAACCTGTTACAGTGGACATGACAAGGTGGTTGGATTTCATAATCCAGGATGGCATGTTATTTAAGGGAATTCAATTGTGTATCCCGAGGAGTTCCATGAGGGAGAACCTGATATAGGAGAAGCATAGTGGAGGAATGGCATGACATTTTGGTCGGGATAAGACCATTGCCATTATCAGTGAGCATTATTATTGGCCTTAGTTGTCACAGGATGTGAAGAAGTTTGTACAAAGCTCCAGGGTATGTCAGATGGCTAAAGGAGTGAGCCAGAATACAAGCTTATATCAGCCCTTACCTATACCAGAGAGGCCATGGGAGAATATAAGTAAGGAATTTGTTCTTGGTTTTCCAAGGACATAACGAGGGAATGATTCAATCTTTGTGGTAGTTGATAGGATTTTGAATATGGCACATTTCATTCCATGTCAAAAGAACCATGATGTAGTCCACATTGCTGACTTGTTCTTCAAAGAGGTGGTGAGGCTACATGGTCTGCCAAAGAGTATTGTTTCAGATCGTGACACCAAATTTGTGGGGTACTTTTGGAGGACTTTGTGGAAGAAGCTAAAGACAGAGTTGAAGTTCAGTTCTACACACCATCCACAAACAAATGGGAAGATAGAGGTTGTTAACAGGATTCTGGGTAACCTACTGAGATGTTTGGTAGGAGATAAACCCAAGGGATGGACTTGATCTTACCCTAGGCAAAATTTTCTTACAACAATTATGTCAACAAAAGCACTGGTAGATCACCATTCCAAATTGTGTATGGAGGTAGCCCCATAATAACTCCAGAATTGAGGAAGATGGACCAAGAGAATAAAATAAGTGTTGAAGCCGAATATTTTGTAGAACACATCAAGGATATGCATGGGAAGGTAAGAGAACATATTAATAAGATGAATATGCAATATAAGGCTAAGGAAGATTAGAAGAGGAGGTATAAGGAGTTTCAAATTGGTGATGAAGTGATGGTACACTTGAGGAAAGAAAGGTTTCCAGTGGTAACATATAACAAAATGAAGATGAAGAAGTTTGGTCCCTGTAAAATTTTGAAGAGGCATGATTCAAGGAATGCATATGAGGTAGAGTTGCCAGATGGATTCAACATTTCCCCTGTGTTCAACATTTCAGATTTGATAGAGTATCATGAAGGTGGCGCAGAGGAAGTACCAATGATGGAACAGTGTGGGATTCCAACACCTACTTCAGAAAAGGAGGAGATTGAAGAAATCCTGAATAGTCGTGTGGGGAGGAGTACCAGGAACAAGTAGTATGAAGAATATCTGGTGAAATGGAAAGGAAGGCTTGTTGAAGATTCATCCTGTTGCCTAAGGCAGAGGTCGACCGTTTGGGTTTTCCTCCACCATCTGAGACATGACGGGGTCACTTCTCAAATTACCCTGGGTGTCTGATGCAGGAGCATCCGGTGGTGTAAGGGCAATCTTGCATCACCCAAAAATAGTTAAATTTCAAGTTTCTTAGTTTTTAGATGTTTTTACATTTTTGGATACCCTTTTCATGATAATGAAATTCCCAATTTATGTTTTTTATTTTCTATTCCTAGGTGGAAGGATATTGCAGTTTTAGTTTCCTAGATTTGCACCTAAAAATATTTTGAGTTAGATTTGAGGCACTTAGAGTTCTCGGATCAGCCCCGAAACTTGCCAAAATCAGCATAGCATATTTTTTGCGTGTTCTTGACTTCGAGACCTTTCCAACGGTTCAAACGGTTTGCGAATCGGAGTCTCGGATCAAAAGTTATGGCCCCAGGAAGTTGGCGCACTTTCTAGAAGATACAATTGCAAATGTTCTTTTGAAATTTGAACTTCATGTTGTAAATTTTCGGCGCCAAGCCACCTAAACTCAAATTTGAATGTTGTTTTGGCTCCAAACTAAAGAGGAGCTCTATTTATGGGCGGGTTTCTAATTTTTGGTCAACTTTTTGGGGGACAAGCTTGCATATTGCGAAAGGGTGATTCCTTTCTGTAACTTGCATGTATTGAAGAACTTGGGGATTTGAGGTCCTTTGCATGTAAGAAGTTCCAATTTTGAATAATAAAATTATTCTCTTGTTTGTGGGTTATTTTCTAAGTCTCGGGCTGCGCCCTCATCAAGTAGCATGTAAATCTCCATTGCAGACACACTATGAAAGGTAATCGCAGGGTAGCAGGGCACTTGCGAGCAAGTGATGCCACTCTGTCCTTTCACCAAGACTCACTGCAAACACATTAGTAACAATAGTAGAATAGAATCACATCACCACATATATAATTAAAGAAACCATAACATAAGCAAATAAAATAATCACCATGTAATGTATCATCAAGCATCATGAGTAATGTCAAGTGTAGCAAACCAACCAAACTATGAATCCACACACAACCAAAATGGTGAACTGATCACCATCACAAACCAAGTACAAAATACACACAAAAGAGTATCAACAACATGAGTGGTATTACATCCTCCCCCCTAGAACATGGCTTACTCTTGGAAGCCATTAAATAAATATGGGTAAGCCTCTCTAATACAGGATGCATCCTCCCATGTCATTGAAATCTCATCATTTGTCTTTTGGGCTACTCAAGACCTCTACAAAATTAGTCACTATATCCCATGCGGGTCTCAACCGTGATATTTACATAATTGGAACTGCTTTACCATGATACCTTTATGATATTGTTAGTAACAAGGGACAATCTAATTAACTCATTTACCTATTTGATTAATTATTAGGGTAAGAACAACTTTTTTAATTTAATTCTTTCCTACTTTTTTCCCCTTATCAAATAAATCATTCTATTTATTAATAAACTACAACCTATACCATAGTATTATTATTAGTATAAACAAAATATATCTACACATTAAAAACATATTATAATCCATACATTCATAATGGAATACCTCATATGTTGATTAACAAAGACAATCTAAGTCATTTATTTCTGTATAAATCTTAATCAGCAATTACTATTACCACAACACCTAATATGTAAATCTATACTATTAGAAAATTACAATTTCTAACGCATTATACCAATTCATATAGAGACAACGCATGTTTATGCCTATATATAATCTAGCATATCAAATTCAAAATATTACTTAATGCAATAATTCAACATGGTATATGTCTTTGCTCACGCATTACAGTAAAAAGGAGAGAACACAATACCGATGAGGATAACTACCATACAAGCAACACTGTCCTGACAAGAAAACAAACTCCCTCAAAGGAAAACAAGTGAAAACAAGCAAGAAGCTGTGATAAATATGCCTCGAACATAGGAAGGGCTAATTCCACATAAAACGAGAATAACCATTACTAATTATGGACTACAACAAAAGAATTAAAACCAGATCAACTCGAACACATTCCTAGCAGTCATTAGTGAAAGTCCAAGAAAAAGAAGAGAACACAAACACAAATGCAACTATAATCCAATTCATCAAAAAATGCAAATATCAATACGATGGAAAGTCACATGAGTTAAACACAAAAGATTTAACAGTGATCAAGTACAAAGGAAAACCAAGTAGAGAAAAGTTAATTTCCAACCATAAAGAAATTTAGCTATCACCAAGCATAAGCGTTTGAATCAAATTTTCAGACCAATGTATTACTCCATCAAATACCAATTATAGCAAATGTAGTTTCGGTTCATGGTTTGAACTGCCAATCTTCACCTGAATAAAACCATCAAATTGCAAACATGCCCTCCAAAACGAATTTCCAACACCAATGAATATGCAGAGATAACTCAAAGATCACCATGCAAGAATGATAAGCACAAGAATACCACAATGCAAAAACCTATCAATGAGAAAAAGTAGAGTTAATGGTTAAGGGCAACACCTTCTACACATAGTAGAACTCCCTCAATGCATTACATAGATGATTGTCATCATGTGTGCATAAACTAGTGGTGCCTAAGGATCATATACTATTGTAGGCTAAGTATCACCAACAAAACCAAAGGAGGATATGCTATTTATATCAAGTGACATTTAACGTGGTATGTTGGAAGTCTCATGGTATGCTATGCTTTGAAGGATTTACCACAATGGTTTGACATATAGGGCTCCAAAATCTCCAACAAACGCACTAGACTAGAGTAAATCTGCAAGGGATTACATCCATGGTTGTGCGATATAATTCAACCTCCATCAAGCATAAAGAAGAAAAAATGGACTCTTGACAGATTTAGCAGCTACCTATACTAAGGAAAACATACATGTATCAAAGCAGAAATTGAAAACTACGACAATTCGTGACTATGCGGTTGGAAAGAAAGGGTACAAACAATGAAGGTTAATGGCATGATGAGTAATGAGGGGCATCAAATTTTAAAATACAATAAGGACCATGATATGCTTACTGAAATCGAATAATAATGCAGAGTATTGTAGTTATAACACAAAGAATAGGAACCCAAAATCGAATACCAAACCCAGTCTACATTCTAGAATGCAACCATACTACCAAGATGGAGTCTTCACAGTAAATTGAAGGGTTTACTATTGATTCCAAATTAACATATAATGATCTTCAAGCTATAAGTAGTGAGCTAGAAAAGAAAGGAAAGAAAGATGCACCAAAGCTTAGAAACTTTCAAATAAATACCAATGGCAATAAGACTAGAGTATCAAATTCTATAATAGAGTACAAAGTTCCGCGTTGAACATCAAGCAGTAAAATAAGTAATCAATCATTTGCAACCATAAATAGAAAGAGAAAATTCCTAATGCATAAAACGGTTAAACGAATGAAAAAGCCAACTATCAAGAAATCACCAACTAAGATAAGACATAACACATTAGTGTCAATAGTTCAAATTACATCTGAACCTCAAAATACTATAAAATCCTAGCATGATTATTCACACAAGTATATTATTATTATTTTTAATTTCTCCATTTACACACCAGAAAATTTACTTTATTCACTTTTTCAGCACTAGTTCTTACACATTTACAACCAAAAGGCCAAGTTTCCACACTGCAAATTTCAAGAAAACACCACTCTTTAGTTCCTAACACAAACATTATAATAGAGTACATCACACATACTAGTTATTCATACTGTTAACTAGTTCAAACAAAAGGGTGCACCTACACCAATAGAAACTTATAGTATCAAGTAACCAGTTCAAACAAGAGGGTGCACCTACATCAACAAAAACTTATAGTATCGAGTACACTATTTAAAATGGTTCATAAAACAAAGGTGCCTACTCATGATTCCCCAGAGGACACTCTTTCGGGTCCTCATCTGAGTCCCTCATGGCCGTCTTAGAGGAGGGGTGATGTGCTCATAGGAATTCTACCTCCTCTTTTGTCAGCTTGGGGGCATGGGTTCCACACCCCAACGACTAGTCTCTAACTGTTGATGGCTTCTTGGTCCTAGTAACAAGTTTAGATTCAACAGTTTTTCTACTTTCTTCTATCTTGATCCGGACTAGAGCGTGTGCCAGGGTTTCATCGTCAGAGATTTCTTCTAGCGGTTGGCCTACTTGCACTTTCTCTATGCCTGGTTGCTCTGGGTTCAGACCACCACCTGTTAGATTGCTTTGGGAACTATGTAGTTCCTCACATTTTGAACTGTGAGAACTCGGTGGTGATGAAATTTGGCAATTGGCTCCATAGCCACCACCCCGACCTATTCATCGGCCACGACCTCTACCCCGAGGCATGATCTTGCAAAACAATTGGGGTTATAAGAAATCAAGAGTTAACACAAAGGTTGCCTAACAGACTCAAACTACCCAAAGTACCCAGTGTTTGCAAACCTGGCTCTGATACCAAGTTGTAACGCCCCGTCGCGTAAACCCCAAAGAACAACTAAAAACACTACAATTTTTTTTTGAAAACATAAAGAATAAACACTACATATACTAATGCAAAACATAACTAACAATTATAAGCTAAACGCCTAAGTCCCTTGGGTTACACATTGTGACATTACGTAATCTATCCCATAACAAATCTAATAAAAGTAATTACCAATTCTACTAACGTAACTCATTCATTCACATGTCTTCATTTAAAAATTTATTAAAGATAAGAAATAAGACAAGAATAATCCATATAGAAAACATGTACATGTATTCATAACAAATTGTACTTAGAAATATAATGAACATATTTTCTCAAACATAACACAACATCAATGATATTCACAATTATGGATCAAGCATGAATTACATAATGTGTTTATACATTGCATCAATCTACAAGTAAATCTCATTGAGCAATTACTCAAGGTTACATAATAAGTCTACCCATTCACATGGGAGAGTAACGTATCATTACACAAAGTATAATAGAAGTACAAGTATACATCTAGAAACATATAAAAATCAGGATCAAGTTGTCTCTGCAAAACTCTGCACTAAAAGGTACAACTGCAAGATAGGGAAACCAATGGGGTGCGTAGCACTTTCCACCTGACCACTCCCATGCTAGGAGTAGATAAGAAAGGGTCCCCAACCAAGAACATCTAAACAAATACACAAGACTAAACTCCAAGCATGTAAAGCTAAAAAACACATAAGGGAATCATAATATCAAAAGATCACTTCCAAAACATAAAAACAATAAATCACCAAAACATATCATTAGACCACTTCTAGAGGTTAGCAATAAAAAGAAACTCAAGGGAAAGCTAGTGGAGAGTGTCATCGCACAGTCCTACATGGGTTATCCTGACTGCCTATCTCTAGGCGCCGCCCCCATCTATGGTTATCCTGATAGCCTCTCTAGGCACCGGCCCCATAGGGTGACTTGTGCAAAACCGTTAACCTCTTGTGGAGACAAGGCAATGATCTTTCCAACCACAACCTTCTCAACCCACCTTTATTTTGCAAGAGCACTAAGAGGTGGATGAGGTATCCACAATTATCTTTTTAATGTTTAACTAGCCACCCCCTAATTAATTAATTAGATTATCACTTATTACTCAAACTCTAATGTGGGTTATCCTGACAACCCCTTTGTGCACCAACGCCCACATAAAGCCACTCTCCCTAGAACCCAAAGCACAACAACAAATTCCAAGGGGTTGTACCACAAGTACTCTAAAACACAAAATAGAACAACCGCGAGGCAAACCATCTTACCAAAAGTCATATGAATCAACTCCCATAAAAACGGTACAACCCAAGTGTAAACTTAAAATCACAACTATAGTGAAAATTGAGACAAGTAACAAATAAAAGGGTCACATAATAAATCACCATTTTCCCATGCCTCTGAAAGTTTAAACAATAACCTTAACTCCTATAAAAAGGTCGACTAACTTAAGGGTCCCCACATGCTTATAACCCAACTCATGGAAACCAATAAAGAATTCAAAGAAAATTAAATAATTAAATAATTATTCAACATCAAGATTTTGTTTAAGAATGCAGATTTACTATACTTAACAATCACATTTTAAAATAACTCAATGCATGAAATCCACCATGAAAGTTAAACTATCAGTTAACTCAAACCTTTTCATTCATTAAAAAAAACACTCATTTTGACTTAATAAAATATTTTGTTTCAATTGGTCCAATAACAACAAGAAATCATTGCAAATAACTTTTGTAATATTTTTCTATAATATATATATATATTACATTTAATATCACAATTAGATTAACATTATAAAAATAATCCACATAATTATAACTCATATTAATAAATAAATATATATACATATATATACATATATATATATATATATATATTATTTTTGTTTCTTTTTCATGAAATAATTTCATACAATTTTTTTATTAAGGTTTATTTTAAATAGCAAATTTCTTGCAAATAACTTTTGTAATATTTTTCTATAATTTGGACAAGTTTATATATATATATTACATTTAATATCACAATTAGATTAACATTATAAAAATAATCCACATAATTATAACTCATATTAATAAATAAATATATATACATATATATACATATATATATATATATATATTATTTTTGTTTCTTTTTCATGAAATAATTTCATACAATTTTTTTATTAAGGTTTATTTTAAATAGAAAATTTCTCCAGAAATTCCCCCAGAACATATATTTATATAAAATTTATCTGTTATATATATATATATATAATAAAACACTTATTTCGAACACTTAATTCAGGCATATTAGCAAGATTCAATAGTAGAAAAATAAATTATTTACACAGAAGTTTTCTACAAAAATTGTAAAGAAAGTTACCACAAGAGTTTTCTAATTTCTTTTTTTTTTTTGACAGAGGATTCCATTTGCAACCTACAGAGGTTTCTTACTATTTTCCTTTTGTAGTTTTCCTATTGTTTAACAATGATTTTATTTCATGAGGCTCTTTGATTTTACTGTAAAAAATTTCTACAAAGGCAACAAAATAATAACGACAAAACTTCAACAGTGGAGAACAAAATTTTTCTACAGAGGAACTTTTTATAGACTTCTCTACTCAGAAACTATCAACAAGCATTTCTATAGAGGGTTATAACTAATTCATGGCGATTTCCTCTTACACAGACAATTTCAGGCAATCTTTTCAAAACAAGAAAATAATTAAATAAATATTAAAGGAACCTATTTTCCTGAAACTTGAAGGAACAAGGGTTGGAGCAAAGCTTCACCTTCAAAGCTCACTTCTAAAACCTTTCTAGAATCTTCACCTCTAACAAGTTGCAAAATATGAGTAAAAAAAAAAAATATGCTAAAACCTCCTCAAATTTAAAACCAAAAACCCCCAAAACCCAAAAACTATTCTACAACCAATTTCTTTCCGTGAAGAAACTTCTTGTCGTTCCCCGCATTTTAAAACAAGAATTTTTATTAAATTCCCACTCACTCCCGTGAATACTCTAATTATAATTGAACTAACTAATTTTAATTATTTTTCTTTTAATAATAATAAAGCATTATAAGCTATTTAATTAATTTAAAAATTCAAAAATCAATACCACTACCTTAAGAAAATTTAAAATTCTAATTCACATTATAACATCTATTATTTTTATTTAAACTATCCACTCAATCAAGAAAATTTAATTAATTATCTTAACTATAATTCTCTACAAATAATTATATCAACTAAATAACATTAATAGATCACACATAAAATAAAGACTAATTAATTAACAAACATTTACATACTAAAATAAATAATCAACACTAACCCAAACATAAACAAAGACGAGGTTGAGACACAGACACCATTGGAATCACAACAAGGTGACAAACTTGGGACAAGGACACTTTCTTATCAACTCCCTTTTCAACATCACACCTATTGGGTTTATGGGACACGCTCAAACCTATCAAGTGGGTGGAGTCGGTGTCCAATACCTGCATCCTGCATAAAAAAGTTGTCAAGTAGCATGTAAATATCCATTGCAGACACACCGTGAAAGGTAATCGCGAGGTAGTAGGGCACTTGCGAGCAAGTGATGCCACTCTGTCCTTTCACCAAGACACACTAGTAAACACATTCGAAACAATAGTAGCATAGAATCACAACATCACCGCATATATAATTAAAGAAACCATAACATAAGCAAATAACATAATCACCACATAATGTATCATCAAGCATCATGAGTAATGCCAAGTGTAGCAAAAAAACCAAACTATGAATCCACACACAACCAAAATGGTGAATTGATCACCATCACAAACCAAGTACAAAATCCACACAGAAGAGTATCAACAACATGAGGGGTATTACACAAAGTATAAAATATTGTAGATCCCAATCATCATGTCATCATCAAAAGTATTATAAATTAGGAGGTCATGGTTTACAACATTTGTATACTATAAATGGTTTTGTGTAATTATTTTTTTCAAACTACCCATTGGTTTACACATATTGTATGCTTGAGAATTAGCATATTTATGAAAAATATCACCTTTGTGCCAAATTTTACACCTAAGAACAATGTGGAAAATGTGACTATCATAACACGTAATTATGGATGCCCAAGAATGATATTATACATCAATTATCTAGGCATATCATGAAAAAATACATGTAATGTGTATGTTCTAGTCTTAATTGGGAGAGTAATGGTACTAATACATGCTTTACCCACATTGTCAAATCCCCTAATGACATGTTTAGTTTGTTGTATCTTTGATTAATGTATTTACAATTGATTTAGACTGTTTTTAGTGTGTATACTTAAACTATATCCATTATCAATATTTTTTAAAAAGTGCATATGATCACATCTCACCATAATGTGTATAGCTAATGCTCCATCAATAATATTTACACACAAGAGTTCTTCATCATTGAATTACATATCCTAGAATGTTCTTAATGACCAATACACTCTATCAAAGACACAAATAAACTAATTTTTATCTTCTTTAAGGCTTTTTTTATGACGTCTTTGTAAAAAATGATGTGCATACTAAATCCCAAATATATATTTTAACTTGTGTTTTATAATTGTTGAATAATGTGAAAATATTTAGATGATTTATATATGAAATATGCATAGGATGTAGATTCATTATGTTGGCTGACAAATTTGGTTGTGGAGATGGATCGTATTAGAATCTTCGAGTTTTGAGGTGTATGCCCAACTATGTTTTAATCATTTAACTTAGGGGAAACATGAAAAGTAGGCTTCATGGACACATGGACTATATGGATAGAATATAACTTATAATCAAAATATAAAAATTATAGCGAAGGAATCAATATAATTTCATACTATCCTCATGTGGAATAGGGCTATAAAAAATGGACAATGAAAGAATTAGCTAAATTCATTAAAAAGTGTAGATTAAAAAAGATGAATCAAACCAATGTAGGGATTTATTACTCAAATATAATCTAAATTGATTAATTAGTAAAATATCATCATTTGAGTACTCATAATTAGAAAGTAAAAAATATATGTAAATAATCATCTATAGAACCATCATAATCATCACATGATAATTCCTTGCTAATACCAATAACATTATCTTAAAATGAATAAGGAAGTGCATCAACTTCCACATGAATAGTTACAAAGATATAATTATAGGGTATGCCATCATCATGGGAGGTATGGGTAGCTATAGAGAAAATATGAGATGTAAAAGAGTGATAATCATGAATCACATTGTCATGTGTGATGGAAAGCATGCCATCCAAAGAGCACGGTACTATGGATGTAAGAATGTTATTACACATAGAAGGAACACCATCATAAGGTACAAAAATATCATTAATAGGAAAAGGAGATGTGACCATATCATCTATCCATCTTGCAAAGTGTAACATAAGGCAAGACCTTGCTAGATATATACTAAACACTATCACAATCCATAGGATCATCATGAAGCTCATAGATAAATAACATAAGTATAGCTAAAATAAAATGGTGAATATTTGTTGGGAAAAATGTACTGGGCATCTCAGAGAAATCTCTAAAAATAGTAGTGCCTTTGGCAACTTCATTTCGAAGATTGCCTCAAAGACACGTTCAACTATGTCCAAATGCGGAAACAGACACAGTTTATTTCCCACATTGATCCTTATGAGAGAAGCACATGTAAATTCAACAACATGTATTAACAGATTCTACTACAAGAACCAATAGACATGAAAGATGAGATATAAAACCAAAACACAAAGATTTAAGTGGGGAAAACCCTTTCAGGTAAAAAACCCCACACTCCAAAGATCGAGCCATTGTATTATTCAGCAACAAATGGTTACAATACAATTTCAGGCTCTTAGCCTTTTCAGAGATTACATCTTGTTCACCTGGATACAACTGGTAGAAAAATCTCCCAAAGAGATCAACCATGGCATTCATGATCAGGAGAGATTCTAGCAACATAACCCTGCCTCTCTCTTCTTCTGCTTCGGCCTCATGGCCTCGACCTTTCAGCTAGCCACTCAGCCTTCTCTCTATTAGCTCTCTTGGTCTTCTCTATCTCATCGGCTCTGGCTCTCTTCTCTGTTACAAAACGTCCAATGCATACATATATGCATTCGTTCTCAATAGGCTCTTCATGTTCCTCTTCCAACTTTCTGATCACAATCTCCAGCTCAACATCATTATCGTCAAAGATGTTTCCATTTCCTCGTGTAGAGTTTTTCCTTTCCACACAAAAATGGTTGCAACGGTCTCACAACAAATGGTTCACATTCTACTCACTCTGATTGGTCCAAGTTGCACCACGTAGGCAGTCTTTCACTCGGTCAAAAGCATTCAACCTATGTCGCATGTAGGTGAGACACTAACCATGTCTCCCCGATGACATAGATCCCATCTGTTGTTATGACCAAGAGTCTTCACTATCAGCAAGACATTATACCAAGTCTAGAAAGCTATCGCTCAGACTTCGCCGTGTCGCCAAGACATCTTACCAAAGTTCCCAAGTCACATCGACCTCAGCATTCTCATCAGCGAGACAATCGCCATTCGATGAGACATCATACCAATGTTCAAAAGGTCACTCCGAAATGTCCAACCAATCGAAAAACTTACCGCTTTCACTGAGAGGTCATACCGACATTAGGATTCCCATCGGCAAGACAATCGAGTTCGCCAGGAGTTCACACTGAGCCTCTTCATGCTATACCGAAGCATCCGACAGTCAGCAAGAAATTCATCCTTTGCCAAGACATCCCATCGAGCACAACATGTCATCCTAAAGACCTTTTACTATCGGTGAGACTTACCACTTTCGCCAAGACATCATGCCGAGCCTTCATGTTTTACTGTCAGTGAGAGAATCAACCTTCGGCAAGACTTCTTACCGAGGCTTCCACATTACCCCGATGAGCATCATTCGCCAGGAGTCACACCAAAGAAGACCGTCGGCCAGAATTTCCACATTCGTTGAGACTTCATACCGAAGAACTTGTGTTTCTCCAATGACTCCATTCGCTAGGAGTCTCACCAAAAACACCTGATCACATGTGGCTTTGTCATCCAGACATACCGCTGTCGCCAAGAGGTCATAGCAGACCCCTTTCGTTACCCTAATGACTCAGCTGTTGGCGAGACATTCGATATTCGATGAGACATCATACTGAAGCATTTGAGTTACTCTGATAACTGCAGTCACCATAAGTCTCCCTGACATTCGCTAGGAATCAAACCGTTGACCAAACATCTCCTAGTCGCCAAGACTACATACCGATAGGAGCAAGTCATACCAATTACCACATCGACCAGACAGACCAAAGGTCACGCCGATATCGGCAAGAATTTCTATCATCGCCGAGACATCATTCTGACTATCCAAGGGTGCGCCGAAGGTATCAAATGCCAATCACCAAGACATTCAGGAGGTCGCAGCGATAGTTCAGGATCTACTAGTAGGTCGGCCAGACATCTCACCAGTCTCACCAAAATTGCTCACAAGAAGTTTCAGCCTGTGGGATTGAGGCATACAATTCCAACAATATTAACAAACTTAATAAATGAGGGAAAATATAAGAAATGCTAGAACAACATCTCCATAGAAGAAATGTTCTTATCCTTAGCATAAAAAGTCATTAAAATATTAAGGATAAAAGGGTGATGTGTTACAAAAGATAAGAAAAAATAAAATTAGAAAATATGCATGCATATCAATAAGGAGAATGAACTAGGAAGATCCACAATTATAAATTATCCAAGGGCAATTGCCATGTGTGAGGGAAATCATGTTATCTAAAGAGCATGGTACTATGGATGTAAGAATGTTATTACACATAGAAGGAACACCATCATAATGTACAACATTGACATTAATAGGTAAAGGAGATGCAACTATATCATCTATCCATATTGCAAGGTGTATTATAAGGAAAGATCTTGCTAGATATGTACTCATCACTATAACAATCCATAAGATCATCAAGAAGCTCATAGATAAATGAGCTAGAACAACATATCCATAAAAGAAATATCCTTATCCTTAGCATAAAAAGTCATTAAAATATTAAGGATAAAAGGTTGATGTTTTACAAAAGATAAGAACAAATAAAATTAGAAAATATGCATGCATATCAGTTAAGTAGAATGACCTAAGAAGATCCACAATTATAAATTATTCAAGGGTAGGATGGTGAGATGAAAGATTTATATCATGCTATATATATGCCCACAAGCTAATCAAAGTATGATAAGTAAAATCCAAACCATAGGAAATATGAAAGTGAATGAGAAAATAAAAAATTACATTGGCTAAGAAAACCATAAGAGGAATGAAAGTATAATCATAAGGTCAAACCTTAGGATATGTAAGAGTAGAAAAGTTCACCAAAATTTGTAAGAGATTGTAATTATTCTTACATCAATATAGTTTAATTAAATAAATATATGTAACAAAGGCACAATTAACCAATCAACTAGGATTTGATAATTGTAAAACTGAATATTCATAATTAAAAGATGAGTGATAAGGAAATTAGTTGTGGGAACTACACTCAAGAATAAGTCCTAATCTTGTGTAGGATATAGTCATTCTAGTATATAAGATAAATGTTTGTAGTATACAAATTATTTGGGCTTTGTATAGTCTCTAAAATAATTTTAGGTCAAATCTAAAACCCTCATTATCAATCTCAAGCATTGTAGAAATGATATGTTGTAAGATTGCTTTGCAACTCATAAGATCACCTTGATAAAATGTCAAATTCTAAAACTTGCATCACCTCAATTTTTGCTATCAAAATATGTGTAAGGATAACAATATTTAAAAACACCTAAAGAAAAGTTGGTAGATTGAAAGAGTTAAGTTCTTCCTAGTCAACCCCTTGACATACCAACTTTATGACCCTATGCAAATGCTTATAGATAGTATTCTCAAGAATAAAAATGACCTATATGTAAATTTGGATACGATGATTTCTTTTTAAACCTCAATTGAAATATTTAAGAATAATTTCTCCTTGATTAATTTCACATTCAATATTTTTAAATACCAAAACATTTAACACTATATCATACAAATATATATCAAATTAATTTAGAAGAACTATAAAAATTTAAAAGTTCCTAAACCCCATGATGTTAATTCTCAGTGTAGAACAAATTTGATCCCAAAAATAAAAATTCACATGACTTAAAACGTTCAAACATCTAAAATTTTGTTAATAGGAAAGTAAATTTAAAAGAGCCCAAATTAATTTAACTTATTTAAAATATTAATATAAAAGCAACAAAAAGTCAGCATATTAATGTACCTCGGTACAAATAGCCTCTTCTATTCTCAATCCACATTTTTATTTCTTTAATAATAAGAAACTTTCAAGTACAAATCTATTCTTAACATTAGTACCACTCTAGAATCTTCAAATGTCCCTATTCTAGTGTTTTTAGTGTCCTTGAAGTGGCCAAAAAATTATTTAATTTATAGAAAAAAGGTAAAATTAATTATATTTTATTTCAATTATCTCATAACAGCTTTACCGGAAGTCATGGCTTTTTTCACTTCAATGTCATTCTTGACAAGAATCTAATACCTACCACGAAGATTAAGGAGAAGTTGTTCAACTATATTTATGTAATTTAATAAATTTCAATAATTTGTCCCTTTGGCAAGTTGGTGTAGAGTCAAGCCAATACTTAGAATCTATTTTTTATTCAAATAAGCAATAAGAAACAAGATTGTATTTTTACGAGGAAGGTCCCTCTTATTACAGAGCTTTGGGAAGGACAAATTCTCAATTTGACCCAACAATTAGGGATAAGAAGGCATTTATGTTTGTCTCTGGATTATATAGTTATTTGTATTTTTGTCTTTATAGAACGGATTAAATATTATGAGGGAGCATATATTCAAAATAGAAGTCGTCTTTTGGTTAAGGTGTTACAAGTAGGGAGATTCTGTCCACTAAAATTGTTTAAAAATTGACCTTGACCCAATTATTTTTTTAGAAAATGTAAATATTAACGAATAATGGAATCAAGGAACATACCATCATCCTCACCAATTAAACTACAACCCTTAAATAAGAATAAAAACTCAATTTAAAATATACTAAAATAAAAACAAACTCAATTAATAAACATATGTACATATGTATAAATATAAACTCTAATATTTGAAGTCAAATTTTGTTCACTAATTTGAACAAGTAACTTCATAAACCATTTAATATTTCAAACATAGTTGTTTGAGACGTCAATCCTCATAACATTTATATCATCTAGGTTTGATTGCGTTAGAAATTTTTAGCATCAATGTTTTGGATCTGTGATCCAACATCGAGAATATCTAACACAATCAAAACCCAAAAACAATATCTATCAACAAAAATGGATTGTGGAAAATTGATGTCATTAATTTATATCATCATTTGGTTCTCTAATATTTTTTCAAAAATGGCACATTTTTTTAAAATGAAGAAATGCAATTCTTTTACATGGAGCTTTATTTAAATAATTAAATATTTTTTTTAGGAGTAAATAATTAGTGCTACAAATTATATGGAAGAAAGTGTTAGAACAATGCCAAAAATTAATAAACGAATATAAATGTTTAGCTTTAAATTTGATGTAGTAATGTTGTGAAAAATGATTATAAATGATTTGTTAATTTATATAACAAAATTAAAATTAATTAGACGAATGTTCTTAAACCTATAAATTCACTATCTTTCTATTTGAGTTACTTTTGTGATTGTAAAAGTTATCTACATAGATTGTCGATTTTACCTAGGCTCACAAATATAAACTTTAGTCTTGGGGATATGATCACTACTACACTTTTTCTACGCTCTTAATATTAGTGTACATAGAGTTATGAATAGTTGGCTTGTGACTATCTTATCTCTTAATTAAGTTATATTATCATTATTATATTTTTATTTAGTTAATGAGGTTAGCCTAAGGCTTATAAAGGGCTATCTAAGTTGGCCTAGGTGATATCCTAGGCATAATAAGGTATGTATAGGAGGTAATTAGTCTTATTTCATTATTAGATTGTGAATTGTGTTCTCATTGGAGACATTTGGAGGTTTTCCCCCTCAAAGTGGCTTGTTATTCTCAGCTATCATCAAGTATTTTTAGAATATTTCATATTATATCTTCCATTGTGCAAATTATTTCACAAGTGGTATTAGAGCATGATCTTGGCACCATGATGACAAGGAATCTTTTTTCAATTTTGGAGGATTTTGTGAAATACATATCTCCCAGATTTTGGAGATTTTTTTTTCTAATTTGTAAAGGGTTTTTGAAGAACATATTCCAGAAGCTATAGTCTATATTTTAGAAGAATTGGACCAGAATTGATAAATTTATTGCAAAATTAGGGTTTCAAACAAATTTTCTCTCAAGACTAAAATTCTGCTAATTTATTGGAAATTTTTCTAAGTGGTATCTTATCCCTAGTAAGTTATAGTAAATTTTTTAGAGAATTTATATTTCATTTGTGTAATTTATTGCAAAATTATTGGTTTCCATCATGACAAGGCCTCAAACAAGAGGTAAAAGGAATGTTGTCACATCGAGAAAAATTCATGATAAGGATATAGTAATAATAGAGGATATTACTCCCAATGAGGAAATTAGCAAGGTCAAGGAAGAAAATTCATTGGAAAAGTTGGATATGAGTGGCCCAAGAGGAGATATATTGGACATACGAAGCATGTTAAATGCTTATATAAATGTACCAAGAAAGGATGTCTCAAGCAACCAAGGTGAATCATTGAGGTCAACTACTCTTGATCCAAATGAATACTCATATTTATGAGTAGGAGGCCACAATATTTCCTACATGGGTCATTCAATGAAAGATAATCCTAGGTCAAATTAAGATTCTACAAGTAAAATAAAAAACTATTTTATATATTCTTAAGGTTGAGGCACTAAGAAGAGGTGCACAAAGTATGTATGGAACAAAGGAATGAGGATGCACATTGGGTATGAAGTTGGTCATCTACCATAAGCATGAATGAGCAAAGGTGATGCATACAAGATTAATGGGTCTTATCAAATTACCCAATTTTGCAACCTTAACATCTCATCCAACCCACATTCTTGCATACATATCAAGACAACATATCTTTCACAACAAAATTTGAAACATATCATTATTATTAATTATATATGTGCATCCATACAAAAAATTCCTCAAAAAAAATTACATATAGTGAAGATTTCAGCAAGAAATAAAATTCAAAAAAATTCAAGGGTTTTTAGGCACTTCATGTCTTTAAATCTTCAAAGTCTCATGTTTTCAACTTTCTTGGCTTCAATTCTCTTTGTAAATCTTATTTTTTTCCTTCATCTTATAGCTCTCATGACTACCTTGAACACATAAAACACACTTGCAACTTTTTTCTTCTCTTCTTCTATTCCTCTCCTCTTGGAAAGCTAATTTTCTACATTTTCCTTCATGCAATCTTTTAGAGCAATCTACAAATTCTATCATCAAAATTCTTGTTGTTGATCAATACCTCTTGACACCATTACAAGCTGTATAAATACAAAGGGTTTCAAATATGTGAAATACCAAAAAGTGGTTTCCAAATATGCTCTTTCATTGACCCTTAAAATTTCTATAGAAAATGAAATAAAACATAGTTTGTTGCTTCCAAAAGTGTCATTAATTTTTTTTGTACCATATCCAATGTATTTCTATTGCATATTCCTTTTAAAAATGAATTAAATCAATAACCAATTTGTTGGAACTATAAAATTTGAAAATTTTATAGTGGTTTACATTCATAAGTTTCCCAAAGAAGTCCATATCTTGAGTATAAAATTGATATAATTTTCTTTGCATATCATAATCACCAATGATCGCATTAGTTTTGACCCTCTAATATCTTGAAATCCTTCTAAGAATAAATATGTGATAAATAACTCATATTGACAAGAGTTGGTGCAGGTCTCTCCGATCCGAAAGCCATCACATTCCTATGTAGGTGTTTTCAGCATATTGGTGAGAGGTCAGTAATGTCACACCAATCGGATTTCATAAGAAGATGCGCATTGGGAAGATATAGTTCATGGTCTCGCCGATGAAGAAATTCATTGGAAAGACAAGCACCATCAGGGTGAGATAAATAGGTCATATTGAGCATATATGTCTCACCGATGAAGTACCATCAACATGAAATCTATCATATCTCACCGATGAAGTATAAAGAAGCATATCGAAAAGACAAAAGCTATCGGGGTAAGTTTGAAATGCCCCCCTGACTCTCCATGTCACGCCAATAGGATTACATCGGCAAGAGTCTTGGTGATATACTTAAGTTCAAAGGAATGAACATCGAGGCGACTTATAACGTTGGGGAAACTGCTAAATGTCTCAGCGATACATGATCTCTTGCCGATAAAGATACAAGTGTATCAAAGGGTTCATCGGGGTGACTCTTGATGATATCTATGTAGTATGGATTAGAAGGATAAGTTATGTGATATCGGTGAAAAGGATATAATGTCTCCCCGACCAATAGGGTGTTTAGTAAACATTGGCTGAACCTGAATAAAAAGGATTGCCCAGAGTTTTGAATTGTCTTGCCGATAAAAAAACATTTAATGTGACAGTGGGAAATTCAAAGATTAGATACACTCGTGTTCAAAGCTAAGGCATTAATGGTGGAACTACCACCCAATGTGTTGATAATTCCTCAAATTGAAGAGGATTAATTGAAGGAAAATTTTGTAGAATTGGCAGTAGGAGAGCGAACAAAGGGCTGAAAGATTTTATAGCTGAAGATTTTCAAACAAACTTGTAAGTTATCTGCAATTGCATTTTCGGTTCTGTAATTTATAGAAGGTAAAATGGAAAGTACTAGCTCAGGGAAAACAAAAAGTAAGAGGCAAAGTGAGAGTAGTTTCCCTAGAGGGAAAAAACAAAAAACTGAAACCAAGAGTGAGCCAGAGGTAGCTGAGAGGAAATTGAACCAAGACCTTATTGATCAGTTGCTTGGATCAAGACCTAAAGCTAGGTGCTTCACACAACTTAGTGAAAAAGTAGAAAAATTGGAGGACAAATGCAAGCACATAGGTGATATCTGGACTCCCATTAGGGGATATGAACTATTAATTTTTCATTACCACCAAAGGAATTAGTATGAACCAGTGTGTAACCCTTGGAAATTTAACCTAGGAAAACTTGTCTGCTCAAATGTGTTTGTGGACATAGAATTGGTAAAAGTGTTAGCAACTCATTATGACTCAAAGCTCAAAGCTCAAAGCTATTTGTCATTTTTCAGGAAAACCATTTATACACATTACAGATTCTGCAATCTGTGAAGTGTTTAACCTAGAAGGGGTATGTGATGAAAAAATTGTACATGAGGAGCTAGAAAGAGAGTTCTGGATAATATATACCATATACAAGGGTTGGAAGTTACCACTACACAGACTAAAGAAGGACGAAAATTCAATTCCACTAGAAGATAATGATGGCCCCCCATTTCATGTTGACTTGTTTGAACCATACCTAAAATACACATATTTTTTAGCATTCCAGGTATTAGGGATGGATGCCCCTGAGTACATGTCAACTGTGCCAATGGTAGTTGCAATAGATGTTCAATGTCATAATTCTAGACCTTATGATTATGCCTCACATATTTTCAAAGAGCTTAATGCAAGATTAATGACAATAAAAAATGGATCTCATGTTCTGCATTTGAAGAATTATTCACTTTTTATGCATTTAATATTGTACTATGGGAAAGAGTTGAGGTTGTGGCCTAAGAAGTTAAGAGTTTCAGAATATGATAAGGAAGGAAGATTATTACCAGTGCAACTCTAGACTACCATCTGGGATTGCAAATTTTCCAATTCTTGTTTTATACATTTTGAAGAGTATTTTGTGAAACCACTATATAGATTATATAACCATCCTTGTGAATATTCATTGTCTGATGAAATAAAAAAGGTTTCTTAGACCCAAGGAATTCAATGGGCCAGTTAATCACAATTGGGGAGACTGGTATTTCTTAGAAGGTGCAACTATGATCAGAGTATATGGATTTTGTAAAACCCCATCCCGCAACCTAGAGGACGATGCAACACTGCGGAAGCACAACTAATTTTTTTTCTTAAAAGGAGTAACAATGACAAGTGAAGTAAACTACTCTAACACATACATCCTCTAGGCCACGCAACACGTCTACATGTGAATTTCAAAACTTACAAAATTATTCTAAAACATAGTATATGGAATTAACTCACTATAACAACATACAACAAAGCATTCACCATTTCATAATAAATCTAACACAAAGAAAAGTAATGAACATATTTCCACAGATACAACACCATATAAACAATATATACCATTTAATCCAACGATGAATAGATCATACATAATGTTACAATTACAACACAAGGAATCCTCCTTGATTACAAATAAAGAGTACAATATATAGTGTCCACTATTATAATGAATATAAGAGAAGTACAAATCCATAGAAACACACAAGCTCCTCGAACTAGAATATCTCGCCATCATGAACATGAAGAGAAAACCCAACATTGTAAGGTGCACACCACCCAGCCATGTGGTACCCGTAGGACCAACCCCCATGCTAGGTGATAGTAACAGGTAACCAAGACTAACCTACTACCTCTAGACACAGGCAAGGTACAAAACTACACAGTATAAGTAAATACAAAACATAGGGTAACATTGCTTCCAAAATCACAAAATCAAGTACAACCACTGTACAATACAATCAACTGTTGTCATAGGAGGAGTGTCATCACAAAGGTTGCATTGGTTAACCTAAGGATATCTTCCTAAGTCCTGACCCCCATCTTGGGTTATCCTGGTAACCTCTTACAAACTCTGGCCCCACATGCACACTAGTGCGAAATTGATTATCTTTCAAGAAGACAAGATAACAATTTTGCCATTCCCCTATTGACAACACAATAACTTATTTCCCAACCCAAGGGTAGACATTGCACTAAAACTGATAACAAACAACTACCACATCTCAAGAGGTAACACATCCCTATGGATGTTAAATATTGAATCCCAAATACGTGCACTACCCAAGGAAATTTCAAAGGGTGAACAACAGACACAACAACCCTTTCATAATTTTACAACCTCTAGAAGACTTACACTTTCTAAACAACAAATATCCCCCTAAATCATAATTATAGAAATACATGTAATTAAAATAAACAACTCATGTACTTAAAATCACTACCATTTGGATTTCCTAAATCCAGTAGATCAATATCTCATAAATAAAATACATCATTTAAACTTAATTCTAATTAATAAATCAACAACGAAATAAGAACTAAATATTTAACTTTCAATTTCACAACTACTCAAACTAATTAACTCAATTCTACAATTAGAATAATCAATCATTTAAAGTTAACCATTTGTGCTTGCATGCACTTAAAGCAATAAAATCTATCTAAATAAATACCCTTTTTAAATAGATATATACATTTACATATACATATTATCTAATTATATAATCCAATTAAAACAATCACACTGCATGACATAAATCATTTAAATTATAATTCTATTTACAATAGAAATAAGAAACCAAAACTAATTGTTTAACTTCAATTTACTCAATCACACATAATAAAACATCAATTCTTTTTGATAAAATATTTCATATTAATATATCTAAATTGTGCATGTGCATGCACCTATTCAAAAATACATTTAAATGTATTATTTAAATATTCTAAAATTATATGCAAATTTTCTAATATACATTTTTAAATAAATATATATATATATATATATATATATATATATATATATATATTAATTTACATTTTTCAAACAATATTAAACATAAAACCAATCTGTTGTGACTTTAATAACTTTCAATTTCGGATCTGGGTTTCTCTGAAATTTTTACTGAAGGTGCACCACCAAGTCTTTTAACACATAAAAAAATCAGCTATACTCAGTTCGTAAATTTTTCGTTACGATTAATTTAGTAACCCTCTCTCTCTGCTATTTTTTTTACAATTTTCTACAGGAAAGATTCACAAATTTACAGAGGTTTCCTAAATTCTCAAATATTTTCTTTTGAATTATCTATTGTGTTAAAAATCATTTCCTACAGAGATCTAAATCTTTCATGAAAATTTATCATTTTCTACAGAGAAGAATAATAATATTGACACAGAGGATTACAAATTCCTACAGTTTCAATTCCATTTTCACAGAGGCTCTAAGATTTATCTATAATTTCCTTTAGCATAAATCTATTTCAAATAATCAATTTACATAGAGGATCTAAATTGTTTTCTACAGAGGCTCAACATTCACAACAATTTCTTTCAAAAATAAAAGCTTCTAAAATAAAAAATTCCTCTTCTAATCTTTTCTAATTTGCAATACAATAAAATTAAATATCTCTTTCAAATTAAAATTCACAAAGCAATAAGGAACCTGTTCCAGAAGATCTAACGATTCAAAGATTGATGCCGAGCTTCCTTTAATCTTCAATTGCCAAAGCTTCCTCCAGAAGAATTGTCACTTCCCAGAGAAAAAAATATAATCCACAGCCAAGAATTTACAACAAACTAGATTTTAGATTCCTAAATTTATCAGAGAGCTTCTAAGATTCACAATTTTCTCAAACCTCAAAACAATTCTACCATTTTTCCAAAAAAACCTCTCTTTCTTTCCCGTGAAAACAACTTCCTCTTTTTTCTCACAATTTCAATCAATTCCTCTAGAAATCAATTTTAAAACAATTAGAAAACAAAACCTTCTAACTTCCAGTTAACACAACAAATATCTCTTCTTTAACAAACCAAGATATTTCTAAGATCTTTTCCCAAATATGCATTTAAAATTAAAAAACAATTTATTTAATCCAATTTACAATTAAATAACTTATTTATTTTAATTCCCAATTAATTTAATAATTAAAATTACTTTATAATATAACTTTAAATTAATTAATTAATTAATTATACCAAGATCTCCATACTAATTAAATACTTAATCACAACATATAATTTAATCCTTACAATTAAACTTGCACGATAAATAAAATACCAAGACCAACATGGATAAGGAACATGACCAACACACGGACTACGACACACTGTGCTAGGGTAAAGGTTTGACAAGGTTAACAGTTACTATCTCCCAATCAACATTACTGTTGAGTAGTGGACACGTTCAGACCTGTGAATCCAGGTGGAGCCGATGTCCCGTACCTATTCACTCAAACATACAAATTAGAGTACACATTCATAATAGCCAAGGCACTAGGAAAGGAACTCTAGCAATTGTATCTCATTCTCGTATGTCCCCATATATTCAATGGTACGATGCCGCCCTTTCCACCTATCTTCACAACATGCTACTGCATCACTTAACTACTCAATAAATCTCTGCATCATAATAATAACAAAACAATGTGCATCATACTCACAAAAGTACCATCAGAAGCTCTTGTTCTATATTCCTCTTCGGATTCCTTAGCTAGACTACCTACACATACCAAGTGAGAATGGAGGGGAACTACACATACCCATTTTGGACTAGCAATATAAAATGCTTTAACTTAGTGTATACACTTCATTTTCTTTGAAATATACTCTTTTATTAAAATTTATGTTGGTTTCATTCTAGCCTTTGATATTTCCAAAAGAATAATAATTGTTAAGACATCCACTATAATAATTAAGTTTAAAAATTTCATCTCAACCCCTAATTTTTCTATTATCTTATATTTTAATTATTAATATAAATCATTTTAATTTTAATAATTTTCTTCCGGAACTAATCTTTATTATAATTTTAATTTACTCAATCTTTAATACTTACTCTTTTATTAATCAAAATAAAAAATACATATCTATACTATATATTTTGTGTATCAACTAATTATGGTTAATGTAAGCATGCAAGATCAAAATAATAAAAATAGGAAAATAGAAATCTAAGTCTAACCTCTAAAAAATAAATTACCACATTTTAATTAGATTTTATATTTTAAAATAAATTAAAATTTATGTTATATACTTTAATATTTATGCTTTGATTTGAAATTTAAATAGTAATTTCATGAAAAAATAGTGTTATAAGTAGCATATTTTTCAATTTTTTATAATTTTGAATAATATATTTTCTCTTAATTTTTGTCTATCTTAAAAGGCAAAAAAAAAAGTTGTTAATAAATAATTAATATTTTTTAACTTTATAAAGTAAGAAATTTTATCTCCTATGTTACCAATATAAATGATTTAACTTAGCTTATCTATTTTTATATTTTCCATTCTATTAAATTCAAATATAAAAAATAGTCTAATAAAAAATTCAAATAAATAATATATTTTTAATATATTATATTATTAATTTAACAACATATTATAATATTATAATATATACACTATATAAATCATATGTAACATATCTAATATCTAATATATAATTTTACTATCATTATAATATTATAATATTTATACAATATATATGTAACATATATACCATCTAAAATATAATTTAATATATTAGAATTAAAGTTATAACAATAAATACAATGCTTAACTTAATCATTTGTTCTTCTTACGCAACAGTCCCACCTCATGAATAATATAATTTCTAACTTTTTAAAACATAACTATATTTTATAATTTTTTGGCAGGAACTTCACTACCCTCTAACTCTTGTTAGTTTTACACAAACCACAACGACAACGGTAATATGAGGAGGAATGGGAAACTTAAAAGTTGTCTATAGGAACTGATTTAGTATATACGTATTCTTCTAAGTTTAGATTTATTATAAACTTTTATCATGTATAAATAAATGTTTGTATAATTAAAATATAACTAGCAATCACACCTTGGTGTGCAATGAGTATGTCGAAGAGGTGTGGATGGTAATTCATGGAAAATATTGGTTTTTTTTTTTTTTTTTTTGAGTTATGAAATCTTTTATTTGAGAGGAATGGATGGTAATTTATGAGTAGTTTTGTAGAGTTAAAAATAGGAAATCTTTTCTTTTAAAATTTGAAATCTACAATCTATCATCTTATTTTATTTAGCTTACATTAAAAACAATGATATATATGTGAACAACAAAATTAACTAGTATCTTACAACAATTAAAATATTATTCAAGTATTAACAATGTAATAGCATATAGATCAATAGATATTTTTCCTGCATATAGAAGATTCTTCCTATTTTGAATATAAATCAGCTAGATCCAGAACGATCAATTGTAGAACTCCACATGTGAAATTAGTATGCTAGTAGAAAATGATCAGAGAACCATTAGTATATGATTCAATAACATATCAAATATTATCTTATTTTTGAATGAATGTCATAACATGAAAATGATAGTCAAAATTTTAGCAAATATAGGAAATGAGTAGCTTAGTTTAAATTTTATAAGACTAAATAAGGACATTCATAGATCATGGATGCCATAATTTATGTAGTCACATTTAGTGAATCAACGGACTTAGGTTTTTGGTTGTTCACACCCTATTCACAATGAACCCTTGCATATTACAATACCTTCAAATTTGTTTTTATTTTCTCATTAAAACTATGAATGCTAACCAATGCAGAGTATACAATAGTAGTTAATTTTCTTATGAGGGTGTTGTAGATTGAAGAATTTGTGTATTTTAAATTGAAAGGAAAAGAAATTCCTTTGTGAAAAATTCCCACACGTCTCTTTGAAAGCCATGATGTTCACCAATTACTTCTCATTCATTTCCTGCAAAATTTGATGTTAAAAAAAACAAATAACAAAACCACATATGTGAGATAGCATCAACAATCACACATGTTTTTTAGAATTTCAAAAAGTGTAACTAAAATTGAAACAATCAGATCTTGGTCTTCAAGGTTGTAGTTGGATACTACATAAAGCAGTAGTATTATTAAACTTGTTGCCAATGTGTTTTGATACTATAGGCATAGATTATGTTTTTTGAAATAAATTTAAAAAATAAATAGATTTTAAACTAATGAATCATGCACCGTAATTTGTGTTGCCAATACCTACAAGTTACCTTTTCTTTTGTTTCTCTTTTTTGAAACCTTTTTTATCATTTGTGCAGAGAATTTTTCCTATTTTTTTAGTCATTTATGTATATTTTTAAAGTTGAAAAGCTTAATAGTTGTTGTTTATATCTACCAATAATATATGAACATATATATCTGAATGGCACAATTAGCAAAACATCAAATAGATCAATAGATATTGTTTTTGCATATAAAAGATGTTTCATATTCTGAATATAATCCATCTTGATCCACAAAGGCTAATTATAGAACTTCAAATAAGAGGTAGCAAAAAAGTTTGCAAATAATGAGCATTCTTTGATAATGACATGAATTTTAGATAATTGGAGTTCCCTTACATAAGAAGTTCAATTACTATAAAGGAAAAGAAAAGGTACATTCAAATTTGAAGCCATATCATAAGGATTAATGTGCATTTAATTACAATTCTAGAAAAGAAAATCTACATTCAAATTTGAAGGATTGTAATTACAAATATTGTTATGAAAATCTACAAATGAGTATCTAGTTTGTGAAAGGAAATTATCCCGAGAAACGTTGGAGTTGGGAATTATTGTCGAAATAAAATATGACATAGATGAGGAACTCCAATTTCATTTAGTGCCAGCAAAATGGTTGAGCTGCGAGAGTGTTTGGTCCTATTTTGTTGCTGCTTTTATGTATTTGCATACCTGTAGGAAAATTGTTAGAAAGAGAAAATATAGATGTTTTTTTTTTCCTATTTTAGAGCAAGTTGATATTAATGTTTCATGTGTACTATATGACTAATTTTTTTGAAAAAAGGAATTTGGATTTTTAGACATGCAAAATTGGCATAATGCATTTGATTAGGTCATATTCATCCATTCATCAAATAAATCAAGTTTATTTGGTCAATCTCCTAAAGTCATCAATTTAAATTAAATAAATCAACTTGATCCTAACATCACCCTCCTTGATTAAATAAATCTAACCTTTATTTAATTAAGTCTAAAATCACCTTTCATCTCCCTTTGATTTAATTTAAATCCCTAAATCTAAGTCAAATGGGTCAAAGCATCTAATCATCATCTAAGCTAATCTAATCCTGATCAATCTAATCAAATCACCCATCACATCCTCTAGCTTTTCCCACTTGCACCAATAAAGCATTTTAATTCATTTATTAAAATCATCATTTTCCCTCAACAAGCATCTTTTTGAGAATATTCCTCAAGTTTGAATTCAAAAACAAGTTGGCATGTACATCCAACATGGCAATAAATTCTCTTACATGTCCCCCACTCAACATTTAACTCTTAAATTCAAATTTGAATCACCCCCTCTTTGGAACATTGAGCAAAATGTGCTCATTCCTCAACCTATCACAAGTTGACAAGTGGCTTCATCTCATTGGTCAAATCTTTATCCCACATTGCTCAATTTTGAGCACTCTTAGTATTTGACATTTTATAAATAGAAGGCTTCATTCTTCAACAAATCCTCCACAATTTCATGCAAAGTTGCTCTCTTCAATTGAGAACTGATTTTTCCCACCTCATATCATCTTCAAATCAGTTTCATATCAACATATCATGGAGTTTAGCAAGGATTGGGAAAGGGCTTATTTCCATAGAAGCACCAATCCACTATGAAATAAAGTTTGATTCATGTTGTTTATATGCTCATTTAGTTTTTCTTGCTGTTTTAATATATTATTTAGGATATCTAACACGATACAATATTTCATAGGGATATTAGATTTGTTATGTTTTATTGGACTTCAATAAAAATTCATGTCAAAGACTAACATTATGCAGATTTGGCATCCATATAATGGCACTAGAAGGAGGGAATCCCCGAGCGATAAATATCATGAGAAAATAATATGTGATCTATGTGTTTAAGAGATGTGTGACGATTCTTTTATGGATTATTATTTTTTTTACACAGGCTATGCTCACAGCTTACTTTTAAGTGGTATATCTTTTTGGCTGCATTTTAGTGTATTTAGTGTATTCATAAGATAGTGGACAAACGCTAATATTTCATACCATGCATGCTAGGGTATGGCATCTTTGACCAAGCCTAAATCAAAGCTCTTACACAATAGACACAAAGCTGGGAATTTCCTATTCTACTTCTCAGGCCTACTTAACTACATTGCCATCATTATGAATCCCTCCATCATGCTTTGAATCAAAATATATGTTGCAGCAGCCCTCTAGAACCTATGTAAAAATTCACTTTGAAAATACCAAATGCAACACTACTTCATGATGAGTTCAAGCTTAATACAAATGTCTCCTACAACAATTTATTGCACCTCTATTCAAATTTTATTCGCAATATCAAAGTAACCCTTTTCATCCAACACAATGTCAGTTCTTGTTTGTAGCACCAACATCTCTTCAAGTTTGTGCTAACCACTCTTCAATTCCATTCTCTAACTTTCTACAGATGCATTGATTTGTTCTATAGATCTCTCCATAATGCACTTGAACTAGTCATTTGCCCTTTGTTGGAAAAGATCCATTTTAATTTGATCATGGTACAAAAGGAAAAGAATCCTAAGCAAGAAATCGACTGATAGAGACTCCAAATGAGATTCGACCTAGGAATCTAGAACTTCATTCTAAGGCATTGGGATGTTTGGTGTAATAGAGGTGGAAAGGTCATTGGCATAACAGAGGTGGAAGGGTTGCTATCATAGGTCGTTGTTGCCGCATTTGCCTCTCCCTATCCCTGTTTTGTTACTTCCATTGATATTAGTGTAATATGAAAAATGATTAATCCCTGTAATGTTGTAAAACTTATTTTATACGTATCCTAGCTTACATCTAGTGCATGAAGAAAGGATACTGATGTGAACGGAAAGGGTCGCTGGCAAAGGAAATCTCTTTTCTTTATTTTATGCGTGGAGAAGCGAAAGAGATACATTTTTTACTTTCAGTCCTAGCGTAGTCAATTTGCTCGTTTGACTCAAAATAAGGGGGATCAAAACTCATTGAAAAATGGCCCGAAGCACATGAGGACACCTCTACCTCTACATATTTCTAAAATTACTATTGCCTATGTCTCTTGAGCTATATCATTACTTTCAAAAATAAGGTCAAACTTTAATACCAACCACGTCACACACTGCCATGTGATCAGTCTTTAATTCCCGTTCTTTACTTGTCATGTTAGGTAAGTATCATATCTTTTATTTGTTGGTCCACATTACATTTCGGTGATCTAAAGAGAAGTAAATGATCCTTTCCAGATCACTGACTTGCCAATACCATATTTTACAGACATTGTGTGCTTTGATTGGACAGTGATCAATTTTTTATGCCATGTAAAGATCTGATTGTCTTGTGAATTGCACTGTCAACATTTTGATTATCTTCCAATATTGATTGCACTGTCATAACATTTGTTTTTTTTATTGATAGCATTAAAGGGTATGTCACTATTTAATTCTCCTTTCTAATCTCAACTTTTTCAATCCTTATCTTGATTTCTCCCTTTCATCTGTATCTTTATCTCAACCATTATTAGAGATTATGCCCTATGAACTTGTATTATCACAACCAAGTGAATATAGCCTTATAAATTCAGGTCTCAAAGCAATACTAGAATCTGTGTTGTTTCTATAGGTAGACTCACATTTTATCTCTACTATTTCTAAGCTCGACTTGGGTTGTAAGGCAGTAATATTACTTTTTTTCTAGGCTCTATCATGTACTCTATCACCTGACGCCCTTGCTATAAGGAAGAATCTATTTTTTCATAGAGAAAATAAAGGGAAAAGTGTAATAAAAGTAATGAAAATTATGTTCTTCCAAATGGCCACTTTGAGAATATGATCTACTATAGTGGTGGTCACCATAGTTTGTATTTGTTTCAGTCTTAGTAGGAAGTATGGATGCTGAAAAAATGGTAGAATTTAACTCTACACCTACCAAATGCATTTGTTTGAAACTATTGACTGTTTTGAACGCCCACCCAATAGCATTAAAATGACTTCTAAGAATACAACATTTTACAAAGGATGCCATCAATGTAGAGATTTTTGAGGCAATCTGTCAAAACAGTTCGCACGCCTTGTCTATGCTTCCACATTGTGCATCCACCAGAGCATTTGATATTCACAATTTCTATTATGCTTTGATATGCTAATAAAACTCCCATTTTTGCACAGGCTGGGAATACACTGGTAAAGATTGTGGGATTTGACTTTACATTTTCCAAATGCATTTGCTTGAAACTTTTTAGCAAAGTGCCTTTAAGTCAACACCTACCAATTACAGTTACTTGCAAAATTTTTTTTTGAAAGCTGTTATTCGTTGACTCATGCATTCAAAACATTTGTGGAGAAGTAAAACAATTGTAAGGGCTTTAAATAGGATAAGCTATTAATTTCTATTGACTTAACTTGTCGTAGAAGATTGGAGAAGATTGTGGTATTAAATAGGATAACTACATAACCCATGGTGATGAAGTCTTAGTGCATTAAAAGACATTTTTTTATGGTTGTGTTGCAGGCTAA
Source organism: Sequoia sempervirens (assembly GCA_007258455.2). Lineage (NCBI taxonomy): Eukaryota > Viridiplantae > Streptophyta > Pinopsida > Cupressales > Cupressaceae > Sequoia > Sequoia sempervirens. Next base: position 70,148,160 of record VDFB02193867.1, on the reverse strand, counting down.
GTGGAGGGGTTTTGAGAATCTTACCTAAGTTGTTGTGAATCCTTATCTATGTGTAAAATCATGACTATAATTAATGATTAATTTTATTTTTGAAATCATTAGTATTGTTTGAAGTCAATGATTAAAATGAAGTTAATTAAATAATTAAACCCTCACATGATTACCTTCTTTTCTTTTTTATTATCTTGTAGGTGTAAGGAAAATCGAGGAGGAGGGACTCTCATTTGCACAAGGAGCTTGCAAGAAGCAATATTTGGAGGAATCTTGGAGAATGGAGCATTAAATTCAGAGTTTATAAAGTATTTTTTTAATGCTTGGAGCCTCCATTTACTGCTTTAATTTTTTGTTTTAAGCCAACTAGATCATTGTTTGTTTTCAAAGTTGGATTAAAATTGAACACTAGAAACTAACTAGACATTGCTTTTTGGGATAAAGTTGAACAAGAAAACTTCACATTTGATTTTTGGTGTTTAAAACGAACTCATCATTGCTTTGTGGACTTAAAATTAACATGTGCAACTTTTTTTTTCATTATTGCTTACTTAAACTAACATTATCAAAAAAGACGTGTGCACTTCTCTCGCGCTTCACAGTGATCTTGAGAATCAAAAGGTATTTTTGATGATCTTAGGTTGAGATAAAGTAATCACCTCCACACTTCATTTTGGTTTAAAATTGAACAAAACACTTTGCGAGTGTCAGTAAACCTATTGCATATGTTCTCCCTTTGTTTCTAAATGAAGGTTGATCGAACTATGAATATGTTTGCTCAATTTTGTCTATCTTAGAGGGCCTACCTTGGGGAAAAAGTACTCACCCAAGGGAATGACTCAACCGGTAACACTTTGAACCTGAGAGTATTTCCAACTAGGATATAAATGTGGGTACTGGAGTAAACACCAGTATCACGCGGTTAAGTCTTATGAGATGGATCTGAAAAGGGACTCTTGCCATATGGGTCAATCTCCACGAATGGAAAGTCCAAACTAAAACCCTTGTTTGTAGCAACCAACTAGTCCATCCAATGATTTTATCAAAGTGGTGCATTGGAACTTATATTCCAAGAAGTTACTTGCCATGTCCGATCTTGGTTAAAATATAGAGGTTAAGACTTCATTCTTAACATACCTTTATATTTTTTCCTTGGTTGCATGTAAAATCATCTCTAATACTACGAACGTCATGAGGAAATCCCACCAAGAAAAATGTTCCAATTGAGCTAGGATGTTATATTGCTTGTGAGTCAATTTGAAAACACAGTGCTTTGATTGAAAAAATTGGAAAACCAACATTCAACATGAGCATCAAATCTGAAACCCTTTAGGAGAAGCAAATATTCTTGAACGAATTCACATGCTATTTCTTTCCCTTGGGATTTTATCCTTAGAGGCTTCTAAGCATTTGGATTTCATCTCAATTTTCTCCTACTAAGGTCAACAATAGGTAACTCTTGCCTCAAATTTCCTTGGTTTCCACATAATACACTTTGTAGGATAAGGGGAAAGTTGAGACATTAGACATCTAGATTCAAACTCTAATCAAGAGTGTGTTTTTGGTAAAAAGAGTCCATTAAGAACAGATTAAATCAATTGGACCCCACATATGTGGTTGGCATCTTTTGGTCGTATGGTTTTCATGCAAACATTGATCTTTTGATTTTGAATTACTTTTAGAGAAAGGAATGTTCTTCACTACCTTGGTCTATTAAAAAATTCCTTCTTAATTTCATTTAGGATCAAACCAAATGCTCCATCCATTCCAAACATTTATCATCTCATCCCACAAACAACTTTAGAGCTTTGAAAACATCATTCTAGACTTGGGTAAATCATTAAAATCAAAATCACCTTATTTAGTTAGGTGTATGGGAATGCATCCTTTCTCATGCATTTAATTAAATTAGAAATCCTTTGAAAAAGTTTATCCTAAGATCACATCCAACATATTAGGTTTTACAAGTTCATTATGCAAATCAAACAATCAAAATCAAGTCCTAAGTCTGGCATTGATACAAAGTCCCTAAATGTTCAACACTCATATGATTTACCCCTTTCATCCCTCATCTTGTCATTAGTCCTAAGAACCTTAGAGGTCACTTTTACAACAAGGTCAAAACATAAGAAGAACATGGAATATAAATTTGATCCATACATCATGCGTAATCCAAGTCAACCAAACTATCAAAGCCTTGCAATGCCAATTAATTTTCAAAACTCACATTTATGCAATCTGTACATGGGATCATTATCTCCTACAAACCTCAATGGTACAACAAGTTTGAGTCTACCCAATATAAATCTTGGAACACCTTTTCCGATGGTAGATTTAAATGAAAGTCCAAACTTACAAGTCTATCCACCAAACAAACAATGCATGAGTCTTCAAACGACCAACATCATCCCACCAAATCCATACATGCCAAAAGTGAATATAACAAGTACAAGATTACTAAACATGAATTCAGAAAACTTTGTGATAAATATGTTTGTGAATCATAAAAATGTTGTTCAAAGTCCAAACAAGATGTTAACGACTCCATGTATTAATCCAAGTCAAGGTAACACCATGCAAAATCAAAGTTACCTAAATAGAGGCAATGTGATTCCCAACATCAACAATGGTAAATTCCAACCTATCATGCCAAATCTAAACATCATCCCAAATCATAACATTGTCCAAAATCAATTTTTCCATGATCCCATTCAAAAACCACAAGTATGCATCCCAAATCTACTTGAAAAAAAACCCAATCAACTATATCAAGGGAATCAAGATCGAAATCAAGATCAAATTTGGTGAGATCAAATTGCTACACTTACCAAAATAGTTTAGTCATTGCGCCAAGAGACATCTCCACCACCATTACCCATATCAACATCATTCCTTAGTTTAGGGATTCCCCCTTTACCTAGCACCAATCAAGCGATCACATCAAATGCTTTGAATATGCCATCGACATCGCACCAACAAATGGTATCTATTAAAATGACAACATCAATCCTGAAAAATCAAAATATGGTCTCCCAAAGACCTATCACCTTGATCACACCCATCATATCTCAAACCCTCACGATCACTCCAAACGTATCTCAATGACTTGTCACTCCATCCGACATGATTCTGAATCCGCCACCACTACCACTAAAATGAAACACAACAAGACAATATAACATTGCGCTAAAAGCCCACTAGGCCTACCAAAAGGCCATCCAACAATATCTAGCCACACAACAAGCAACACAAGCTCAACAAGTGCAACAAGCCTCTCAAGCTACCCAACAAACACAAGCACAAACATGAAAAATGATAACTATTGGGGATAACGATGAACATTCAACCACTGCTGATAGCATTGACAATCTCCCCACCACAATTGCTGAAAGTAATGATCGAGATATATCCATGAAAGAGCACATTGAATATGTTTCTATCTCGTCCGAAGATCAAATCAACATATTTCAAGAGTCACTTTTCAATCATGATCAAAATCCACCAACCAACAATGATCCAATTCAAGAAATGTCAACATCATTTGACCCTATGGTTGAAGAAATTGGAAATACCTCCACCACAATTGTTGAAAACAATGATCAAGATCTCTCCATCTATGAGCACCTTGAAGATGTTTCCACCCCATCTAATGATCAACTCACCATACATCAAGAGCCACTTTTTAGTGATCTATTTCAAGGAGTGTTAGGATTATTTGATCCTATCAACATAATGCACGATCCATAGACCAATGATCATATTGAAAATGTCTCTACATTGTCTTATGAGTTAGAGGACATATCTCAAGAATTTATTCCAAAGCATGACCAAAATCCTTCACCAAAGTCTAGCAATGGTCCTTTCCAAGACATATTGACATTCTTCAACCTCATGGTTACAAATACTGAAGAAACCCTGAACTCGACACTTGACGATATTGAACCATTTACCATGACTAAAGACGACATCCAAGAACCCTTTGTACGCAATCCATCCTTTGAAACTAATCCATGTCAAGAACTTGATCCAAAGCATGCTGAAAGCAACTCTGAAATAATTGAAGATCAAGAATTTGTATCTTCAAGATACTACAATAATCTAATGGACACTCTCCTATCTATGCAAGATGATCATATCCATGTAGCACATACTACTCCATCTACCCATGAGATGCTTTCTGTAGATGGACAGGTAGATGATCTTCATTCAGAACAAGATTCCTTTACTCTTGATATTATTACACTAAAAGAGCAGGTTATTGATTCCTATAGCCAAACAAAGTTGTCAACATCAAGATCAAATATATCCAAAATTGAGACTAAGGACATCAAGTATGCGGATATCCAGCATTATCCACTTAAGGAAACAAGTCAGACAGAATAGTATAATTCAAAGTTAGTGGAGCAGCAAATTGAAACAACGTCACCTACGGTGGTCATTTATCAGAGAATGCATTCTAAACAAGATCTCTCAGAATAGGAAAAATCAAAGCATGAAGATACTACTACCACCATACTGGGGGCAACTTCGTCTCAAGCAAACGTCAACATAGGGACCATGAAGAATCGTTATGATGAAACCAATGCCAATACTACAACTAGTCACATCATGAATCTTCTTCCACCCATCACCCCATCCATGAATTAGGAACAACTTTGAAAGAAAGATTTGAATCAAAGCACAAAGAACGTTATCAAAGAAAGAGAAGCTGAGAAGCATAATGGACAAATCAAATACGCATGGATACCAAAATATACAAAGAAAGATTATCCCTATCAAACTCCATTAGTCAAAGAAACTATGGGGAAAAATAAAAAAGGGAAATGTATCCATCAAAGATGTCCACAAAAGAAAAAGTGGGATTTTCAAGTAACATACAAAGTATATGGAGAGTCAAAGGTTCCAAACTGTCAACCAATCCATCTTCTATCCCTAAACACATGCCATCCATGCCTCCAGACATGATATCCAATTCTCATATTGACCATGTGTTGGCAACAACCCTTCATCATAAGGATTCAGAAGGCACTCTATTGTGATGTGTGCACAATGAAAAAGTTAACTCCGATATCGACGAAGCAAATTAGAAATCTCAAAATTTATATTCAAGTGCACGTATCTTGGCAAAGCAGCTTCTTCAAGTAGGATATCAATGGAACATTATGATAGGGGAATCTACATCAGCAACACCTTGTGATTCAGCATTAGCTTAAAAATATTTCAAAGAAAATTAAAAATATATATATATATATATATGAAAATCCAAAAAAATCAGAAAAAGGATTGAAAATAGTAAAGATAAAAATTGTCCTCTAGTGAAAACCACTATAGTGGCGCTTTGGATAGGTACCATGATGAAAAACTGGTAAACATGCATCATGTGTAGAATCGAGCATCTATGTGTGCCAATTCAAGTGAAAGCATCTCATCCCATCCATAATAAATCCAACATTACATCCATCTCATCCATAATAAATCCATTCATTCATAAACTAGTTATCCAATCCATTTTCATCCATTTGCATCCATCATCCAAGTTATCTTGATCTTGACAAAGTTTAGGGGCACACTTTACGCTTGCTTATGGTAAACATCTTTACATGGGTCATTTTCATTTATCCTATCTTATCCAATGTTATCTGAGCCATGAAACATTATCCAAATGACCATCCTCTATCCGAACACCTTATCTTATTGCAATATAATCCTTGGCATCCTTTGCGTGCTTACCATCCAAGCATCTATCCATAACATTCCATACATTGCTAGACACTGGGGGCAGATATTTAGATCTCACTTTAGGAATAAACCTTGATCTATGTCCTCCAACTTATGTGGTGATCTACACATTGGAAAATGTGAAATAAAATTGGTCCACCACTTGTGAGAAAAAATCTGAATCACTAGCCCATGGCATATTTTGATGAGAAGACATTCCTTATCAGTCTTCATCTTTCAATAAAACATTGATCCAAACAATCAATATCAATCGCATCTAACGCACCCTTCAAACATCACATAAAATCATTCGAACAACTTTTATTCCAAAATCAAGCTTCATCAATCATGATCAATCAAATCCAATAAAAAAAATCATCTCAGGATATGCTTGTGTTCCTTAAAACTATCCTTGCATTGTTTTATATCCTCAACAATGTTATCATCATGAATATATCATAACCTTGGGATATCCATCCCAATCCTTGTGTTTCTTAACACTATCCTTGCATTGTTGTGCATCCTCAACAATGTTATCATCATCATCAATCCATCAATTTGATCAATCAAACTTAGATTGGTTTTCAAAAAAATCCCAAACAGAGCACTAATATCATTAGACATATCCATATCCAAATTGTCAAAATCATGCAAAAAATTAAAAAACACTCAAAAAACTAGAAAAATGTCAAAAACATTGGAAATCTAAACTACGTCATCTTTGAGCTTAAACATAGGAAAGTCTAATCTTTGATCATCCCTTGAGACATAAAAATCCAGAAACATTCAAAAAACAAAAAATCCAAAAACATTAGAAAAAAATCAAAAATCAAAAATTTGTAAAATCTTGAAAATACCAAAAACATCCTTAAAACATTCCAAAAACGTCAAAAACATCCAAATATTTGAAAAAATCCATCCATCCCATTTCTCTTTCACTCGAAATAATCAATCATCCATAATAAATTGATCGTCACCTTCATCCTTTGGAAAAAAAAACAGAAACAGCCACAACAATCAGCAAAAGCAATCTTCAATCGTAAAATTAAAAACAAACAACAAATCTTTAAAACAAAATCAAACTCTTGATCATTTTCAATTATGTCAATCAACCTTATATCAATAGCCTATCAATCAACTTATCAAACCATCATCATCCTATCCAATGCATGTCCTAGGATATATCGTTTTGACAATGGGCATCATGGATATCACTTTGATTCTTATCCTATCAAAACAACTCCCTTTGGCTCAAGGTATGAAGATCATTGGCTTGTTTGCATACTTGATCTTTTCTTTTGATTTATCTTATTGTGCTCATTCCAAGGACCTCTCGATGATATCTGAATGAAGGATTTAGAGATATAGGAATGGGGCAACGATCATTATCTTTTCTCTGTTGTACTTGTTGGATGTTCTTGTGAAATAACTTGGCGAATACTTTCTTTGTTAAGTATGTCCTAGCAAGGTTTCCGTATTTCAAGTGTGAACAAGAATACTCCTATATGTTTTTCAAGTCAAATTCCATCGCACTAGGTATAATTCCATCTTGGTTCTTTATACCTTGATGCATCGTATCTATGTGTATTATCAAACATAAGGTAAGTAGCCCTTTAAAATCTCAATCCTTGATAAGCAAATCATCATCATTTATCAGCATCATCATCATCTCTAATAAAGTCTCGTCAGATCATGGACTTGTTGGATCCTCTTGTCATCATCTCATTTCTTCTTTCTTCTCGCTACGCTAACATAACATCTCCAATGTATCCATATTGCATCCACAAACCATCAGCATTATGCACATCATCTCACATGCATTTTCATCATCATAATATAGATTTGTTAGTCTAGGCATCTGCATAAAACATCCATTTGCATAATCATATAGGCATCATTGCATCATCCATCTCACATGCATTTCATCATCATTTAAGTTGTTTAGGATAAAATAGATTGGTTATTCTAAGCATCTTAAAACCATCTCATTTGCATCATTATCATAACCATCCATTTTGAACCTCCTTATTGTGAGATCAACCCTCAAATCAAATCTTTTTGCTCGATCTCTCAAGGGGGAAATGTACTGGTGCACTTATTTCCGCTGGGGCATCCGAAAAAATTTAAAAAAAAATGAATTTTGATCATGGCAAGTTTATTCTTTGAACCAACACAGCAAGTACATTGGTTCAAAGAGGGTAAAAATGTACACATGCAAAATTGGCATAATGCATTTGATTAGGTCATATCCATCCATTCATCAAATAAATCAAGTTTATTTGGTCAATCTCCTAAAGTCATCAATTTAAATTAAATAAATTAACTTTATCCTAACATCACCCTCCTTGATTAAATAAATCTAACCTTTTTTTAATTAAGTATGAAATCACCTTTCATCTCCCTTTGATTTAATTTAAATCCCTAAATCTAAGTCAAATGGGTCAAAGCATCTAATCATCATCTAAACTAATCTAATATAATCACCCATCACATCATCTAGCTTTTCCCACTTGCACCAATAAATCATTTTAATTCATTTATTAAAATCATCATTTTCCCTCAACAAGCATCTTTTTGAGAATATTCCTCAAGTTTGAATTCAAAAACAAGTTGACATGTACATCCAACATGGAAATAAATTCTCTCTTACATGTCCCCCACTTAACATTTAACTCTCAAATTCAAATTTGAATCTCCCCCTCTTTGGCACATTTACCAAACTGTGCTCATTCCTCAACCTATCACAAGTTGACAAGTGGCTTCATCTCATTGGTCAAATCTTTATCCCACACTGCTCTATTTTGAGCACTCTTAGCATTTGACATTTTATAAATAGAAGGCTTCATTCTTCAACAAATCCTCCACAATTTCACGCAAAGTCACTCTCTTCAATTGAGAAATAATTTTTCCCACCTCATATCATCTTCAAAGCAGTTTCATATCAACATATCATGGAGTTTAGCAAGGATTTGGAAAGGGCTTCTTTTCATAGAAGCACCAATCCATTATGAAATAAAGTTTTATTTTTATATGCTCATTTAGTTTTTCTTGTTGTTTTAATATCTTATTTAGCATATCTAACATGATACAATATTTCATAGGGACATTAGATTTGTTATGTTTTATTTGAATTCAATAAAAATGCCTATCAAAGACTAACATTATGCAGATTTGGCATCCATAGGATTAATCATTGGAGATAGTTTGTAACTAAGTACACAATGAGGGTTTTTTAGTTGCAAGTAGGAAAAATGTAGTTAATAAAATCAAAGTAACTAACTTGTAGTTCTTTTTTGTATTAGTGTTCGTTCAAGAGTTTGAATTTGATAATGCCAATAAGAATTCTTCTTCTTGCTTTCAATGAGCTACATATGGACTTTGTTGCATGTGTGCATTTTTTGAAATGTGAAGGTTAGTTTTATGCGTGGGCTTGCAAGTTCACACTCTAGAAATAGTTGTGAATGTTATTCCCTACGGATCTACATTTTTGATGTTGATTGTTGCATTTTCAAGTGTTAGGACTTGTCATTTGTGTATTGTTAAGGCCCATTCCATTTTGAGTGGGATTTGATGACGGAGACCTTGACTAAAAGAGGCAATAGGGACATTTTTTGGATTATTATAGTCTCAAACAGGGCCTATGTAATTGTTGAATTGAACAACAATAAATAAGGGAATGTAAGATGGGTTCTTAGCATTGTTGTAGACTATTGATTTGACTTTCCCAAGTTCACCATTCATAAGGCATGTTTCAACCCATAAATTTGAACATAACATTACCTTTTGTTGAACACATAAAAGGATCTTAGATTAGAGTTTTTCCTCATCTAGATTTGAACATGGTGACACCCTAAGTTGCTCTACATTTGACAAGGCAACAAGTGTTTCCGAAGACAATAAGATTTGTTGGTTATGTACAGAGACCATTTCATTTGTTGCAAAGAAATGTATTGAGGATAAGAAAGCAGATTGCTCTGTAAAGTTCAGTGTTGAGCTAAAGTGTGACATGAGAACTTTCTAATCTTCAATTGCAGGTTCTACATTTAGCAAACTAGAGAGGAGAAAAAAAAGAAATCTATGTTGGATCTTCACAAATTTGATGAAATATTTTGTTTAGTGTGATAAACCTTTGCGAAGTTGCACCATAGAGTGCCCCTCTATGAGGTTGAGGCATACACAGGGATGTCCTTGATTGGTGGAAGTTTCCCAAGAACACCAAAGAGCATGATTGAGCGACCTCCAAATGCTATCTTCTTATGGTTGGGGAATGCTTCAGATAACCTCATGTCAATGTGTTGAAGCAACTTGGGTCCAATAAAGCTCATTTCATCTATTAGTATGTAGTGAATGAAGTACACTTTTTATTGGAAGCTCGCTAGTGTTTGTCCTTGCAGGGGGTCCATATCTTTGATAGGTATTCGAAGGGTAGAGTGGATTGTTGATGCTTCTATGTTGAATGATGCTACACCTGTAGGTGAAATTAGTAATCATGATTTTCTATTATGGGCTAAGTTCATGAGTGTAGACTTGATGTATTTTATCAAGTACGATTTAACTATTCTAGCAATTCCTTGAACAATTATTTTTAGAGGAGGTTTCCAAGTATCAACATTTAGATGTGAGAGAACTATATCAAATTACTTTTGTTTTTGGATGGAGAGATCATGTTGGGTAGGGTGAGGGGTAAGATATACTTGATTATCTAAATGTAGTAGGATAGACTTGTTGGCTTGGATTGAATTGGGAAGATCCCCAATCATGGTGCAAGTCAATGTTGCAATGACCAAAAATGTGTAGTTCATCAAAGTGGAGAGGAAGGCTTGGGTATAGGCTTGGAAATACTTTCTGTTTAGATGGGTTGTTATATTGCATTATATCTTCTTGATTGGAAGAGGTGTTGGAATCAGTTTCCTCAAAAGCTTTTGTTGGTGTACATAGCACATGCCAGGCATTATAATTGCATCGAAAATTCTCCCATTTTTCTATAATTTGAGCGGATGATGAAGAAAAATCATTGTGAATGCTGCAAAATGGCTTGTATAATAGTAGTTCACTCCAACTTGAAATGCTTCAAAGCATTTTCCATCTTTTGTAGGGATGGTTGTGGAGCGTGGGGAGACATGAACAATGACATGTATGGAATTCTCTTTCCATTGGCTATGCTTTCGAGATGTTTTGAAGATCCATTTTTGAGTTACTTCAATAAGTGACATGGATTGTAAATTGTTTGGATGAGCCATGTAAGCATCAACATAGTTTGTGGATGTGGTAGTTGATTCGGAGAAGACCAAAACATGATGGAATTTATTTTGGTTCACATTTTAAGAAACAAATATCTTGCTAGATAGGGAGAGTGGAAGTTTAAGCAAGAGGTGGCAACTTTCTTGGGCTCCAATATCATGATACACTAGTGTTTCAACAAGCATTTTTTGAAAATTTGTTGGGGCTAGCTTGTCAGATTTAATATTGGTTCAAATTCAAGAGAGCATGTCATGGTATGCTTTTGAATTTGATTTTATATTTTTCTACATATTTTTCAATGTATTTGAGGACTGCATGGATAGAGAGAACAGCTTGGCAATCTACATTAGCCCTCCAAATAGAGAGGATAGAAGGGTTGTGTAGATTTAAGCGATCATCATTACAACATGTGGTGAATGTGGGTTGGCCATGCTCATCTATTGCAAGACTTGAGTGATATTTCATGCTCCAAGGGAATTTATAATGATATTGAAGGGATGTGCCCTTTCTCCTAAGGAATTTTTTTAAGGTACACTTTGTATGACACTCTACTCAATTTACCAATTCAATGTAATCAATGAAAGGGTCTAAAGGATCAATAATTCTTGTGTCATGTGTAGTAGAAAAAAGGACCTCTTGCTTGACATGGGAATAATTCATGATAAATTGAACTTAATCATGCCTTGATTCAGCTGTTGTGAGGCATTTTATGCAATGCATTTAATGATGTCTTGTGAAGGTGTTGTGAAGTGTTGTAACACATTTCTAGACTCTTATCATCTAAATATTCCATTTTTATTCCTTATCAAGTCCTATTTTAAAGTGTTTTAATGACTTGTAACAAGATTTCACACTTTTCTAAGTATAATTTCACTATTTACACCTTTCTTATGCTTTATTTGACCCCTTTATGCCCTTATAAGGCTTAATTAAGTGTATTTTTTAATATAAACCTGAAAAACCACATTAAATGTGACTTAATTCCCAACACCCACTTTCAAGTGCAAGGTGGGACCCATTCACCGTGGGTGGCGAATGAGTCCTCTTGGCTCCAAATTAAAAATATTTCAAATTTTCTTTCTGGTTTTTATTTAAATTTACCTTATGTCAACCTGTGATGAGGTATCATTAGGTTACTAAGGAAAAAGAGTGTATAAATAAGTGTTTTTACATACATGTTAACCCCATTCATTCAATAACTCATTCACATCATTCATTCATCCATCATTCATCTATCTCAAGTTAAGCAACATAGGGTTTCATCATTTCAAGTCACCAAGATATCAATTTTCAAACATTCAAGGGTTGTTTCTTCATGTTTTTCTATAGAATTTCAAGATCAAACATCGTGCCAAGGTAATCAACTCCATTATTGCATGTTTCATTCCATTCTTTCATCATTTTGGTTTAATTACATAAAAGGGGTTTGACCAAGGAAAACCCCATGCCATAACATAGAAATTTTCTCTCTTTTCTTGTGTGTTTATAGATTTATGTCTCTTGGAAGCTTGGAAATAATTTAAGATTAGGTTGCAAACTTGTTGAAGTCATCTCCACTATTGCAAGGTCAAAACCTACACAAAAGGTTGCCAACAATTCTAAAAATCAAGGTTTCAAATTCAAACACCTAGAGGTGTAGGTTGAGTAGAACGAGAGCTCTAGATTCCATTTTTGAGTTTTTAGAAAATACAAAGTGGACTAATTCACCCAAAGTGGCAAATGAGTCCTGCTGTACCTATTTCCTAAAGATTTTTTTATAGATTTGGATACCCATTTCGATAAAATAGGCGCTGGTACAATTTTCCAAAACTTGGACTGATTTGCTCAGAATGGTGAATGAGTCCCATCGAGCATAAAAATTAGCATCAATAGCATTCCAAAATCCATTTCCAATCTTCATCTATATTCTAGGTGCACAATTTCAGTTTCGTCAAGTCTTGTTACAATTTGCATTCATTTCTAGGTCTATTTGTATTACATAATGTGTTTTCAAACAAGTTGTTTTCCTTTAGTTTCCATTCATTAATGAATCAATCTTATTAGTTTCTTTCATTCAAACATTGCATATAAGTACATTACATCCATATTTTATTCATATTGCATTGACTTTAAGTGCGAACATAAGCATTTTTGGCTAATCTTTCTCTTTCTAGGCGAAAAACCCTAGGAGTGCTAGAAAAGATAAGGGTGCTAAAAATATATGTTCCATTTTGGTGAACCCAATTTTTAGAATACTTTCTTGTCTTATTTGGAGTCCTTCATCATAGATCTATCCTTTCATTAACTTTGCATTAGGGTTTGCATTAGTTACTTTGCATGCTAGGTTTCAAATTTTGCATTCATAAAAAGTGCATTTAGGTTGCATTGTTGGCATCTAAATTCATTTAAATTTTTTGAAATTTTTCATTTTTAACTTAGGTCTACATCATAGCACTCAAAAACATCAAATCCCATCAAAAAATTCTTAAAATTCTGAAAAAATTCCATACTAGGACTCATTCGCCACCTTGGGTGAATCAATCCCTTTTGACCCTTGAAACTGCCTTTTACAAAGTTGAAAACCCTATTTTTAGGCTTCTGTTTGGTGCCATTTCCTATATGTAACAAAATATATACAATCAAATCCAATCAAGCCAAAACTTTGTTACTTCTCCACATAAATAACATTAGTTGCTGCTCCTTGCCATGCAATAATTGTTAGCATACTCACCATTGCATGTTTTGCATCCATCACAACGGGCAACATACCATCATCCATTTTAGGCTCACCTTTGTCTTGCACTATGTGGGGGCAAGAGGTTTGATAGCCTTGTCCTCGTATGTCACTTGTCATTTTCTCTTTTGACTAATTGTTAGCCTTTTATGAACGAATAAGAGAAAGCTTGAGATGTGGATGACATGTCTTAAGATTGACTCACATGTGACTTACTCTCTTTCTTCATGATACAACTTATCAAAAAAATATGACTTGGCATAAGGATTTTTGAATAAGATTTCATACCTTCTTCTACTTTAAAGCAATTGCTCACCGTAATGGTGTTAGAAACTGCTTTAAAGTGGGGGGCATACATAGGCAGCATCTTTTTGCACATTTCATGATGTGATGAACTTTTTCTTGTAATGTGTCCTCTCCTTGGTGGTGTCATTTGGTTTGATTCCTTCCAAAAGTGTATGATCAACTGAAGTGGCCTGATGTAGATGAGGCATCCCATGGTTAACGATTTGAAAACCCCAATTTGGCCTCTCTTAGAGACATTAGACACAATGCTCCCCAAAAAGAAGACCTTGCATGAACAAACCAAAATCCCCTTTAACAAAATTTTTACATGACATTCAAAACATTTAAAACAAATATTTTCATTATAGCGCCTTATCAATGTTATTAGGACCATAACTTTGGTATGGTTAGTATGATGGGAAGCCGACACATTGGCATGAATTTCTCATTATATGGTGGGAAGTCGACACACTGGCATGAATTTCTCACTAAAACACTTCTCTGGGATTACTCACCCCATAGATGACCTGATGTTGTATGGCCCCAGAGTGAGCACATATTTTCCACCCCATTTTTGTCATTGCATGATTGTGTATCTTGTTGGTTTGACTTAGGATCTTGGATCTTGGGGGCTTGACTTCCATCTTGATCTTTTTCATTCTTTTTCATCTACATTTGTACACTCAGATCTCTCTTGAATGTCTACTTTAGTGTGAGTTTGAAGCAAGTTTATCCTCTCACTAAAGTGGGGGGTAAATGTGTCATAGAAAAAAGGACCTCTTCTTTGACATGGGAATAATTCATGATAAATTGAACTTAATGAGGCCTTGATTCAGATGTTTTGAGGCATTTTATGCATCCAAACTAGGTCTTGGAACCTTGCAAATTAAATAAAATACATTTAATGACTTCCTGTGAAGGTGTTGTGAAGTGTTGTAACACATTTCTACACTTTTCTAGACTCTTCTCATCTAAATATTCCTTTTTTATTCCTTATCAGGTCCTATTTTAAAGTGTTGTAGTGACTTGTAACCAGATTTCACAATTTTCTAGGCATAATTTCACTATTTACACCTTTCTTATGCTTTTTTTGACCCCTTTATGGCCTTATAAGGCTTAATTAAGTGTTATTTTTAATGTAAACCCAACAAACCACATTAAATGTGACTTAATTTTTGACACCCACTTTCAAGCCCAAGGTGAGACCCATTCGCCATGGGTAGCGAACAAGTCCCTCTTAGCTCCAAATTCAAAATATTTCAAATTTGCTTTTGGGTTTTTATTCAAATTTACCTTATGTCAGCCTGTGATGAGGTATCATTGGGTTACTAAGGCACACGTGTGTATAAATAAGTATTTTTACATCCATTTTAACCCCATTCATTCAATAACTCATTCAAATCATTCATTCATCCATCATTCTTCTATCTCAAGTCAAGCAACTTAGGGTTTCATCATTTCAAATCACCAAGATATCAATTTTTTAGACATTCAAGTGTTGATTCTTCATGTTTTGCTACAAGAATTTCAAGATCAAACATCATGGCAAGGTAATCAACTCTATTATTGCATGTTTCATTCCATTTTTTCATCATTTTAGTTTAATTACCTAAAAGGGGTTTGACCAAGGCAAACCCCCATGCTCTAATATCCAACTTTTCTCTCTCTTGTCTTGTGTGTTTGTAGATTTAGGTCTCTTGGAAGCTTGGAAATTGTTGAAGATTAGGTTTCAATCTTGTTGAAGTCATCTCCACTTTTGCAAGGTCAAAACCTACACAAAAGTCGCCAATAGTGCTCAAAATCAAGGTTTCAAACCCGAACACCTTGAGGTGCAGATTGAGTAGATCGAGAGCTCTAGATTCCATTTTTGAGGTTTTAGAAAAGCCAAAGTAGACTAATTCACCCAAAGTGGTGAATGAGTCCCACTATACCTATTTCCTAAATATTTTTATAGATTTGGATACCCATTTGACTAAAATAGGCCCTAGTATAGTTTTTCAAAACCAAGACTAACTCACCCAAAATAGTGAATGAGTCCCATCGGGCCTGAAAATCAGCATCAGCAACATTCCAAAAGCCATTTCTAGTTTTCTTCCATATGCTAGGTGCAAAATTTCAGTTTCGTCAAGTCTTGTTACAATTTGCATTCATTTCTAGGTCTTTTTGTATTACATAATGTGTTTTCAAACAAGTTGTTTTCCTTTAATTTCCATTCATCAATCAATCATTCTTATTAGTTTCTTGCATTCAAACATTGCATATAAGTACATTACATCCATATTTCATTCGGATTGCATTGACTTTGAGTGTGAACAAAAGCATTTTTGGCCCATCTTTCTCCTTTTAGGTGAAAAACCCTAGGAGTGCTTGAAAAGATTAGGGTGCTAAATATCTATGTTCCATGTCCATTAAACATGGATCATTGACAAGAGTTCGATGTATTGTTTAGTTCCTTAAAGGAAGGGGTTGAGGATTTTGTGTAAAGACATATCTATTAATGTATTCAACTACATTTTGTACTGATAGAAGTTTATTCCTTTCTATTTTAAGATGTGAAGAGAATTCCAAGTTAGAGGTTTCCAATTTTACAATCTAAATTTTCTCTAATTTACTGTACTACATTTCTACTGCATGTAAGAATATGACATCTTATGGAATATGATTATCACTATGTACATATGACATGGGGTTTCTTTCAAGACAATCACATTATTTTAATGAAACTACAAATGATAGAGGAATTTTGAGTCCCTAACTTTCTTGTCGACAATCTCGATGGGTGAGATTGTCTCATGGATCACAATTATTAAAATCACATTGACATAGAGCCCATGAATATTGAATGCATTTTGTAGGTAGATAATTAAGATAACTTCAATTGTTTTACATCATTAAAATTTCCTATCAGTTGTAGATCCTAGATACCTTTGACATAATAAATTAATTAAAAATTATCATATAAATTTATTTATTAATTATTAAAAAATTAATCAATAATAATATAAAAGAATAAAATTAATTATATAAATCATATTTAAGATAATATTAATATAATTATAACATTTCACATATATTAAATACCAATTATATTAAATATATAATTTTATATGAACTAAATATATAATAAAATAATTTTATTTAAAATATAATAAATCCAAAAAATATTAAAAAAATATTTTTTGAGAAATGTTCTTAAAAAAATAATCTTATTGCAATGATAATTTATAATATAAAAAAATCCACTTTTAAACAAATTTTTTTTTTTTTTTCTTTTGTTAAAGTTATCTTTAAAAGTGTCTAAATTACCTAAGTAGTGAGAATTGAAAAATAGTATCTTCTTTTCGGTAAATTGGCTACTACGAAGGACACCTAGTATAGATGATGGGATGGGTTTCAATACAGACAACTGACACTCGACGTCTCCTTTTGACATAAGTGCAATTGATTAATGTATTTTGTTTTAATATCAAAATGTGGTAATGCTTTATGTTGATTTCAGTTTAGGTTAAAGAATGAGCGATAATAAATACGGCGGGTGTGAGAGGTAGTGAGAGAGGCCACGGGGAGACGAGAAAGGAGTGATATATTTAACTGTAAGAAACATTCATGCCGGTGAATTAAAAAACATTTGATGGACGAGATTTAATCAACCGTCTTGCATTGCTTTTAATGAATTCTTGAGCGTTGATTTCATAATTAGCTTGGCTATTCTCAAATAGAACATGCCTGCAGCGTAATAAAAATAAAACATTCAAAATATTTTATATCACTTAAAAAATTTAAACAAAGATAATTAAAAAACTATTTTTTCCTCTTAATATCAAATTTAAATCAAAATATCATATTTTTCTTTATTCCAACCAATTTTTGGAATAATTTAAAGTATTTGTCTATAAGTTTTAATATATTAAACTAGTTAAAAATAACTTTCAAACAATCGTACAAAGAACATGAAAATGTGAGCTTGTGAGTTCTGAGTTTGACTCGGTTAAGAAAAAAAAGCAATGGGGTTTATAGCTGCTTGTTGCATCATTTTGTGTTCACATACATCAATATTACCCCAACTGTCTATAGTAATATTCACATTTTCTTGAGGATGTGTGTAATGACGTATAGGAGAGGACGCTGAGAGCAATCTAGGCAAGGAAATTGTAGCTCCATGTCTTTTCATCGGTTTAGTACTGAATACCAGCTACACTCCACATCTGATCTCTATTCTGATGGTGGAAAGATTACTTTAGGAAATTCACCTCTAGCAATTCACTGATGGAAAATTCATCATTCATGGGTGTGTATTCTAATGTGAAAAATAACTAAAAATGCAAGTGGAAAAATAATAAGAACACTTCAATGATTAGCCTAAAGAATGATAAAACAAGGAAAATAGATGAAATACAAATGTAAATTGATTATACCTTCCTTGTTGTTGAAGACTCTTTGGTTGGCCCTTGATTTTGATGAATTTGTATGCTCTTTAGATGGCTTTTGATGTTACTAGATGCAAGATTGATAATGCAAAATGACTAAACGGATGGCTAAATGGTAGTAAATGCTTGAGAATGCAAATTGGTAGCATAAGGTTGCTCAAAATGAAAGTGTTGAAAATGCCCTTGAGGAGGGGGTATTTATAGAAGAATTTGAATTCTCTAGAGAATTCAATGGTTGAGATTCATCCAACAAGGTCAAGATGAAGGGCTATGGTTGGTTGAGAACTCACAAGTCCTCTCATCTTGACATGTGGATGGTGAAGTGGCTAAGAGGAGATGAGGTGTAAGTGAGGTGGCCAAAAAGTACATGAGGTGGAGGAAGGACAAGTACCTTCCAAGTACCTTGGGGAGTGAGAAGATTTCCTCAAAAAGGGATTTCTTGTCCCCAAGTGAGAATGAAAGAGACATTTGAGTAATTTTGGAATTCCTCAAAAATCTCAATGGGAAAAGGAGAGGTGGTTGAAAATATAAATGTGAATTAAAAATTCACATTCTTAGGAGAGTCTAAAGGATAAAAGGTGAGCTCCAAAAAGGTTGGACTTGGTCACATGTGGATGATGTGACAAGTCCAAGGTTCTAGAAGCCTTGGAAGACAAAATGTGAATTAAAAATTCACATAGAATTTAGGATAAATAAATGTGAATTAAAATTCACATGGGAAAGAGGGTTAATGCTAAAAAGAGATAAATGCAAAGGTTGACTAAAAAGGTGGTGCTAAATATGGCTAATGACCTTGGTTAAGGTTGTGCAAATATTGGATTAGAATAATTAATGGAAAATTAGAGGCAAGTGGAAAATGTAGGAGGATGCACATCATAATCATGAATTAATTAAATTAATTCAGATTAGAGCAAGATCATGGAGGATGTGACAAAGAGAGAGAATGAAGAATTTTAAATTGATTTTAAATCAAAAGGGTAAACAATGACTAAATTAAATAAATTGGTTATTTATTTAATTTAGAGAGGAAGAAGGTGAAAGATAAATCATTTAGTTATTAACTTAAATACTTTACAGATATGAGACAAAATGTGTAATATTAATAAATTAATATTTAATATGATAGATAAAAAGGGAGTAAAGTTAATCATATGGGAGTGATTAAATTTAGATGTCTACATTTTTCCCCTCTTCGAAATATTGTTAGAATAATAGTGTTTCGAAGAAAAATAAAATACAAATAAGGGAGGAAATGATGGATGGTGATCCCCTAGCATGGAAAAGGTTGATGATGCCCCAATGACTAAGCTGAAGGAATGGAGGAATGGTAGAAGGGTATGCCCCCTTGAGAGGCCGGTTGGGGGAGGAAAAAGGGGGTCCCCAAACGACATCTTGATAGGAAGAAAAGGAGGACACCATTGGATAGAGCTTGAAAAACCAAGCAATTTTGGTTTTTGAATGGAGGTGATCCAACACATAGTTTGCAAATGGCAGCCTAGAGAAGTTAGGGATTAGTTGGAGGAAGAAAAAGATAAATAAAAGGCAAAACATACCTTTAAGGAAGAAGGGGGTTAAAAAGGTAATTTTAAAAATTACTTTAGTCATTTTCACTATAGCAGCTAAGAGGAGGAGAGTAGAGAAGAAAAAGTGACTGAAGAGGAACGATGTCGACAAACAACAACACGACGATTGTGCACCGGGCGGACGAGGTGCGTGGATTATACAGCGAGCGTGCGGGCGCACACAATGTGAGTGGTAACAAAACCCATATATTTAATTTACACATTTTCCACGTGTTGTTTGATAAATTTTGAAAATTTGAAAACGTGGGTTTTGTTAGGTAGCAAAATTAAAAAAATAGGTCGGGGTTAGATTTTAGAAAAAAAAAACCAAAATTGTAGAAAAAGAGGGGAAAGAAAAAAAAATGGGGCAGGGCGTAGCCGCCACCACCTAAGGCGATGCCGCCACGGCCTAGGGCGGAGCCCCCTGTTGAGGGCGGAGCTGCCCTAGCCGCAGCGGAGGCGCCCTAGCCAAGGGCGGAGCCACCCAGGGCACGGGCAGTGCTGTCCCCGCAGGCGAGCGGAGTCACCCTGGCTGAGGGCAGTGCCGCCCAGCTGCGGGTGGGCGGAGCCACCCCGGGCGCGGGCAGTGTCACCCCCGCAGGCGGGCGGAGCCACCCAGGGCGGATCTGCCCCAAGAGCGGGCGAACCCGCCCACCCAGGGTGGACCCGCCCTGGGTGGGGCTGCCCGCCAACGAACGGACCCACCCAGGGTGGGGCCACCCCGCAGAGGGCGGACCTGCCCGGGACGGGGCCACCCCGGCAGCGGGTGGACCTGCCCACCGGGGGTGGAGCCACGCGGCAGTGGGCGGATCTGCCCGGGGCGAGGCCGCCCCGACAGCGGGCAGACCCACCCGCCAGGGGCGGAGCCACCCCGATAATAGGTGGACCTGCCTGGGGCGGCGCCGCCCGGCTGCCAGCGAAGGCACCCGGGGCAGAACCGACTGGATAGCGGGCGGAGCCGCCCGGGGCGGGAGCGCTCGACCAGAGGGCAGAGCTTCCCTACCAGTGGGTGGAGCCAACCAAACCGGGGGGGAAGGAAAAAGAAGACAAGGGGGAAAAAAATGGGAGAAGATAGGAAAAAAGGAGATGGAAAGAAAGGGAAGATGAGAAATGAAATAATGAGAAGGTTTTTGTGTGTGCAGAGTTGTGAGTGAATATGAACACATGAGCGACGATAAGAGGTGATGGCAGCTATGACAGCAGTGATTAACAGGGAGGATCAGGCAGCCTTGGATCATGCGGGTTTAGGACTCTGTGTTCAATTTCCTATCGTCAGAGCACATTAGGCAATGCTGACAGCATTGATAGAGAGATGGAGCTTAAAGACGTCTACGTTTCATCTTCCTACAGGAGAGATGACTGTCACTTTGGAGGATGTGTGGCACATCCCGAGGTTGCCGATAGCCGGACGGTTAGTGAGCGATGTTGTCCACAGGGGTGAAGTTACAGGAGACCATTAGAGTTTTGTTTGGACGTGAGGAGCTGCCCCTGGTGAAGGGTTAGTTGGATTTGGACCAGTGTTTGTCAGTGGGGGTGCAAGCCTTACCATTGTTCCTATGTGGTCTGATTAGTGGGATACTGTTGCCAGATCGAAGAAGACGTATATGTAGCTTTCGGTATATGGAGGTGATTCGACACATTGTCGAGTGGCGAGGGGGGCCGTTTTCATGGGGGTCATGTATATTGACGCATCTATACAGAGATATGTATGGGATCTGTTACCCGAGGATATTGAGCTTGACACATATGACGCTGCTACAAATTTGGGCTTGGGAGCATATTGCAATGATGAGGCCGAGAGTGGTGAGGGCAAGGACAGTGGATGATCGCGAGCCCGTGGCGTGGGAGTATGGGGAGGCGAGAGGTTGGATTATATGCTATGAGATGCAGGGAGAGATGGAGGGGTGGAGGAGAGCGTTTGATGATCTACATCCGAGGGACATAGAGTGGTGGCCATATAGGTCACGTCAGTTCAGGGGATGGACTGATACGACGAGACAGGAGGGTTACTTTATGAGCAAGTGTTTTATTATTGGGACTTTGTTGCGCATAGTAGAGTCGCATCGACCAGAGAGAGTGTTGAGGTAGTTTGGAGTGATATAGGATATTCCGGCAGCGCCCATCATGTTCTAGCGGTACAGTAGAGAGATACCATGGGGAGGCCGCATAGCACCAGGTATAGCTAGGGCGCCATAGATGGCAGTAGGACATGTTCCTTATCCAGGGAGATTTGGAGGAGAGCAGGTGCCGGTTGTGACTGAGCGATACCAAAGGTGGTTCCAGAATAGGTTATGGGAGAGGATTACTCCTGTTCAGCCTATTTTGAGGGTAGTGGGTGTCAGACTAGAGGATGATCAAAGACTATGGAGAGAGAGGAGAGGAGGGTTGCAGCAACGATGAGAGGCTGTGGCGGTGGTAGATTAGCGGGGACAGGAGGAGCCTGAGGAGGATGATACAAAGCAGGCAGGCATACCAGGGAGGAGGAGGAGGAGGAGACATCAGAGGCGAGGTCAGAGAGATAGTCAGTAGTGGGGGAGAGCACAGTGGAGGGGATAGCCACAGAGAGCCCAAGGGGAGCAGAGGGTAGAGGAGGTGAGGGATGTGGATGATGGGGAGGATGAGGAGGATGTGGAGGATGTGGAGGTGGTAGGTGCGAGGGAGGCATCAGAGGAGGGGAGGAGACAGTTTTTGGTAGGATGACATGGTCAGCCATGGCGGTCGCGAGTTCAGCCTATTGCGGAGAGCCACGAGGCTCGATAGGATTAGGAGGATAGAGAGGATGAGGATGTTAGAGCAGCGCCAGAGGAGGAGAGGAGGTCGACATGATGTCAGTTTGTGGTGGAGAGACAGGGACAGGCGGGACGATTTTGGGTTCGCCGTATTATGGAGGACTATGAGGGGCGACAGGAGCAGGGGGCGGGGAGGATGAGACGGAACATGTGGGTGAAGAGGATGAGATGGAGCAGGTGGGTGGGGAGGATGATGCGATGGACGTAGACAAGGATGTGGCAGAGGGGGATGTTATGGAGGCAGAGTCATTAACATTGGTTCCTTATGTGGTACCGGAGGATCCCATTGTACAGGTGAGACGAGCAGAGGCGAGATTACAGATTGTGGAGCAAAGAGTGAGGGCTCTTGAGGCCGAGCTAGCTAGAGTATAGCGAGAGACATATAGAGATTATGATACCATTATTTTTGAGCTAGGGGGAGCGGTGAGGGAGAGAGACAGGGCACAGTCAGAGCTATGGAGGATGCAGGGTGAGTTGACTAGTGTGACGTGGGATCGCGACAGATTGCAGGCGGAGGTCATGGTTTTACAGGCCAGGGGGAGCCAGAGGGGATGATGGAGTAGGGGAAGATCAGGGGATAGGATGTACTGGTCAGCAGTCAGGAGATCTCCAGTGAGATTGGGATGAGCTTCAGGACATTGCCTTGAGTAGGAAGTTGGAGAGATGGGGCTAATGCAGGAGAGGGAGGAGGCCAGGGAGTAGGCATGGATTATGCAGGCCGAGAGGGATGTAGCATAGGCGCAGGTGCGAGTGATGGAGGTGGAGAGGGATGTGGCATAGGCGCGCATTCAGAGTGAGAGAGAATTGCTAGAGGAAGAGATACAGTCATTGCAGAGGAGGGAGGAGGCAGTTGCAGAGATATTGACTCTCTGGAGAGAGCAGGATTTTGTAGAGCTGAGAGCATAGGATCTTCAGAGGGATACGGATGCAGCAGTGACTCGGGCACAGGTGGATCAGAGGGAGAGAGATGCAGCAGAGATACGGATGCAGAATCTACAGGTTGAGAGGGATGCCGTGATATCTCATGCACCAGCAGGTCAAGGTGAGGGTGGGATGCCAGGAGCAGATATACAGGTTGTGGAGAGAGAGAGAGATGCAGCGGTGGCACAGGAAGTGGCTGCAGAGGAGATGAGGGGCTGATTACAGGCAGAGCTGGCACAGAGCCAGTTGGCTCAGGAGGCATGGGAGCAGGAGAGGAGAGTCATTACCAGAGACTGAGACAGGTATCGTCAGGAGCGGAATTCTGCTCGGGTCTAGGTTGTGGAGCAAGAGGAGAACATGAGAGAGGAATGATTTTGGATGGCTGCATATTATCATGTAGTTCCTGATCCAGCATAGTGGACATTCCGTTATACCCAGCATACACCTCAGAGGCCAGCGTCGTCCCAGTCATTGGGGACATGGACCCAAGGTTACAGTGATTCACCAAGGGTTTCACCAGGAAAGGGAGCAGTACCTGATTCTCCATAGAGATTAGATGTGGGGAGTTCATTTGGTAGATGATAGGATACTATGTTTTTGACAGGTGCAGGGTAGATGGATAGTGTAGAGGTGTAGTGGATATTTGTAGGACCTTGTACTAGTGTTTTGATTGGATGATTTTTGTATACGATGGTCACAGATTGTGATTACATCGACGGCATTATTATATGTTAGTCTTGATTATGAGATGTACTATGGGCTTGTGGTATATTTATATATACGATAGCTCTTATTGACCTCATGTTTTATGTGTGTGATGGATTTGAGATCTATAGATGATTGTGTTGATGCATATGTGGATGGTCATTTGATGGGAGTGGATGTTATATGTATGGATGTTTTTTGTTCTCATGTATGATGAATGCCTATGTTGTATGATGTATGTGTAAGATAGATGTGGATATGCTTATGATGACGTGACAAATCTTTATGTTTTATATGCTCATGATGGTTATGTGCATGTGCGACTAATATGCAGGGTGTAATGGATGGTAATTTTTACTTTTTATGTATGACAAATGCCTGTGTTGTATGATGTATATGTTTAAGATAGATGTGGATATGCTTATGATGACGTGACAAATGCTTATGTTTTATATGCTTATGATGATTATGTGCATGTGTGACTAATATTTGTGATGTAGGATGTAATGGATGTATTATGACGGTATTGATGGTGGACCTAACACTTGATATTGTAGGTGGCAATATTATGGATGAACCTAAGATAGTGTGCAAATGTATGGATCTAAAATGTAATTATTTCATGATGAGTGTCAATAGGGTTGTAGGTGATAGTGGAAGATTTATGCGGACATGGTGTGAGTGTGCACCTGTCAAAACCTTTTAGTATCCTGAGAAGAATAGGGGATGGAGGAGAAATATTTGCACAACCAAAATCATAGGATGAATGTAATGCAATGGTCATGATTATGAAATGCCATCCTAATACAATTTTCCATCTTTGGAGCACTGATTTTTTGCTATAGCATAAGACACCTAGTGCCAGGGTATGTGGAACCAAGGCGTATTAGTGTCTAATGCATGAAACAAACACAACAAACAAGAAGGCTATCCTAACACCCCAAAGTCACAAAGAAAGACCTTTGTCGAGCCAAGTATCAAGATAACCACAAGCACAAAAGGATGCCCCAACATAACACAAGACCTCAGGGATCTTGGTGGGTACTATGTGGGACAACCAAGAAAACACAATCAAACAAAAGATTAAGATATGCTCCTATGTGGACCAATCAAAACACGCCATAATATGATGGATTATGATGACTTTGACAAGTGATGATAGGGAGCTCAAATGATAAAAAAAGCCAAAAAGCATCAAAAGATCGCAATCAATTTAAAATGTCCTTTGCCATAGGATCAAGGGGATAGATGGGATTGATGAGGTATGTTAGGAAGGATGCATCCTATTGAGACCTATGATGGATACTAAGTGAAAAGATCGATATGATGTAGGATATTCAAAACTAATTGGATTTGTTGATACAAGTAGATCTTGTTTGTTAAGAACCAGCTGGATAAGGGCATAGATTGATGACACGACACAAGGGAGACAAGACACAACCTAAAGACCTAGGGGCTCAGGGGCCGATCAGAGATTAGCCTTGCCTACGTGAAAGCGCAGAGCCCTCGTAGTTCATGGAAAAAGACCATGGATAAAGCGGAAAGAAGACAATGGTGACTGATGATGAAAGACACAAAAAATGACAAACGAATGCCCTGGGAGGGATCAAATGACCAACCTTACCTATGTGAAAGCGCAGGGGCAACGTAGTTCGATGAAAAAACCATGGATAAAGTAGAAAGAGGACTAGTGAAGGCCAAGTGATGGAGGATCAAAACAAGCTAATCCAAAATTCCCCGAGGGTAGATCGAATGATCAGCCTTGCCTACGTGACAGCACAAGGGCAACGTAGTTTAACAAAGGACTAAAGTGGTGCGGAAGGATGAGATCTAGATGGAGACCAACACGATGGATGATCCTATATGGTGACATGGATTGACCGACAAAGGGAATGAATGACATAAGCTCAAAGTGGGATATTAAAATGCTCAGGATGAGGGATAGGCAAGATGGGTCGTCCAATGGTCAATCAATAAATACCAAGTGGCCTAGGTTGAGGTGGGTGAAGACGATAGTGTGGATGAAAGCATAAAATAACTAGGATGTTAGGTAGATAATGATTAAGCCCTCTATGGATGATGCCTGTTACCAGGTTTTCACCATCCATACTTATCCAAGGTGCCACCAAGAGGTGGTTTTCACCATAGGACGGATTTATTTTTCTTTACTATTTTTTGGAATTTTTATTAATTTTTTTGATTTTTTTATTTTCTGATTTAGGTGGGGTTACCAAGCGGACTTAGGCATAGAACTTCTTCAGATGGATGATATTGACGGGTTCGTCAAGGGCATCTCCATCAAGAGTAGTCAATCTGTAGGCCCCAGATGCATATTTGGTGGCTATGATATAAGGCCCTAACCAGTTTGCCTCAAATTTTCCCTTTTTATCATGGTCCGGTTGAGTGCATTGGTTTTCTTTGAGAATAAGCTCACCAACCTAGAATTGTCTAGGATGGACCTTCTTATTGTAATTACATTTGAGGCGATTTTGGTATGCTTGCAGGTGATCATAGGCTTTTATTCTTCGTTCGTCCAGTAATTCTAGCTGTGCAAGTCGTGCAACACGAGCATCTTCTTCGCTGATAAGATTCTTCAGAGAAATTCTTAGTGATGGGAGCTCAACTTCAATTGGCAAGACGACTTCAACACCATATACTAAAGAATAGGGGGTGGCACCTGTCGGGGTGTGGATGGATGTATAGTATGCCCAAAGGGCAGGATGAATATGGAGGTGCCAATCTCGTCTAGTGTTATTGACAACCTTTTTGAGGATGCGGATAAGGGTCTTGTTGGTTGCTTCTACCTAACCATTGCCTTGAGGGTAATAAGGCATTGACCAACGATGTTGGATATGAAAGGTGTCGCAGAGGTGTTTCATGGCTTGGTTTTTGTAGGATTTTCCGTTATCATAGAGGATGGTGGATGGGATACCATATCTACAGAGAATATGGTAAAGGATAAATTTTGAGATTTGGACACCGATGATTTGTGAGAGTGGCATTGCTTCCACCCACTTAGTGAAGTATTCAGTGGCGGTAATTATGAATGTATGGCTGTCGGATGATGGTGGGTAAATCTTTCCAATCAAGTCGAAACCCCATTAAGAAAAGGGCCACTGTGCTAGGAGGGGTTGAAGATCTTGTGCTGGGGCGTGAATCAAATCTGCATGTTGTTGGCATGGAAGGCACTTCACAAATTCACAAGCATCATCTTCCAATGTAGGCCAATAATATCCAGCTCGTAGGATCCTTTTGGCCAGAGCCATACCATTTGAGTGAGCTCCACAAATACCACCATGTACTTCCGTTAGTGTCGCGCGGGCCTCAGTCTCATTCAGACATCTAAGGAGGATTCCATCACACCTGCGATGACAAAGCGTATCACCAACAATGATATATTAGGAAGAGCGATGGATAAAGGATTTGCATTGGTTGCGTGTAAGTTTTGGGGGTATGATATTATCACAGAGATAAGTGTATATGTCTTGATACCAAGGGGAGGTGGGACCTACAATATCGCACACCATATCAGTCTCAGGAATATCATATGCAGGGATTAAAATCTGTTCAACAAGAAACTCACATTTTGTTCAGTCTTTAGGCATGTCAATCAGGGAACCAATAGTGGCCATTGCGTCTGCCGCTTTATTCTGTACCCGAGGGATTTGGTCAAACTGTATGAAAGTGAAATATTTCTTGAAATCATCCACTATATGTTTATAGGGTAATAGTTTATCATCTTTCATGAGGAATTCATCATTAACTTGTCCAATGACTAGCAAAGAATCACCAAAGACTTTCAAATGAGTTATCTGCCACTGCTTTGCAATTCTGAGGCTGGTGAGGAGAGCTTCGTACTCTTCCATATTGTTGGTACATGGGAATGCTATCCTGAATGATTTTGGGATGTAGTCACCTCGAGGGGTAATTAATAAAATTCTTGCTCCTGATCCACTATGAGTGTATGAGCCATTGAAATATAGTGTCCAAGTTGGTGCTTCTGTAACTGTGTAGATTTCTTCATCTAGGAATTCAGTGTCTAGTGGGTAGGCATCTACTAATGGTGCTTCAGCCAATTGATCAGCGATGACCAGTCCTTTTATGGCTTTTCACTCTACATATTCTACGTCAAATTCACTTAGGAGCATGACCCATTTGGCCATGCGGCCAGTCAAAGTGGTTCCAGATAACAAATACTTCAGGGGATCAATTTTAGTGATTAATTTGACTGGATGGCTGAGCATGTAATGACTGAGTTTCTGTGTGTTGAAGACTAGCGCAAGGAAAGCTTTTTCCATGGGGGAGTAATTTAACTCATAGCCAACTAGTGTTCCACTGATGTAGTAGACTGCCCTCTCTTTGAATGACTCATCATGTTGTGCCAACAATGCCCCCAGTGCGACTGAAGTAGCAGAGATGTAAAGCAGGAGGGGTTTTCCTAGAATAGGCGGCATCAAGATCAGTGGATGAGCTAAATATTCCTTAATTTTATCAAAACCCATCTGACACTGCTAGGTCCATTGGAAGGTGGAGTCTTTCTTCAAAAGATGGGTGAATGGCTGACATTTATCTGCTAGCTGGGCTATGAACTGACGGATGGACTGCATCTTCCCCTAGAGGCTTCTTAACTGCTTTAGATTGTGTGGACGTGGCATGTCCAGAATAGCCTTTACCTTGGCGGGATCAACTTCAATACCCCTTCAGGAGACTATAAAACCCAACAATTTTCCTGATGTAACCCCAAAGACGCACTTTTTTGGATTTAGCCGCAACTTGTAATGTTCTAACCATTCAAAGATCTGCTTCAGGACAGTAGGATGTTCTGCTCGTGTTTTTTATTTTCCTAGCAAGTCATCAACATAATCCTCCATGATGATATGGATGAGGTCATGGAAGATGACGGTCATCGCTCTCTGATATGTTGCCCCCGCATTTTTGAGACCAAAGGGCATAACATTTTAATAGAAAGTGCCTCAAGGTGTTGTGAAGGTGGTCTTGTGTTGGTCCTCAGGTGCAATTCAAATATGATTATTACCAGAGAAACAATCCATAAGGGAGAGCATCTCATGTCCTGCTGTGAGGTTGACCAACATGTCAATGTTAGGCAGAGGGAAGTCATCTTTTAGGCAGGCCTTATTAAGGTCCCTGAAGTCTGTGCAGACCCAAATGTCTCCATTTGGTTTGGCAACTAGTACTATATTGGAGATCCACTCAGAGTAGTCAATTGGCCGAATAAAACCTGCCTCTAGTAACTTTTCCAATTCTTTTTTTACTAACAACGCTTCCTGCGGGTGCATTTTGCAAAGCTTTTGTTTGATAGGCTTGGCATCTGGGCAAATGTCTAGATGATGAACCACTAAGGTGGGGTCTAAACATAGCATGTCTGAATATGACCAAGCAAAGTTGATGATTCCCTCTCGGAGTAGCTACACGATGACTGGATGCTCCTGTTCTGAGAGTGACTTAGCCACATAGGTGATTTTAGGATTTTCAGCAGTACCCAGATTAACTTCTTGAGTCTCTTCAATTAGAATGGATGATCAGGCAGATAACTGAGTTCCTACAAGGGGAAGATGAACATATCCATTGTCTAGCGCCTCTTCAAGGTTTTCACCATCGGATGTGTCCTTTATTTTTACTTTTTCAAGGTCAGGAAGCACCTCAGGGAGGTTCTCACTAGATAACCATTTTTTACTTTTCTTATTCTTAATTTTGTGACTGGAGTGTTCATCCTCCCACAATCCCATAAGGTTGACATATGTATCTGCAGACATATTGATAGGTGTGGTATTACGTAGGTCCCAATCAATAAGCTCGGGGTGACAAAGAGATAGGCTAATGGTGCAGATGGATAGGAATTCAAACATGGATGATAAGTTGGTGTGATCGACATCATCATACGCATGTATGATTGATTCCTCCTCGAGTATGTCTTCTAATGAGCCATTGTCCATGGTGATACTATTGGAAGTATTAGGTGATGTTGCAGGGCTTTTCTATTTTCTGTCGTACCCAATGCCTATGTTTTTTGGTAGCTTTAGTGTATCAATAGGTTGCAACCGCCCTTGTTCTTCTTTACCTAGGCCCCTACCTTGGTAGTTATATTTTTCTGCAAACTTAGCTGACCACAGATATGCTTCTTGAAAATATTCCTTTAGAGGAGGGTCCGACTGGGGTTCTTCTCGGTAGACCCATTGGCTTATGTCCTCTTTTGGTGCATCTATCTTGACACTTGGGGATCTAAAAGTGGTGGTAGGGATGTCTTTACCACTGAAGGTGATAGTCTTGTCTTCCTTTTGTGTAGCATGCGAAGGTTGACCATACTCGTGTGGTGATGGTGGCATGGTTGCTACATTAAGAGTTGTATGCATTTCGTATTCACCACACCCTTTGTCAATGATCTGGACTTTGGTGATCGTAGGATCAGTGGTGGAGGATGGAGTGGTTATCATGATGGAGGGTGGATTTGCGGATGATGACTGGGATGCCCCCATTTCAACCCTGGGACAATAATGTAAATGGGGAAATGATGCTTCTAAAGCACGACAATATTCAAATGGTTGGGGGTCAGCGTAGATGGTGACTTCTTGTTCGTTAACAGGGAATTTTAGGCACTGATGGTACGTGGAGGGGATGGCTTACATAGCATGGAGCCACGGGCGCCCAAGGAGGAGATTATATGGTAAGTCCAGATCAAAGACATGACAGGCAGTATATTGAAGCATAGGTCCCACTTGGATAGGAAGATTGATAATTCCCTCTGAATTTCTTTCTGCATTATCATAGGCTTTGATTGTGATGATCTGGTTACTTAAATCCGCTTGAGTATACCCCACCTGTTTTATGAATTTCAAAGTACACAAATTGGGGGCAGAGCCATTATCTACCAAGACTCTTTTTATTTTATGGCGAGCAACCACGACTTCGATATGTAAGGGGCGATTATAATTGACATCGATGTTTGGCATATCATTTTGGCTGAAGTGCAGTTGATGAGATAAATCCAAGTGTCCCACCAAAGCTTGGAATTGTGTGGGGTCAATGTCATTTGGCACATGGGTTTCCTGTAGGGCTCTATTGAGGATTTCTTGATGTACCGGGGAAGACTTAAGAAAATCCAAAATTGATATATGAGCAGGGGTCTTTCTTAAGTGATCAAGGATGTTGTACTGAGAGCTTACAAGAGTTTATTGGGCGCGTGCAGAGGCTGCAGGGATAGTGATACAGGCTTGTCATGTAGTAACAGCACATTGAGGGTCTTTGGCTTTAACATGTATCATGGATACACAGGGTTCCACATGCTCAATGTAATGAATAACACCCTCGTAATTGAAGGGTACATTCTTGTAGCTCACATTATTTGTGTTGTTTCCTTGGGGATTATTGTTAGATGTGCTTAGGCCTTGATTATGATTCAAAAAGGCATTTTGATATATCTGTAATTGAGCATTGGACGACGAAGCTTGACTGGGGTCAACCTTGATATCACCTCGATCAATGACATCTTGGACGTAGTTTTTTAGACCCTGACACTTTTTAAAAGAGTTTCCTTTGATTTTATGGAACTCACAATATTCATTTTCCTTAAACCATGCGGGCTTGGGTTTGGACTCATCAAATGGCTTGGTGATAGGGTACGTGATGGGGTAATTGATTTGTAACAACTTATTAAAAACAACACTTAGAGGTTCTCCTAATTGAGTGTATTGATGTTTGGTGTTCCCTTGATTTTTCTGGTTTGACTATTGAGGAGGACGAGGTGCCCCCTGTGGTACAGATATGGTGTTGGGTACAGACGGTTGTTGTGTTTGGGATTTATTAGCCACTTGGACATGTTTAGTGTTTGTCACGCCGTCATTCACGACATTCTTGTTCTTGTTCTTGAATCATGGTTTATCGCCAAATGACCTCTCTTTATCATGACTATGTATTTTGATGTGTCCTTTGGCAATAAGGGCACGTTCAAGGATGGGTCCCTTTTCCACTATCTCGGTGAAAGTGGTGACACAATGTAACCTAAAATTATGGGGCATGTTAGGATGAGAGTTTTGCACGAAAAGAGTGACCATGTCTTTTTCCTTCAGAGGGGTCTCCATTTAGCTTGCTAATTCATGCCACCATTGTAGGTAGCTAGTGAAGGTTTCCCCCTCACATTGTTTCTCTTTGAGGAGATCTAAGGTGTCTGTATCCTTCTCCAAATTGAAAGAGAAGTAGGATACAAATTTTTCTGATAGGTCTACAAAAGTTTTTATGGACCCTTTTTCGAGAGTCATGAACCAATCTAGGTTGTGGCTTGCCAGGCTTTGTGGGAACAGGCGTAAGAGATAGTTGTCATTGTATATAACTTCTCGACACTGGGAGATAGTTGTTGTTGTTGATGAGATGGCTGAGGTAGCGTAGAAGTGCTTTGTAAAGGGGGTTGTTGGGTACCACCTGGAATGTTCAGCTGGGATGTGGCTTGCAGAGGTAATTGAAGTGGAACATTGGATTGGTGAAGCTATTGAAATGTATATTAGGATGATGGTAGATGCATGGCCCCAGGAGGTGGAGGCAATGTGGAAAGGGGGGTACCCCCGATGTTGACTATAGGTTGATTCGAAGGAGAAGGTGTTGTTAACGTTAATGGTGGAGGTTGTGGAACATTTTGTGGCATACCATAGGAAAAAGGATTATTGGGATCAGGCACTTGAGGACCTCCCATAACTGAGGTTGAGGCGTGTGGGGGATAGTTAACATGATAGAGAACAACATTGCTAAATTTAGGTTGATGCCAACCCTCAACTGGAGGAATAGTGGGGAAGTATGAACCTTCTGGTGCATTTTGTGAACCTTGGAGTACATTAGATGGGGAACCCCTATATTTAGACAAGTCAACACCCGAGGGGGGTTTGACACCCTTCTCAATTAGGTGGGCCAAAATTTCTTCCCCATGTTTTTCAAGTAGACGGTCAGTCATTTGCACATTGGCGGGATTACTAAAATGTTCCTCAAGTGTGAGTTCAGGTTGATAAGCCATACTCTCTTCACCATGTGGTGAGTTGTTCTGATTCTCGGTGTTGGAGTGTGATGAAGTACCATTATGAGGATCTTGTGGGACGTTCTTAGGATCTTGAGCAGTATTTGCACCATTGGTGGGATTTGTATTGTTATTAAGGTCTTGAGACATGTTCGCTTGGGGATTTTGACCTTGTTGTTGTTCCATTTGTCTCTTAACTTGGTACCTAGTTCGAACGGGCATGCAAATGTGCTATGGGTGAATTATAAAGATGTTTTTTCCGAATGACTTGATTGTAGTTGGATGAGATGTGATTTTGATAGGATTTGGATTTTGATTAGATTTTGTTTGGATATATTGGATTGGATCAGATTTTGATGGGATCGGATTTTGGTTGGCTAGATTGGATTTTGATTGAATTGGATTGGATTATTAAGATCCATAGGATAGCATTGGTTGAACGGATGTGATTTGATTGATTGGGTAATTTGATCGAATGATTGGTTTTGATAGATTTGGATTATTGGATGGGTATGATTAGATGATGAAATATGGGAGAGAGACCTTAAGTTTGATCAAAGGAAGTTACCCTTAGTGACCTAGAGCTTTGATTGATTAAGAGGATGATTACGACACCAAATCCACCTTAAGATAAGAATGGATTGATTGGGCCGAGGATGATAACTTATGACACTGAATTCACCTCGAAATGGAAGTGAATTGATTGGGGTTGAAGTTAAAGACTAATAATCAAATTCAAGAGCTGTGGTCAATTTGGGTAACCACTTTGTAATACAAGGTTAAGGCGGTTTGGTTATGAGTGGTGTTTGGTGATGTAAACAGTAAAATTATGATGTTTGCTAGGTGATGGTGTGGACTTTTGAATGGAATATGAGGAAATTAGAATGAACGGGTGGATTGAAGATGATTGTGG
Organism: Sequoia sempervirens; assembly: GCA_007258455.2. Classification (NCBI taxonomy): domain Eukaryota; kingdom Viridiplantae; phylum Streptophyta; class Pinopsida; order Cupressales; family Cupressaceae; genus Sequoia; species Sequoia sempervirens. The sequence continues at coordinate 70,113,879 of VDFB02193867.1, read as the reverse complement.
AGAATGAGTGGGGATTTAGAATGGTTAAAAAAAGATTTGGAATGATAAGATAGAGGTTTAAACTGATCAAATGGAGGTTTTGGGAGACTTAGAGTGATGAAACAGAGGCTTGGGATGATGAGATAATGGTTGGGAATGATTAAATGATGGTTTAGAGGCTAAATGGATCCAAATGGGGCGATTTCAAGTGTTCAGGAGGGAAAATCAACCCCTATGTAGTAAATCAGGGGTGCTTCTGCCTTTCTGCAGCAAAAATAGGGGCATTTCCGCCTTTCTGCAGCAAAATAGGGGTGCTTCTGCCTTTCTACAGCAAAAAAAAAGGGCGCTTCCACCTTTCTGTAGTAAGACAAAGCTTGGTTTTGATGGAAATGGCTATAGCAAGGACTCAAAATGATAAAATAAGGCCAATGTATCAATATTTCACGAGTTTTTCACAAGAAAACACTTTAAGCAAGCACATTCCTATGATTAATGTTAAGGTTATGGAAAGGAAAGGTCTTAATCTAGGATGTACAAGGCTTCTAGGGAGTCCTCGATATACTCTCAGTACGTGAGGCACAACCGTGAACACCAGCCCGTCACAAGCGTGAGTCGGGAACCCCAACGAGATATTGAAAGGCTCGGACCAACTCTTCACGTCTATCTAGGTACCACCCTAGCTTCGACACTCCGCTAATTACGACGTGACTAGATTGGGTTACAACTTTCGTTCTCCCCCCTTTATATACCTTGCTGGTACACGTGGTTGGAATCGTCCCTTAGGGTGATGAAATCCCCAAGCAAGTCCCACTAGAATGAAGACACTAACCATTTCCAACTACTCTCCAGGCTCACATGAAGTACAAGGGGAAAGTGAAAAAAAATTAATGCCCCCTTGGGTGACACAATAATAGAAAAGCACATCAAGCGATAAGGGTTACTTCCCCCTAATTAGACTATGTGCAAACAATAAGGATAATTTTTTTTTCAAAAATTTGGTCAAATAGATGGCCCTGCAAGCAAACGTTAGCTATCTTATCCTTCGTTCTTGGTCAATTATTCCATAATATCTTATCCTTCGTTCTTGGTCAATTATTCCATAATATGTTGTAGAACGTTAGCAAAAAATACCAATATCCTTGCCAAAATAATGTTAGAGGGTTATTACTTGAAAATAGCCAAAAATGAGAGAAAAAACGAAGCTAGAATGACTGTTTTACCTTCCAAACTATGTTGTTTTGGGGTGCTTCTACCTTTCTGCAGCAAAACAGGGGTACTTCTACCTTTCTACAGTAGGAAAGAGGGCACTTCCACCATTCTGTAGCAAAAACAGGGGCGCTTCCACCTTTCTGTAGCAAAACAGGGGCGCTTCCACCTTTCTGCAGCAAAACAGAGGGCGCTTTCACCTTTCTGTAGTAAAATGTTAGAGGAAAAGAGACTTTCAAAAATAAAAGGGCATATTTGCCCCTCTGCAGGAAGCTTTATCAGATTATTTTTTTTTAAACAGAAAAGTTGTATGCCCTACTGCAAGAAAGTGTTAGAAAAGATCTTCTAAGAAAAATGACGTATACCCCTAACTGCAGCAAACTGTTAGCAAAAATCAAATTTTTAGATATAGGGTGTGACCACCTTTCTGCAGCATACAAGAGGTTGCATCCACCTTTCTGCGGTAAAATAGAGGGTGCTTCCGCCTTTCTGCAGCAAAACAGGGGCGCTTCCGCCTTTCTGTAGTAAAACAGAGGGCGCTTTCACCTTTCTGCAGTAAAATAGAGGGTGCTTCCGCCTTTGTGTGCCCTTTTTCCACAAAATACTTAGCAAAAATGAAGGTTAAATGTGAGAATGTTTGTGGGTCCCACTGGGCATTCCAAAAATGTGTACCTTGGAATTTTACCCTATTCTAATGTACAAAATAACTAAAATGCAAATGATAAAACACTAAGAACACTTCAAATATTAGCCTAAAGAGTGATAAAACAAGTAAAATAGATGAAGTAAAATGCAAATCGATTATACCTTCCTTGCTGTTGAAGACTCCTTGGTTGGCCCTTGATTTAGATGAATTTGTGTGCTCCTAGGATGGCTTTTTGGTGTAGCTAGATGCAAGATTGAATATGCAAGATGATCAAAGTGGATGGCTAAATGATAGTGAATGCTTGAGAATGAAAATTGATAGCATAAGGTTGCTCAAATGAAAAAGTGTTGAAAATGCCCTTGAGGAGGGGGTATTTATAGAAGAATTTGAATTCTCTAGGGAATTCAACGGTTGAGATTCATCCAACAAGGTCAAGATGAAGGGCTATGGTGGGTTGAGAACTCACAAGCCCTCACATCTTGACATGTGGATGGTGAAGTGGCTAAGAGGAGATGAGGTGTAAGTGAGGTGGCCAAAAGGTACATGAGGTGGAGGAAGGACAAGTACCTTCAAGTACATTAGGAGATGGGAAGAATCTTGGGTGAATAAAAGTGAATTTTAAATTCACAATGATTGGAAGAATCTAGTGGATAAGACAATGTTCCCAAAAGGTGGGAGTTTGTCACATGTGACTTGATGTGATAAGTCAAAGTTCTAGAAGATGCATGGGAAAAGGGGATTCTTGGAGGAATAAAAAGGAATTAAAAATTCCTTGGGGGATGGGGAGAGTTGACCAAGGTACTGATTAGGCTTAATTAATCAGTAATTAGAAGACAAATGAGGATTAAAAGCCAACTTGCAAAAGTTGGAGGATGTGACACATCCTAATCAAGGATTAGGCATGTGCACATCCCTAATGAAGAGATTAGGAGATGGATTAGGATTAGATGAAAATGACATGTGAGGAATTAAATAAATGTATTATTTATTTAATTTATTTGATGAAAGGAGGATTAAAGAGAATAAAGTATTTAATTATTAATTAAATACCTTAGGGATTTGGTAGAATTAAGGGTATTAATTAAATAATAGTAATATTACTTAATTAACTTGGACAAGAGGATGTTTAGACAAACAGTGATAAATTTGGATAAGTTAAGTGTCCAAATTTGGATGTCTGCAGTGGGAAAATTCATCGTCATGATAAATTATTGCCAAGTAAAATTCACCCGCCAGCAAATCGTCACAGTGAATTTGTCATGATGATAAATTTTCCCACTGTGAATTACTGACGGTGAATTTTCCATCAGTGAATTGCTGAGGGTAAATTTTCCCTATGCCATTAAAAACATTTCAAGTCTCACCACATGCAATTTTAATGTAAGTTACAAGAGCAATTCATTTGTTAAACTTAATCTCATAGATGATCCGAAAATACCTCGAGACAAACTGGTTCTCTTAGGAAATCCACATGATTACGTGCAAAAGCTACTAAACGGGGAAGTGGGTGCCAAGTGGATCAAAACTATAAGTTCAAATAGTCAAATCTCTCTACCATGCGCAAGACTCATCGTTGTGGATCAAGGACACTTTGGCAAGGGAAGCTTTGCATTTTTAAGCACTTCTTCCTTATTTGACTTCAGTGTACTATTAAACTTTTAGATAATATATGTACACATAGATGCTTGATTCGAGATTTAAGATCGGTAATTGGTATAATAGTCATTTCGCCAAAAGACCGTTTTATTTAACATTTGGCATGGGAAGCATTGTATTCTCATATTCTATCAGTCGGTTGTGTGTCTATATGTATGTAACCCAAAAGACCGTTTATTTTTCATTTTTTCAAAATAGGTCTGTAACGTGGGATATAGTACTTTTCTTTAGGTGAAAGAATAATTTCACGTTTTATTTAGAATCTATTTCAGTGACCCTTGTGTCAATACATTTCAACATCCTTTAATGAGGCTCTAATTTCCAAAGTTATGTATTTCATGGCCCATTTGATCATTTATCGAGAAATTGCATGTACAAAACCTAAGCAAATATCTCATACTTTTCTCCCGACACCTTAAACTCCACAAAATAGGGTTGGGAGTTAGTTACCTAAGGTGACTTAGTCCCCCTATTTTTCCTCCAAAATTGAATATATCGAGGAAAACAATTTATTATTTGAATTTCAAATTTTGGAAGTCGGCTATTGGGATTTTTTTTTGGGAAATTAGATTAAATGCCTATAAATACCTAGTCATTTCACCATATGAAACCTAATTGGAAAAATTGAGAAAAAAGAGAAGCAATAGATCATTGCATTCTATGAAATACAATTGAATTTGATATTTTTCGAGCATATTTTCAACTTGATCAAGTATCATTTAATGATTAGATTTTTACGACAATAGAAGGGCATGATGAATTCTAGGTTTGGGAACTGCTTTGGAAATTTTCCACAACCTAATGACTTGTTTCATAAGTGTTCTCATCTAAAATATTCATTCTACTTGATGCCCAAGGCGTGGTATCATTGTGTTTTAGATTTCCTAAGGATATTTGACATTTCCTTAGGTAGATCTTGTCATTATCATATATAAATCCTTCTCTAATGCAGTTGAGTAGGGTTTTATGCATTTTAGCTCATCACAACCATATATTTACTAATGGTTAAGAGGACACACACTTTTATCAATTAGTTTACTAACTATTTATGGAGGTAGAAATACCAAAATAGGGGTTTGGCTAAGGAAAACTCATATATAGCCACCCCCACCATTTCTTTTGTAGATTTATTGCAAGTTTGGATCCAAAAATGAAAAATTTACAAAGTGGCAAATGAAAGGTAGATAGAGTTATAGAGGTTTTTTAAGATTTGAAACAAGCCTACAAGGACATAGTCACCCAGCGTGACTTAGTTGTGCCAAATCAGCCTCAATTTACAGATTAGGGCACATAGTTTAACTAGGTTAATTAAAGCAATCACATTTCCATCAATTTCTAAGGCACTGAAGGATTAGATCCAAATCCAATTAACTCACCTTCATGGTTGAAATACAATCTAATCTCCTTGTCGATTTTCTTCTTAATGCTCTCTTGGAAAATGTTTGATCTTAGTGTTCTATGTATTAGACTTAGGACCCCTTTTTCATCAAAACATTTTGGTGAACCCAACATTTTGAGCATCATTTAGACTAGAAATAGTGTGTAATATTGTCAAAATTTCAAAAAAATGTCTTTTGTTTATAAAGTGTCCTTGCATTTGAAAGAAAAAGTGTCATTTTTCTTGATATGTAGTATAAATATTTAAAAAATTATTACATTTTAGTGTTGAAATTTGTCAAATATGTAGGTGCATTATGTGAATTTTCTTCAACATTGCATAATTGGTTAAAATTGGCTTTCATTCTTGCAAATTTTTAAAACCCTAGGTTCTTAAATTACATTACAAATTTAAAATGAATCAAAACAACAACAAATTTAATTTCAAATCTAGGATAGCACACTATTACACAATCATTACCTATAACTAGTTCCCTCTAAACTAAAATTTTCAATAGATAACAAGTCAATCGAAGTCACCCTAGGCAACCTAGTGCTGCTAAAATTGTCTCGAATTTTAGGAATAGATTCATATCTGTTGTTAGTCTACAAATCTAGACTCTACTTTCTAGATCTATGTCAGTAACAAGTTTGTATCTCTATTTCCAGTCCTAGTTACCCTTACGATGCATAAGCATAAACTAAAATTGAAATTTGATGATTAATCTTGGGAAAAGCATAATCATCTGATAATGTCAAATCTCTTTCTATAAGTGCATTGTATACCTATTAATATTTTTAGTTGTGACAACTTTGATATGTTAGATGAAGCCCTTGAGGGCTTCATCCAACCTAGATCATCCACTTAGGCTTTTAACATTTCAACCCACCAAATAAAAATTGGTGCAATGACACCTCAACTTATCATTTACCCAACAACAAAAAAACCTCAAATCCAAACAGATCCCATTCTTATCATAGGACCATCATAAAAAAATTGTAGTGCAGGAAAATGTAGCCCTTTTTCACACTTTATTTGGGAATGAATAATTAATAATAAAATGGAGTTAATGGTGCCTTATTTGGGTTGTTGCGAAGTGTTTCTTTGCACTTTCACACTAGTTTGGGGATTTATTAATTAATTGAGGTTAATTATGCCCTGATTGGCCCCTTTAATTCAAATCCAGGCCTAATTAATTACATTTTTCAAGGGATAAAATCTGACACTCTTAAATAATATTACACAAAACTTAATTTTCCAAGGAATGTATCCTAGGTTAGTGACCTAGGACCCATTCACCACCTGTAGAATGGGTCGTCACTAAGTCATAGGAACCCATTTTTACACATCATTTCATATTTCCCATTGTTTGGCAATAGAAAAAGTATCCCTCTACCTTTCCTTGCTTGTTTGGGCCATCCTTGTTAACTTAAGCATAATGTTGCCTTTATTTAGTGTTGTAATGTGTTTGACACATTCACATTAGGTCTTGGGCCCTTGTGAGCTAAACAAACTTAATTTTACCTTATTTATGGTGTTGTAAAGTGTTGTACCACACTTTAACACTTTTCTAGGGTGTCATTAAGGCTTCTTTGTGTCTTATTTGGACTTATTTTACATCCACAAGCCTTATTAAATGTATTTTTCTAGAGATAATCTTGACATAAACCAGTATCCAATCATTATTCATGTCATTTTAGGTTGTGTGGCCTAGATTTAGTGATCTGGCACTCATACATCACTTTGGGTGTATGAGTCCTACCTAGGTTTTTGGGCCCCAATCCTGACTTTACATCATTCTAAGAATTTTTGAAAAACATGTCCCATAGTTAAGCCTAATGGGATTCATATGCCACTTCTGGAATATGAGTCTTGTATGGCCCAAAATCAAATTTAATTCAAATTATTGGCAATATTTTATCCTCCTAAATCTAATGATGGCTTGTAGTGTTGTAATTTTAGAAAATTTTGCATAAATAAGTATAAATACAAGGTAATTTCACTCATTTTCACCTAAGACTTTCAAGAGAGTATTCCTAATAGCAAGTTTATGATTACAAAACTTCACAAGACTTTCAAGAGAACATTCAAGAGAATTACTAAAGCATTCAAGGGTAGAATTATTATCATTTGCTGCAACAATTCAAGATCCATCATCATGTCAGGATCATCAAGCATCAAGCATGTTGTTGAGCTAGTGTTGTGATGTAGCATCCTAGATCCATTTGCAAGTATTGTTTCATATAAAGTTCAAGATGAAGATCTACTTTCTACATGGCCACTTCATGTTAGATTTCTCATTTACATCCCAAGACATTTTTCAAGGTATCATCATTGCATATTTCATATTTCATGCTTTTATTTCATTATTTCATCATTTGGTTTAATTACCTAAATGAGGTTTGACCAAGGAAAACCCCTATTCCCTAGCAATAAACAATTTTATCTTCTCTTTGGTGTTTGATTGCAGATCTAGGTGTCTTGGAGTTTGAAGATCCTATGAAGATTAGGTTACAAGGTTGAAGAAAGTCATCAAGTCATCACAAGGTTGTCATATTCACTAGAAGTCACCTATAGGTTGCAAATTAGGGTTTCTAATTTGGAAACAAAGTGTGAAAGGAATAGTAGAGATAGGAGAGAAAAATCAAACCTTAATCCTCTGAAAAAGCTGAGTGGGACTAAAATGCCATTTGTGGCATATGAGTCCCAGTACATGGATTTTTCCAGATTTTAGTTGTTTCAGATTCTATACTCTCAAATTCCAGTTTTGGCATAGAAACCCTAGTTCAGGAATAAATCGCTCAGACTAGCATATGAGTCCCAACGGGAATTAAATAGTAAGTTTCCTGAGTTTTGGAGCTTTTTTTGACCTCATTCTTCTTCCAGGTGCACCTCTGTTCATTCTCAATCCTTTATTCTGCATGTTAGTTTCATTTCCTAGGTCATTTAGTTAGGTTTCACATAGTGCTTTGTATGTTTCATTTATTTTGTCTTTCCAAGCCCTACCTTAGTGGTGAACCCTATTATTATCTTCATTCACACCTTAGGATACCTTATTGCAAGATCTATTTCCCCCTTTTCATCTTTGGATTGAGATCTCTAAGGTTTCCATGAATGTAACAAGTGTGAAATACGAACCCTACCTTTGTGCTCTATTCCTCAAAGGTGGGGCATACTAATTCCATTGCTACAACAAGGAATGTGTACTAGGTTAGTGACCTAGGACCCATTCACCACTTGGCAGCTGGGTCCTCACTAGGTCCTAGGACCCCCTTTTTACACATCATTTCATATTTCCCGAAGTGTGTCCTAGTAAAGAATGCTAGGACCCATTCACCATAGGGTGAATGGGTCCTCACATAACCTTAGGACCTCCCTTGGGATATGTTTTGGCGGTATTTTAATGATTTCAAATCCTAAATTTGATGTCAGCTTATGTTATTTGAATTTTAGGAATTAATATTAAATTATCTATAAATACAAGTTCATTTCATTATGTTTAAACTAGATTAAGAGAGAGAATTTTCATGGGATCAAGCATTCATATTCAAGAAGCAAGAAAGAGTGAAGTCTTAGAGAAACATTACAATGTTTTTGTAGGTCTTCAAGCTCATTATGTTGTCAAAGATCAAACATTATTAAAGAAGTTATGATAGATGCCTATGGACAATCATGATGGATTCTAGGTTTTGGGAGAAGCATCATGAGATTCAACCAATCCGAATGACTTCTTTCCTAAGTGATTCCATCTTCTATGATCATTCTATTTGTAGCCTAAAGCTAGGTATAATCATTTTTCTGACTATTAACGGGATTTGGGATCTTCTAAAGTTGGTCTTTTGCATTGTTCATGTTTCATTCTAGGATTGTATTCTAACACAATTGAGTAGGGTGGCTTTACATCATTAGAGATCTTAAACTTAGACACACTTAAGGTTAGGATCGCACAAACATTTCATGTTTCAGATTTTCATTTATCATTAAGGTTTAATTACCAAACTTGGGTTTTGACTGAGGCAAACCCCCATCCACCAACAAACTTCAAAATTTGTGTTGCAAATTATCAATAGATACAGATTTGAAAGTAGGGATTTCAAGTTACAAGAAGTAATTGAAGGTCTAGAACTTCAAAATCAGATTTAGCATTTTTCGGAAGAGCCTACAATGACCCATTTGCCACCGGGTGAATGAGTCCCTATTAGGGATTTAGGGGCAATGGATTTTCAAAGTTTATGAGCTACAGTTCTAGATTCAAGGTCTCCTGAACAATTCTACTAGGATCCATGTTTGTCCCTTGGATAATGAGTCCTTGATAGGGTTGTAGAAACAACAAGTCTTGACTAGGTGCACAACATTCCTTATTCTCAGTTTTTCCAGAAAACAAATTTTTTTCCTTATATTTTTTGATTTATTTCTTTATTACATCTTGTAGATTTAGGTTTAGAGTTTTCTTGCTAGTTTAAGTTCTTCTGCCTAAGTTGTGATTTGATTCACCACCTCATCATTATAAAGAAAGAAATTGCAAGATCTCAAACCTTGATTTGACTCAAATTCTTGGGTTGATAGTTACTTCATGGTTTGGATTTCATTATTGAATGAAATAGGGGAGAAGAGGGTCATATCATATAGTCCCCTCTTTTCCCTATGTTTCACAAATCAAATCCTTTAGGTTATAACTTGATTTATGCAAGGTAATTAACCCAACATAACCTTGTAACCTTGTAAGTAATTTATCACAACAACATTATCATGTTGTTTCTCATACATATAACACAAGGAATAACAAGCAACCAAGATAAATGCAAGCCATTCCACCATCAATACCACTACCACAACCTATGCTACCTAGCCCACCTCATTTACCACAACATAATTGTGAGTATGATCTTGTGGAGCAGCTATGTGCTACTCCTTTTAAGATCTATTTGTAGGATTTAATTAAAATATCCCTTGTTTGTCATCGCATTCTTTAAAATACTATGTATAAAGTTGATGTACCTCCTAGTGTACAACCAAATGATGTAGAAGCCTTACTTGAACTTATGAATTTAACTAATTTGGATTTTTTCTTTCATCAAAGTGAATTACCCCATTTGCAAATACAAAAACAAAATGATGCTTGATGATAATGGTTATTATTAAAAAGTATAGGATTAGGTGCACCCTCATTGATATTGGTTCAGGACTTAATATTTGTAATGTTCATCTATTAGACAAGATTGGAGTGGAAACAACTTTTAACTCAACCAAATGCTTTATCTATCTGTGGTTTTCACAATGTGGGAATTGAACCAAATAGAAAATGGGAAGTTGGTAGATTCCCACCTCTATGATCTCTTTCGGCCACTCAATAATGTCCTAGGAACCCTAATTGGATTTACTATCAACACCAAAGGGTGAGTCAATTCTCAGCAAGGAAGACCTAGGAGGGGGTTCTTTAAGCTTTGAGGGGTTCACCACCAATCAAAAGCTTGGAAAACACAACTTATCATTCAACTCTAAAAACCTAGTAATGCAAGCTAAATGAAGAATGTAAATGATGAAATTAAGTAACATGAAGTTATGATGTATGCACCTGGGAATTCTGGAAATGTGACAAGAATTTTGGAAATGCAAAGAAGTTATAAAAATATGTTATGGAGGACTAAGACACCCTTACTACCTTATTAGTCCCGCTGCTATTTTTTAGGGTAGATGCAAAATCTTCAAATGCTAGAATAGGATCTGAAAGAATCTATACAAAATTCCACTTGGAGGATTAAGATTCCCTTTCTACCGTCTTTGTCCCAATTATAATTTATTAAATTTTTGAATGTGATTCTAAGGCTTGATGTTTGAACTTGCTTCTTCTCTTATCGCAGGTTCTGAAACTTCTGGATCTGACCTATAAGTGAGTTTTTGTGAAGATAACAACTTTGCAATGCAACTTTGCAACTTTTCACTCCAAATGATCTTCAACCTAAATCTACAAACACTAACAAGAAGTTATGATGCATGTACCTAGGAAGTATGGAAATGTGACAAGGATTCTGGAAATGCAAAGAAGCTATCAAAATATGGTATGGAGGACTAAGATGCCCTTACTGTCTTATTAGTCCCTTTGCTATTTTTTCAAGGAAGATGTAGAATCTTCAGATGTTGGAATAGGATCCAAAAGAATCTCTATAAAATACAACTTGGAGGACTAAGATGCCCTTTCTATTAAATCTTAGTTCTGATCTAAACTTTTGAAATATTTGAATGTGATTTTAAGGCTTGATGTCTGCACTTCCTTCTTCTCTGATCTCAGGTTTTGAAACTTCTGAATCTATCCTATAGGCGAGTTTTCATGAAGATGACAACTTTGTAATGAAACTTTGCAACTTTTCACTCCAAATGATCTTCAACCTAAATCTGCAAACACAAACATTCAAGAGAGGAAAAATTGGTTGATTGTTAGTAATGGGGGTTTTCCTTGGTCAAACCCCTTGTTGGTAATTAAACCTTGAAATGAAATGAAATAAAGGAGGGAAATGATGAATGAACAACATGCAATGTTACAACTCACCAAACCCTTGTTGTGAAATCTATAAAATTGTGTGAGATGGCCACATGAATGTAGATCTTGAATCAAAAGAATGCTTGATAGATATTGACTTGAATTGCTTGCTTGAACCAAAACCCTACATCACAATTGTTAGCTCAAAAACACACATGATGCAAGAATATCCATGATATGATGCTTGAATCTCCATGATGGCTCCAAATGCTTGATGAATTGCTCTTGAATGCTTGAATTCTTGGATGTTTGGAGTGCTTAGATTGCTTAGATATCTTGCTAAATGAAAATATGAGAGAAGGAAACTTTTATTTATACTTATCTATGCTTAACATCCTGAAATTACACCACAACAAGCTGACATATGAATTCATTAATTAAAGGAGGCTAAATCCTACCAGAATTTGAAATTAAATCCTGAAAATACCTTAAGGGGGACTAAGATGCCCTAGGTGGTGTCTTAGTCTTGAAGCTTGAAACTTGGGGCACAAAATACAAAAAAGGGACCACCTTAAGGCACACTTGGAATCAGGGTCCCAATACTTTTGGGGGAAAAAGACGCCCTAGGTGGTGTCTTAGTCCCAATCCAAAAATTAGGAACACACAACCAAAATCATTAAATCATCATTTACACTTTGATGTTTGTTTGGATTAGCCAGAAAAAAGGTATACTTTATTAGGCTTGTGGATGCAAAATATCACCAATTAAGACATAAATAAGGAAAAAAAAGAAAGGCAAGCCCAAAAAACTGTGAAAATGGAAGGGTATGCATTTTCCAACACTACATGAATACAATCGCTTGGTGTGATAACATTACCTATTAAAGTAGGTCTTGTCAAGTGTTAAAAACTCTCATCCATTTCGAATTCCTGATGATATTTCATATAATATCCTCATGGGTAGAACCATGGATTCATGAGATTAAATGAGCACCTTGAGGGTGTTGCCACAATAGTGGTTTACACTTTCTGGGAGATCCTGATTTTTGCTGAAATCACATTTTTTTAGAAAATATAATGATTTAAGCCTTGAAAATTTTCATTTAAAGGATTCCAATTGAAGAGGGTTTGATCAAACCACCTTAAATCAAACCCCCTTGGACAAAAATCCATTAGTTTTAAACCATACCTATAACAAAGACTCCTTTATACCTATCAAAATGTTGATAAATGTTGGACAATGATTGGGGATAATTAGATTTCACACCTACATTCATGGGGGAATATAAGATTTCACCATCAAAATTTAAAAAAAAAGATAAAGAAGCTACCATAGTATCAACACAACCTATCATTGAATCATCAAAAATATATGTGTTTAGAACTTCTAGCAATAAGGAAAACACAAACTACAAATCCACTTCTAATGATACTGATTATGAAAAACCACCTTCCTCAAAAGAAGTGGAGGCCATTTACGAAAGAGGTTATCAAATATTAAAACAATTTGGCTATAATGAAAAAGGATGTGCTTCAAATGAATAAGGAATTCATGTTCCCATAGAGCTCAATGTGCAAGAAACAACAAGAATTCTTGGCTATTGTCTTTCAAAAAAAATGAAACCATTAAAAAGACCTTCACCTTATGTCAATGTCATCATTCAAGATTCCCCTAAGAAAACTTTAAACTTAGTCCGTCCGAAAATGATATATACCACATGTGAATATATGTCATTGCTAGGTACCTTTCAAAATGATGAGTATCTAGGAAAAAAATTTCAATATGTATGAAACCTTACTGAGTCATCATAATCAAGGACTTCCCTATTATTTAAATGGTAAAGGATATTTTGGTAAAGAAGCTAAATTAATTGATGCATAACAAAATAAATCCCAAACAATTCCTAACATTCCAAACCACAATGTGTCACTTATAAAAGAGACCATAAACATATGAATGGACCCATCTAATGAGGAAAAGCTACTTCAAATTGGAAAATATCATGATGAGGATGAACAAGAAGATCACACAACATCATTACATGAACTTCTTGAAATATTTGCTTGGATTTATTTGGATAGGTCAGGTATTGACCCTAAGATAGTCATGCATAACATTATTCTTGGAAATGATGCTAAACTTGTGAGACAAAATATTAGCAAGATGAATCCCTTGGTGGATTTATTGGTAAAGGATAAGATTGAAAACCTCCTACAAGCTAGTTTTATTTGCACTATTTATTGTTCACCTTGGATATCTAATATTGTGGTAGTGGTAAACCTTGATAATCGTATTCAAATGTGTACAAATTTCTATGGTCTTAATAAAGCTTCTTTAAAGGATAATTTTCCACTTCCAAACATTGACATGATAGTGGATTCATCTGTGGGATATGCTTTATTATCATTTATAGATATTTTTTCAAGTGATAATCAAATTTTCATCAACACTCAAGATCAATATAAAACAACATTCACTACACCTTGTAGAATATTTTTTGGGGTTGTTATACCTTTTAGACTAAAAAGTGCTAAAGAAATGTATAAAAGAGCCATGAAATTAATATTCTATAACTTCATACACAAAATTTTGGAAGATTATATTGATGATATCTGAGCTAAGTCTATAATAGATCAAGATCATGCTAAAATCCTTCATTAAATCTTTGAAAGAATACTAATAAGTGCAACATGAGATTTAACCTAAAGAAATGTATATTTGGTGTGGATAGCGGAAAGCTATTGGGATTTATAGTGTCTCATAGGGGTATTGAGGTGGAAGCAACAAATATTGATGGTATAGTAAACATGCCACCTCCTATGAACTTCTTGCAATTATGTAGCTTATAAGGAAAGATTCAAGCCATTCACCACTTTCTCACATGATTGGTGAATTAGACTCTTCCCATACTCATATGCCAAATTGGGTGATTTAGTCCTAGATTAGGGTTTTTGGGTAGGAACCAAAATTTGGCAGAGAGGTGTCTAGAACTCCTAATATCTACAAATTTTCCTATACTAGGACTCATATGCCAAAAGTGGCGTATCAGTCTAGTTAGATTTTTCTAGAAATTCAAAGTCTAATTATGCTCTTGAATGTTTTCTCTATCCTTTCCACCTGATTTCTAAATCTGAAACTTAGATTTGCAACCTATAGATGTCTTTTAATGATCTCTAATGCAAGGTGACAACTTTAACAAATTTGAACACTTGACAACTTTCTCCAAACTTGCTCCTCAATGTATCTTCAACATAGATCTACAAATCACACACTAAAAAGAGGGAAAAATGTTGTTTTGTTAGTGGAAAGGGGCTTGCCTTGGTCAAACCCCATTTTGGTAATAAAACCTTGAAATGAAATGAAATAGGAAAGGAGGATGATGAATGAAAAAAATATAATGTTGCAACTCACCAAACCCTAGCAATAAAGTGCTGCAAAAATGTATGAAGTGACTCCAATGGATGTAGATCTTGAATCTTACTTGAATGTTGTAGATCTTGAATTGAATGCTAGCTTGAATCATAAATCCCTACATCACAATTTTTAGCTGAAAAACAAACATGAAGCATGATGACTTTGACATGATTCTTGATGCTTGAAGAATGCTCTAAAACACTTGATAATCATCTCTTGAAGAATCTTGAATGCTCTTGATTGCTCTTGTAAACTCTTGTAATCTCCAATTTTCTATAATTCATGAATACTTGAAAGCATAGTAGAAATGAGTGAAATAACCTTGTATTTATATTTTTTTATGCGAAATTTCTCGATATTACAAAATACGAGCCAACATTAGATCTAGGAGGAAAAAATCTTGCCAAGAATTTGAATTAAATCTAATTTTGGGCCACATGGGACTCATACGCCAAAAGTGGCATATGAGTTCCATTATGCATAACTTTGGGACACATTTAAGTACTACTGCATTGAAATTTCACATTTTCACCAAATAGATTTTTTATAAGATTTTAGATATAAGTAGAGGAGTCATGTCCCAATGTGATGCATATTTTTTTATAATTTTTTTCCAAATAAATAATTAATTATGAATTTTTTATTACAACTTTTAAAAAATATAAAAAATCGTATGTTTGACCACCTTATCTTGGTAAAATATTCATGAAATTCAATTTTTTTTAATCCTGTAGTATGTGAAGCATAGAATGTGACACATGTTTCAGATTCAAATAATGTTATACCATTTGAAAGCTATAGATGTTTTTCAATTAGCCTATTAATCAGGACTTTAGTCATAATTCAAATAGAAAATGAATAATAATTATTTATTAAATTCAAAGTAAAGCAAAATTTATATTGGTGGAAAGTTGAGAATCTCCTTTAAAAACCCTTTTTGTTTCATCAGTTTTCGGTAAAAAAAGAGTTGTCAGCCACATACCCTACACATACCCATCATATGGCCACATTTTGGTCCACCATGATCCTACACATACCCATGACAATATAGTTACAATTAATATTTCCAAGAATTTGGTAATGCATTCAAGGACTAAATGCATCTCTATCCAATATCACTTTCTAAGAGAGAAGGTTGGAGAGCATAAAGTTAGAATGGAATATGTGCCTACCAAGGATCGAATTGAAGATATCTTCACAAAGGAACATTCAAAGGATACTTTTGAGTATCTCTAACAAAAGATAGGGGTTATTTCCCCTCCTTTTTCTAGCTAGATGCATAGATTGTGCATCTTTCTAGGAGGAGAAATTAATGCCTTATCTTTTCTTTCATGGATTCATCTATGCTACTGTAGTGTAGGAAAAGGTATCCCTTTTTAACACTTAATTTTGGGAATAATTAATATTAAAATGAACCTAAAGTTGCCTTGATTTGGTGTTGTAGTGTGTTTTACACATTCACATTAAGTTTGGGGTTCTTTTAAGATAAATAGACCTAATTTTTCCTTGATTTAGTGTTGTAAAGTGTATTTATTTATGCTTTCACACTAATTTTTGGGCCCTCTTGCATTTATGGCATTCACATAATCATTAATAGGCCCTTAGGACCCTTTATTATGCATCTTGAGGCTTATTTCAACCAAAATTATGATATAATCAATAAATACACTTAATATTCTAAACCCCTGACATTTCCTTAGCCTAGAAGACATGGTGGGACCCATATGCCACCTTGTGCATATGATTTTCCCCCATATGGGACTTGAACCACAATTTTTTGTAAGATACACACTCTCTTGCACTTCTAGGGTTTTGCACCAAAAAGGAGGAGAAAGGTATGCCACAAAAACTTAGGGGTTCACTAAAGACTAATGCTAATATGATTGAAATCTATTAAAAGATAATGACTTGAATTCTTAAAACTGATAAAAGATATCAACTAATGAATGAAAAAAAAGAAATGTAAAGTGTTTGAAAACACATTATGATATGCAAACATAAACCAAATGACCTAGAAATGCAAATGAAACAAAACAAAAAACTATAAAGCTAAATGTGTGTAGTTGGAAATGTGTTGCATACTAAAATGGAGACTAGGAATGTTGTTGATTTTGAAATTTTGACCTACTGGGACACTTATGCCATTTTGGGCGACTTAGTCCTAGATCTAAAAAACTGCTTTGGAGCACATTTCAGCCAAATGGGTATCCAAATCTAGAGAAAGCTCTATAAAAAAATGTTCAGTGGGACTAAGTCACCATTGTTGGTGACTTAGTCCACTTTGGCTTTTCTAAAAATCCGAAAGTGGAAACGAAAGCCCTCAGTCTACAGTTTTTGCTTCTGCAAGTATCCAGATCTAAAACTCTAAATTTTGGTACTGTAAGTGAATATTTATGGATATTTTGATCTAGCCAAAAATGAGATGTCTTTACCAAGTTTACAACTTATCCTTTAATTATTTCCAAACCCTCAAAGTACCTAAATCTGCAAACACACAAAGAAAGAAAGAGAAATGTTGAATGTTAGGGAATAGGGGTTTGCCTTGGTCAAACCCCTTTTAGGTAATTAAACCAAATGAGGAAATAATATGAATCATGAACATGAAATGAAGGGACTAGAAACTTTCCATGATGATTGATCTTGAATTTCTGCAACAATGGATGAAGAATTTGGCCTTGAATGCCTTAGAAAGCTATCTTGATGACTTAGAATGCTAAAACCCTAGCTTTCTTGACTTGAGATGGATGATGAATGAGTTATGAATTAGGGTTTAGATACTTGTTTATATATGAAATCCTCCTAAAAAGTTTCGTTAATTTGATCCCCAAGGCTGACATGAAGGGAAAATAAACTTAAAATTCCACTTTTCCCGCTCGAACCTCAAAAATATCCCAAATGGGACTAAGCCACCAAGCTAGGTGACATAGTACCACCTGGATGGGACTAATTTTCCCAGATGGGCACCTTAGTCCCACAGGGTCTCTTTTGCCAACTGGATTGTTGAGGAATGGAGAATTTTAGTTTTTATGTTGATTTCATCAGATCTTTGATCAAATTAGGCCTCGAGATGCACAATATGGGGACATAGGGTCCTATTAATGATGATGTAAAGTGTAATTAGGTCTAGGGACACAAAATTCAATGTGAAAGTGTGATTAAATACTCTTTACAACATTAAAATGAGGTCCACATAGCCTAGAAAGGCACAACATCCAATGTGAATGGGTAAAACACATTACAACACTAGATTAGATTTAGGTTTAATTTAAAATACTTCTAGATTAATGTGCGGATTACATTAAATACATTTTACAATATTGAATTAAGTGGAAAATAGGTCCATTAGTATGGAAAAGTGTGAATATCTTTAACAACACCTTTACAAGACATCATTAGATGTATTTTATTCAGTTTGCAAGGGTCCAAGACCTAGTGCAGATGTGTAAAAAAACTCACAACACTAAATCAAGGCCCCATTAAGTCCAATTTGTCATCAATTATTCCCATATCAAGCAAGAAATACATATTTTTGTGGTACAGGACCTATATGCCACCTTGGGTGTATTGGTCCCATTTGGCCCCATTTTAGGATTTTGAGTGGGAAATTGGGGTTTTGAATTCAAATTTTATGAATGTTGACATTTGGAATCTAATAAACGGTAAATTAGATAGAATGCCTATAAAACCAAGGTTTCAAATCCTTATTTCACCTAGCAATTAAGATTCAAGCATCCTAAGACTTCACGAGAGCATTATAGAGTATTCAAGAGCATTTCTAAGGCATTCAAGGGTAGATTTATTAAACATTTGTTATAGCAATCAAGATCCATCATCATGTCAACGATTTAATGCATCATGCATGTGGTTTTGAGCTAATATCGTGATGTATTGTTCAAGATCAATTCAAGTATTCAAAGACATTATATTTCATAAAGAATCACGATCAATATCTACATCCATTAAGGCCAATTTATGCTTTTTTATAGATCTACAAGGTTCCAAACAAGGTTCCATTGGTTCACCTTATGTTTCATGTTTCATTTCTCATTAAGGTTTGATCACCAAAACAGGGTTTGACCAAGGAAAACCCCTATCCACTAAAAAATCAACATTTTTCTCTCTATACATGTGTGATTGTAGATCTAGGTG
Organism: Sequoia sempervirens; assembly: GCA_007258455.2. Lineage (NCBI taxonomy): Eukaryota > Viridiplantae > Streptophyta > Pinopsida > Cupressales > Cupressaceae > Sequoia > Sequoia sempervirens. Next base: position 70,094,972 of record VDFB02193867.1, on the reverse strand, counting down.
TTATGGAGCTTCAAGATCCATTGAAGACTAAATTTCAAGATTGAGGAAAGTTTTCATAATTTTCAAGAAGTTTCCATCTTCATGGAAATTCATCTACAAGCCATAATTCAAGCTTTTAGACTCGAAGATCTAGCAGGAGAGAAGCTACAATAGACCATGAGAGGATACTTGAGTTTCAACCAAACCCTAATACTGGGACTAAATCACCACCTTGGGTGTATGAGTCCTAATGCAACACTTTTTTCAGTTTTTCAGAAGATCCAAATTAGTCACTAAGAGATTCCAGTTCCTACCCAAAAACCATAGAATGGGACTAAATCCCCAGTCTATCATATGAGTCCCAATGGGCTTCAAACAACAAAATTTTAGGGTTTAAAACCTTGTTTTGACCACATCTTTCTCCTAGGTAGCTTTCTATATCTTTTTGTTTAGTTATTTGAATTCAAGTTTCATTTTCTAGGTCATTTAGTTAGATTTTCATAGTACTTTCATCTCTTTCTTTCTAAGCACTTTCTTAGTGGTGAACCCCCTTTGTTAATCACACCCAAGGATACCTTACAACAAATCTCTTTCCCTAACTCGATCACTAGGTTGAGATCTCTAGGGTTTCCTTGAATGAACTAGAGTAAAATAGAATTGGTCCTTATCCCTTTTACCATCTCCTAAAAGGTGGGACCCTATTTCCTTGTGTTCATTTTGGTGAACCCAACCTTCAAACCCTTTATTTATGATTTGGAGTGCATTAAATTCCTAGATTTAGGTTATATTAACTTTGCATTAGACCATGCATTAGTTAATCTAGGTTGAGATCTCTAGGGTTTCCTTGAACGAACTAGAGTAAAATAGAATTGGTCCTTATCCCTTTCTCCATCTCCTAAAAGGTGGGACCCTATTTCCTTGTGTTCATTTTGGTGAACCCAACCTTCAAACCCTTTATTTATGATTTGGAGTGCATTAAAGTCCTAGATTTAGGTTATATTAACTTTGCATTAGACCATGCGTTAGTTAATTTACATTTATGGCTTCTAATCTTCCATTAGTGATAGTGCATATAGGTTGCATTTTTTCATCTCAAATCATTCAATTTTATTGAAATTCTACAATTGAAAACAATTAGGTCAACATATGTATAAACCAAAAAACTTAAGGGTAAGTGCACCGAAATTGTCCCACTTTCATGGCCAAACTAACAAATAATGCGTGCGCATTATAACGTTCACACGTTATAACACATTTGCGTTATAGTTTTCTTTGAAAATTTTCTTTGGTATTTGCCTTGGAATACCAAACCAAAGACTTGGAGGGCATTCCCAAAGACCAGAGACGTGTTTTTTCCAAATTCAACAAATTTTCACATAATCAGGTTCGTGCTCACCATCAATATTGCATCTGGTTCAATATCAAGAAAATCGAACACATGGGTAATGTTAGGTTCTTTATTAGCTTTCCAACAATGTAATTTTTTTCACTTTCTAACAATATTAAGCCTTTCATCCATAATTTCTTTTGTTTGTATGTCCCTTTTTTTTCAAAAAGTAGTGTTTGGTATTTTTTTCGCTATAAATTAACTGTTCATCAAAATTTGAAATAAATTACATTTTTAGAAACTAGACTCCATTCTGCAATTTAAAAAAAATAAATTTAAAAAACAATCTATTAGTTTCAAAAAAATTAGGGGGAGCACGGCCAAAATTTTGCTTTTTAGGAAGTGCCCACTTAGAAAATTAATAAAAAATCAAATATTCATTAAAAAATTATTAGAAAATATCCAGTCCTTACTACATACTGTTATCTAACTTCTGACTAGAGTGTTATCTAACTTCTGACTAGAGTGATTTTAAAAATACTACAACAACGTCCACCATGCTCGGGTCACACAAGAGTTGCTATGTTATGTTTTTCTGACAGAAACAACAACAATTTTTGTGTGTCCCTCTTTTCAACCCCTTAATCTCAACCATTTTCAAAATAAATTAGTAGTTTAGAAAGTAGACTCGGAGCACTATGGTCCTTGTTTTTGTTCCATCTAAAAATTTTGAGTGTAGCTATCCTCAATTTCATGTCCAAGGTCAGTATTTCTTGATTTTAGAAAAAAAGTGGCCACTTAAGCCCCTTTTTTGGGAACCATCTTGGTGCACTTACCCTTAACATTCACTTAGAATTTTTTGGTCAACGTTATTATCAAATCCCTAATCTAGGACTCATATGCCCCTCTAGGTGATTTAGTCCCAATATAGGTTATTTTTCCCAAGTTCTGGGAAGTCTTTTTTGTGTATTTTATAGCATTTGAACTTATGAAAAACCCTAATTGGGACTCATACCTAAAACTACCATTTACAACATTTAAATCTTCATTTCTATTCTCTTTTTGTTGTTGTCAAATCTCTGTTTCAGTTTGCTAATCTTTTGTTTCACGCATTTCATTAGATCTAGCTTAATTTGGTTAATTTTGTGCATTTCTTAAAGTCAAAATGGCATTTACAATATTTCATGTTTTGATTGTTACATAGCATAACCAGTCAATTATCATGTTCTAAATCAAAAATTGCATTATCCTTTTGCATGTTTTCTCTATCATTGTCACATTTCAAGTTTATAGGCAAGTATTACATCATGTTTTCATTGAAAAAATCTATAGTTAAATCATACTTCATGTTCTATTTTTAGATCTTGTTGAGTACTATAAAAAAAAAATTTAAGCGCAAATAAATATGAAATTCTCCCCCCCTCTCTTTTTCTTCGTTATTGATCCCTCTCCTACATTATTTTTCCTATGAGTGAGATTAGTCTAGTGAAAGAGAATATAGTCTTGGGAAATCATAACAATTAGATTTTTTCTTCTCCTAATATCTCTCCTATTTGTGAATAAGATATTTTGGTGTTAGAAGAACCAATCAATGGGAGTTTTGAGAATCCTATTTGTTTCTCTCCTCCTACCTCTGTTATTGGGAAAGACATTGTTGAACAGGAGAACACAACCATAGGTAATCATGATGATCGAACATAACACACCAAGAAGAGATGATTGAAACCTACCTAAATACCACTTCAACTAGTCTAAACTCATCTCCCAACATCTTCCCCTCTTATGAGAATGTTATAACGAAAGAAGATGCAATTGTATGAAATCATGACAATCATATTATTTGTGAGGAGGATATGTTAGTGTTAGATGATCAAATCTTAAAGATTTATGAAAACCCTATTTATTTTTCTTCCCCTACCTATCCTATTTTGGAAGACATTATGGGACAAAGGAATGCAATCATAGATAACCATAATAATCATACTTGTTCTTCCCATATTATCTATCCTATTTGCAAAGAATATATTTTGGTGTTAGAAGATCAAGGCAATGAGAATTATGAGAGTCATATTTTTATCTCTTATCCTAAGAAAAAAATTATTGAAAAAGAGAATTCCATCATTTAAGATTCCCCTACTTGTGATGAAGTTATTTTAGAAGAACCAAACATTAAATGCCATGAACATCTAGTTTGTAGTTCTCCTGAAAACTCTCTTACTAGGGAAGATATCATGGTACAAGATAATGAGAACATTGACATGTGTCTTTCAAACACTAGTAATTAGAGGTTGGAGATCTAGATTTTTTGTAGATGAAGACTTCCAAGAGTCTTGGAAGAATTTTTAAGCCAGGGTGTATGGTGCATGAGCACCCAATACACACATTTCAAAAAAAATCAACATTTGATGGAAGGCATTAGGAATCTAGGGGCAATTGAGTTATTTTATATTAAATGAGGTCTTTGACACAATTATTTATGTAATTGGGGGTCTTTAGTGTTAGTTAGTGCAAAAAAATGCAAAAGGTTGCATAATAATGTGTTTATTGTCAACAAATTGTGAAAAATGCAAAATTAAGCAATGTAAGGGTCTAGGTGGTTGAATGGTTAGTTGTAGGAATTTCATGGTTGGTTTCTAAGTTGGAAATTTCTATAAGGCCTCTTGAATGATTTTGCATGGGTTTTTGTATCATTTTGGGGAAGGAGATCAATCAAGAACCTCGGTCTTACAGTTATTTCCTGAGTTTTCTCTTATTCCCAGCTTGTGTACGGGTCCATACAGCAGGGATTGGCTCTCAAATGTTATGAAATTTTTATAGCATGTTTTTGGATTCCATTCTAATATATTTTTGAAGAGTTCCATTGTGTATAGAGAAAGTTAGAGGCTGAAGTTTGTAAACTGGTCTGTAACAGAGCATAGGGGTTTGAGAGTAAACATGAGCCAAAAAGGCCATTCCACCCATATGTAATTATTGTACCTGGGTGGAATGGGACTTGTTAGGTTAGTAGTAGTGATAGGAAGCTTTTTCTTAGGTTGAGAGAACTTTTGGAGGAAAAACCCATGCTGCCCCAACATAAAGACATCTTTTATGCCATTTGTGCATGGCTAGGGAATGGGATTTTGAGAACTAGTAGAAGAATAGGTTAGTACTTGTTTGTTCCTAATTTTTTAGGTGTATTTTGATATGTTTGGAGAGTTTGAGAGGTTGAGGAACACTAGGTGTGAGTAAAGGTTGAAAACCCTATAGGAAAGGGTTGAAAAAGTGTGAAAAAAAGTGGTTTACAAAGGAAGTGTATGCTAAATATGGGGGCAGTCTAATATAATGATGTCTTAAGCATATACAAGTAAAATATTGAAGGATTTAAGTGGTTGCAAGTTGGTGAGAAGTCAGGGAATGGGAAAATCAATAAGCCCTATTTAAAATGGTGAAAAATGAGGGTTTGCGGATTAGAGGTCTAAATGAGAATTTGAGGACCTGAAAGTTGATAAATCTTGAGTTTTGCAAGCTGCTTTGAGACTGTTTTGAGGTTTGGTAAACTGGTTGCAAGTATGAAGGTGGGTTCCTTTACAAAAGAGGGCTAATTGGAGCCCGTTTTAGCTTAAAATGTCAAATTGAGTCTTGATGTTCTGAAGCACCCTATCATGGGTTTGCGATATACTTTATGCTTGGTTAATGGGTCCCTATAAGTGTAAACCATTTGTGATTTTGGTTGGTTGATTGTGAGAAAAGATTCAAAAATAAGTCTTGGAGTCCTACTAGGTGAATGAGAGCTTGAATGGTGAAAGAGCAAACAAGAGTTCTTGAGGTTTTGAAAGTGAGTTAGCCTTGTTAGATTGGGAAATATAAAAAATTTAGATGCCTCTTAGGGTCTTGGAGAAAGTATGAATCAATATTAGTGTGTTTGAGCCATTGGGTGCCTTGTGCATTGACAAACCAAAGTGGTGTTTTGAGAGCCTTTTATGATCAAGTTGTGGAATCATGTTTGAAAAGGTCACCCTTGTCTGCATCACTTTACAAAAACTTCCTATCCCTTCTAATGTGCAACCAGATGACATAGCAACAATGATTCAAGGAATGAATGCAAACATTGTTTTCCACCAAAGCACGAGCTACCTCGTTTGAAAGTGCAAAAACAAAATGAACCTCTTATAATAATAGCTATATCTAATAGGATAGGGATAAAGATAACCCTTATTGACAATGGTTTAGACCTTATTGTGTGTAATTTAACCCTTTTAGATAGACTTGGTTTGGATAAATAAAAAATTAAACTAATTCCTTATCAATTTGAGGATTCAACAATGTAGGAAAACAACCACTTGGTGTGTGCAAGTTTTTGATAAACATCTTCTGCAGATGTGAATTAGGAATTTTGACATCCACTTGATCATAAAATGACTAATAATGTGAAATGAAATCATCTACTTTCTCATTGGCATTTTGTCTACAGTGCATTTGGTCAGCCATTGTCTTTTTAGGGGTCATATGAACTTGGAAGTGACTTACGAAGGCATCCAAAAGCTCATTAAATGATCAGATGGAATGGTTAGGCAGGTTTGAAAACCACTCTAATGCAGTATCTTTCAGGGTCCTAGGAAAAATTTTGTCTAAGAGTTTATCATCAAGGACAAAATCATTGCATAAAGTTGTATAAGCATTGACATGGTTAATAGGGTCTCCTTTACCTTCGTATTTCTCAAACCTAGGCATTTCTATCCCTTGTGGCATCTATGTGTGTAAGATTTCTAAGGATAAGATGCTACTACGAATATGATATGTGGGTGGAGCGGTTTGACCTTGGCTAATGGTGGAAATTTTTTGTTGCATGGATGAAACAGTATTACGAAGTTGTGTAATGTTGGGGTTAGGATAAGTGGTTTGAGGTGGAAGAGAAAATGGCGATGGAGTGTATGTAATGTGAGGGGAAGTGAAAAGAACACTAAGAGGGGTGAAGGTGCTAGATGGGACTTGTGATGCCACAATAGAACTAGGAATTCTAGTTGGAATCAAAAAAGGAGACACATGACTAACCTATTACATAGTAGTTGTAACATGAGGAGTGGTCTAAGTTGGTATGGATGCTATGGTTGGAGGGGGAGGAATGTGAGGTTCTCCTTGGTTTGGGACTATGTTTGTGGATTGGGAATTATAAGAAGCATGTTTATTGTAAATCTTAGCAATTATTTTCATAACTTGTAAGCCATCATCACTTTCAATCAAACGATGAAGGTTTTCTATGGCTGGGATGGCAGTGGTGGAAATGTTTTCAAGGGACAAGTCTTGTTGTAAGTGTGAAAAATCCTCATGAATATTAATGACCTTTTCTTGTGGGATGGAATTGCTTTGTGTGTCAACATTCATTGGATGAGAAGGCATAGAAGTGGTATTTTCCATGCCTAATGCACCATTGTCCATACTAGGAGTAGGAGATCTTGAGATCCCAAGGTCCACAACAAAAGTACTATCGCAGGAAGCCATGAGTCTAGAACTTCGTCTCACTAAAGTATTATCAATGGGGCACCAAACACTCATACAATTACCACAAAAGTTGGGGTGAATGCAAATGCAAGGTAATCTAGGAGTGAAAAATTAAAATAACAAAAAATCTACAAACTGAAATTGAGAACTAACAACAGATAACAAAAATGTAGGAAATACCTAGATAATGTCTGAAAATGCAGTTTGAAATGTGCAGGTGGACTGATTCGCCCAGGGTGGCGAATGAGTCCTAGTATGAGATTTTTTTGTGTTTTTTAGAAAATTTAATGTGATTCTAATGCTTTTTAGATGCCAATTAAGAATGTAGATGCACATTATCAAAATTTTCAATGATATATAATGTAAAAATGAAATCTAAATGAGTCTTTCACTAATGCAAATTAAGAAACCCTAGGATGCAAAAAGAAATCAATACCGTAATTGAATTTTGATCCAAATGAAGTCTAAGATGCAAGATGCAATTGAAATCAGAAATGTAAAGCGTTCAATATGCAGGTTCACCAAAATGAACCATAGATTTTTGGCACCCTAGATCTTTCTAGCTCTTCTAGGGTTTTTCGCCTAAAAGGAGAAAGTAGGGCCAAAAGATCTAGCTAGGTTCACTAAAATTATGCAATGCATGATGTTATTTGAACTAATGGAATGATCTAAGTGTAGTTACATGTTTTCTTTGCTCTTGTGGCTTGGTGAATGTGCTCTAAGTGTTTGTATAATATCTTAGTTCCAATTTCATGTGATCAAATGGTGTACAAGCTGATTTGTTAATGTTATATCCCTTGATTATGTGTTTTGTACTTCTAGAAGTATTTTGTTCCTATTTTGATCTATGATGGATATTGGTCGCATGGCAGTATGAAAGAAGTATTTGGAAGTATTGTTGGACGTTCATAGAACATCCCCATGTGATCTGCACAATGTTGATTGGCCTCTTTAGTGTTGCATTGTGTCTTGAATTGGCTTTCTAGCTTATTTGTCAATATCTGGCTGACATGGCTTGTTCTTTTACTTGCAACATGTGCTTAGGGGTCTGCACTAGCAATTGAAGATGTGTTATATTATATTTGGGTCTTAACATATCATTAGAACTTCCTTGAGTGAATCCGATTGGAAGAATATTTTTGAGCCAAATAGTAATGTGCTTCACATTTTATCTACATGTTTTCTTGATAGTAACTTAGATTGACATGAGCCAATGTGTGAATTATTTTGTATCATGTTGAAAGATGCATTGAGTTGTTTTTGGTCCTCTCTATCCTTGGGATAGAACCATATTATGTTTTGGTGGCCGACCTATTAAATTCATTGTTTATCTTCTTCTTGACCAACATAATTGAAGTTTTGAAGTGCTACGGTGGATATAAATAAAATATCTTTTAGATGCAATTGTGTGGAGCAGTGTACAAGTGCAAAAAAGTGAGTGTATGAAATGCATTGAATACTGCTACATTGTGAAGAGGAAAGATCAAATGAGCCTTAAAGCCTTAGTCAACAGAGTGTTATGTTGACAAATATTTTAATTATTCTATAAACGTGTGTATCTTGCTTTAAGATAGTGAATGTTATTAGGCCCTCGTATCTTACCCCTAAAGTTATCTTTGCTTTAGTTCCACAAGTCATCTTTCTCTAAAGTAGTTTGCCTTAGTTTGCAAGTCATTTTTGGTAGTGAGCCTTTATATTCTAAGTTAACTCTCATTGTGGTTTTTCCCTCATTGTGTTTTCAATGTAAATTTGGTGTTCTCCTATGCATGTGTGTTATTTTCTTTATCTTTCCTTTCTATTGATCTGGTTAGAACTAGAATTGATATATCTTTCACTGCTAAAGATTGTTGAAGTTGTTGAGGATTCAAACTGCTATATATCTTTCTTTGTTATTTTTTTGTTTAATTTTTTTGATAGATGATATAGAAGTTTGTAGTGTGCTAAATATTTTCTAAGTTCAAGAAAGGTTTAAGGTTTTGATAAGATTGATTCACCCCTCCCCCTCTTAATTTCAAACTATGTCAAACATTATAGCTAGAATTCTTTGATAGACATATATACAAAGTGTGGAAGCAAAGACAAGGAAGTGAGATATTTGAAAAAAAATCCCTCAAAGAAATGTGACAAGCAAATGTCATTGGATTTTAAAGCCAAGTTCCATGATTTTTGCTAGCATCTTGCCCACCTCTTCCAAATTTCGAGCTCGAAATAGTTATGGACATCTATAAAAAGATTGTTGTTAGGTATTATAGCTACAACTGCACTAGTAGACATGCATGCAAAATGTGGAAGTATTGACAAGCTACGTGAACTAAGCAAATAGCAAGTGTAGAGCCAAATTCCATAACCTTTGGAAGCTTCCTCATTGCCTATGGTAAAACTTACATTTCAAAATAGGGTATGGGCACCCATCAAAGCATAATGAAAGGGAGATTTTCGTCAGATATTAGAGTTGGAAATTCTCTGATAGAAATGTATGCAAAATGTTGACGCATAGAAAATGTATTGAACTATTTTACAGAATGCCTCAAAGAAATGTGGTGTCATAGAAGGAATAGAAGAGTAACATATTACGCTCTTTGATAAGAGATTTAATAGTTTCTTCACATTTCCATATTGTTGTTCATCATATTTATGGAGTTGATCAAAACATATAAGAGTAGCATGGGACTACACTAAAACACAGAGAAAATGAATATTAACAAAGTAACTAAAGCTACATAACAGTGGGAGGAAAATGATCACAATTGACACACCTTATAATAGATTCACTTCACAATGAATAACAACTAGTGTTCACTTGTTAACTACTGAACCGACAAAAAAATGTAGAGTTGAGCGACTAGTGTGTGTACATAGTTCAAAAACTTGACCAAATACTGTGTGAGATTTTGGATGATGAGACATTGCATGGGAAACGGCAATGGTTTAAGAATTACAAGAATGAAAACTGGGAAAAGGATCGAATTAATGCAACCGAGAAAAGAGTCAAATTAAGAAGGGACCACATGGGACTGCCACGTAAACATTCAACACATAAAAGTGTGTTGTAGATTTGTGAGCTTCCCTCCTAGGGAGAGGATTCAGTAGCAGAGCATCTTAATTTCGTGTTTCTAATTATCTTACGTGGAAATTTCAAATCACTCCCAATTTTTTACAACAGTTTACTTGGCAAGTCCCCTGCTTATAACTAAGGTTTAAGGGCCACATCATCAAATATGATGCCACATCAGCATGCTTTTTGTCAAGTTGTCCAAAAAGACCTAAAAAAAAAGTGAGACCGATACTTGTGCGTTCACAACATTTTTTATTGAGCATTGATGTGGCATTGCATGATTGGTTGCTTTTTAGATCAAAAGAATACATTTTATTTAATTATGAGTAGTCATCATCAGCACTAACAACTTTAACAATGCTCAGGTCCTCTCCCCTATGAAAGTTCGAAGTGAAGAATTTATCAAGAAGAACGAAAAGAAGACTATATTTTTTTGAAGCTCTTTCAACGAGGAGATTATATCTATATTTCTATAAAGTTCAGAATAGTAAGACGAGGGCGATGGCAAAGTCCCCTCGAAAGCAACTAACAGAATACGTGATAACATAAAAAAACTTTTAAAAACAATAATGCTTCAACTTTTTTAATTCTGTGCCGTTGAACGTGTTATACCACTCGTTCATTCTAATCATTATTATCCTGTCACAGTCATATCTTATCTTGTTGTTTCGAGTGAGGAAATTACATCGTAGGTGCTTGTATGCGGATTACATACTACTAGCTGTTCGTTTACCTACAATGGCAAGTGGCAAGGCTTATAAATGTTGCAGGGACTATAACGTTTTAACTCAAATTCATTTCTCTTGTGCGCTTTCCTGTGACAAGCTAGTCTAGATATTTTATAGAAGCTCATACTGTCAAGGTCAAATATGAGGGTAGAATAATAATAAACATTGACATAGAGGGTAGTGCGAATCCATAGCAATAAACAGTGGAAAATTGTGGTGTTTGTAAACAACCGTTGAATTGACTTCTCTGTTTATCTCAAGATTAAAATATTTAAATAAACAGCCCGTGGTTTAACAATAACAACCTACTGTGTAATCTCTTGTGTAAATATCCCATGAATAGCATGGTGTCTTTTCATGTAAGCGTTTGGCTTTGGGAAAAATTGGCCATACGATTTCAGTGTTCGTGAAAGTTATGGATCAGGTTGAAAGCCTGTCAACTGGTAGAAGGGTTTCACCTTTAAAATGATTTGAAAAGTTGTTTGGGACGTGTATGAATTCAGAAAGATTCCTCGTCCTCTGGCACCAGAAAGGGGTCTTTGCACTGTTGAATACATATTTTTTAACTTCTGAAATATCAGAAAAATACTATTATAAAACTTAGAAACCAATATTTTTTAATTAGATTGAGTGAGAAAACAAGGGTCCAACACCTTAGATATATGATTATTTTGATAGATCATGCCATTTCTCTTATTTTTATCTTTTCTTACACATTTTTATGTTAACTCTAATGTTCCGTTATTATTATTTTTTTATCTTTTTATATTCATTTGATTTTTATTTTATAATTATTTTGTTATCATTTATTTATTAATGTTGCAGATATACTTTTACATTATGTAATTAGTTTTTTATCTATAATCTCTATCTTTTATCTAATGTTTTTTTTTTCATAGAGATAAATATTTTATTTATGGGATTTTAGAGAGCTATATAAATATTTTCAAATAATGTCTATTATCACTAAAGTTTGAAGAGTTCAAATCTATATAGATTTTCCAAAAACCCTTCACCTATATCAGTTAAAAAGAACAATGAAACTAATAAAACATTTCAAATTGATATTAAGAAAAATCAGCTAGATCAAAACAAATAATTTTGAAGTGCCCAACAAACTATGAAGATTAAGCAAAAGATAGCGATGTCCAATCTATGATATTCTAAGTGTAGTTAACATCAAATACCCATTTGACCATTCTGTTCTCTAGGGATATTAACGAATGAGACAGACTCATAAGTGTGTAAAAGATGAAGAATTTCATCAACATAAGAAGCCAACCTTCAAGAAGAATCTAGAAATATTCCAATTTTAAGAATGATAACCAATCCCATAGAATCCATCTTAAAAACTATCCTTTTCCAACATATCTCGTAAGATATTTTTAGAGCTATAAGGAATTTTGTGGTATGCATCTAATTATTAGTACTAATTTATGCAACTATATGAAAGAACAAGTGAACCAAAAGAATATTATCTCATCCAAGTCCACTTATCTCTACAACACTTAGATTACCATGAGACAAACTATTGGTATTAAATTTTAAAACACCCAAAGGAGGAGGTACTCACTTATCTACATTCTTTACGTTATTGGAATATTTGAGCATAGAGCTAAAAGGAATAGATCTAACCAAACCCAAAAAATATAAATATTAGATAGACCAAAGAATTCATCTATATGAAATTTAGCCAATAAATATTCTTTTAACGAGTCTAAAATAATCTGCCAAATTTACCAATGAAGCCTTTAAAGACCTCAAAATATTTGATTATTTCTTTCCAACCATATTTGTAAAAGAATTGAGAAAGGGAAAACATTTGAAACCACCTAAAGGATATAAGAAAAAGTAGGAGGATATCCCAAACTAGCCCAAAAATTAGAGAAACAAGTAGCATAAAGAATAGAATAGATGTTCCACCATTACCTCTATAGACCCTCGAGGAAGGAACACTAAAAGAAGAGATGGATTATACATTAATTAACATAATAAAGAACACATTTTCAATAAATGGTAAATATTTATTTCTCATGGTGTCTTTGCTAAAAAATGTATTTCAAAAAAGTAAGTAGAGAAAAAAAATATATTTAGGCAAACAAATTTTTTTCCAAACATTTTACTTTAGGGAAAAATTTCTCTACCCATTTTTCTATGGTCTAATATCTAATACCCATGTGAAACTAAATAAAATATTTCAGCATCATATTCCTAAGAAAGAGTATCAAATGCATCCAAGGAATAACATGGTCAGCCAACAAAAATATAAAATAGGATTTCCCAAGCTTTTACATATCCTCTCAAAGGTCAACAATAAGGAGATGGTGACTGCTTATCACAAGATCTATTTTACTAGGAATGTTGCAGTGTCTAACCTAGTAATCAATGGTGATTATAGAAATACAATCATATTATTGAATGGGAAGGTGAACCCTTGTTGGTCCCTTTGGAACCCCAAATTCTTGGCACAAAATGTCATAATGAACCTTGGTATTTGTAGATTATTCTCACATGTTCAGAGTTGGTAATAAAGTGGCTAATTCCCTTGCAAATTTGGGAGCCATCACACCAAAAATTACTATTTGGGATGATCCTTCATTAATAGATTGGAGTGTGTGGAAGATTTATTGTTAATTATAAAAAAAAGTACTTTAATATTCAGTTTGAGTGGAACTATTCATCAGGTCAAATTTCCAATGGGCATGGATTGTGTTTAAGGAAATTTTTTCATCCTGTCGAGTCTTTTCATAAGTTACCTCTGTCATTGATTGCTCATTTTTTTGCATGTTTATATAGAATTCCTAGTGTTACTTTGTTTGAAGTGAATGAAATTATGGGAGGCATTCTTTTTTAGGAAGAGCCTACCTTCTATGAGGTTTGGAAGAATGATAATAGTGCCTGGACTATCCTTCAAAGGGGAAATTTATCCAGTTATGTTGAAGGTATGGTGGCGCATGATCCTAATATTTCCATGGAATTTTCCAATTCCTAGAAAGATGGAAATGTTACTATTTGGGAGTGACACTTCTTCATTAATATGGAACTTATTCTTGAAGTTATTGACGTCCCATTTGAAGGGACATGGATCCCTAGGAAATCAAAAGGCCATTATCAAAAGGAGATAAAAATATTTCTGAAGAAAGGGGAAAAGATCAATCACCTTTAGAATGAGTTAGCAAAGATGACCTCCCAGACCTATTTGGAGCAGAATGGCAGAGATTCTGATGTGTTATGTTACCCTGGAAGGTAGGTTTAAGTGATTTTATTCCCACCTATTTTAAATGCTAAATCATTTTTGTTACAATATTAAAATGAACTTTACTTTTGAGATTATGTCTTCCCTAGAGTAGTATATTAAGGCCACCCAAGATAAAGGGAAGAATTTACACCTTCACCAAGGATAGATTTATAGATTCTTTCATTTTTAGGTAGTTGTTTCCCTTTCCCTAGCCTTTGCTAATAAAATATCTCTTGTTGTTAGAGACTCTATTAAACCCTTGGAGGATCCCTCCTCTACTATTGGCCTAGATTTTGCATTGTTCTCCTCTCAAAGAATTATCAGGGCTAAAGGTAAATCCTCTACCATTGAGGCCCCCACCCTAGTTTCTGAAAATGTTTTTCATTTTTGGACCGCACTCAAATCTCCCTTTTTGGTACTAACAATTCAGCTGATGAATTTTGGAACCCCAACCTAGATAGATCCCTTAAGTTAGTTCCCCTATTCATGTGGAACTATCCAAAATATCTCAATCCCATAATCTAATAACCCTTCTAGCCCCCTGGATTCCCCTACTCTTTGTGTAAATTTGGATAATTCCCTTGAATAACCCCAATTAGATGATGATGTTGGTGTTGTGCAGGTATGAGCAAGTTTGGTGGTGTTGTCATTAATGTTGTCATTGATGTCAACACTATTCAGTATGTTGTAGATTGTACATGTATAGTTGAGATGTTGCTGAGATGTTGTGAGTACTTGGAGCTATCTTTTTAGTGTTGTAGATGTGAATGTTTGGTGAGTTTCTAAGTGATTTTGAGAAAATTAAATAAAGAAGTCATAATGTTGAAATTTTTCAGAATGTGCTCTAGTATGTGATTCAAATTTCTCTTGTGTTGAGCCTATGCTTGTGTAGATATGAAGGCTTGTTAGTGAGGATTTAGTGGTGATATCTCTTGAGTTTTAGCTTCTTGTGTGATGATGTGTGAGAGTTACGTTCACTGTTATGTGAATCACTCTGGTAGAGTTGGTCTTCTGTGGCCTTCGAGAATTGGTTTTGCTCTGTAGTTCTCTGATGCTTTGTTTCAGATCTTGCAGATCTGGGTTAGGGTATGTGTAGGATCATGATGGGTATGTGGCTGATGACTTTTCTTTTTACCCAAAATTGATGAACTGAAAAGGGTTTTTAAAAGAGATTCTCAGCTTTCTACCAATATAAATTATGCTTTACTTTGAATTTAATAAATAATTATTATTCATTTTCTATTTGAATTATGACTAAATTCTTGATTGATAGGTTCATTGAAAAACATATATAGCTTTCAAACAGATTATCATTTTTTTGAATCGAAAACATGCATCACATTCTATGCTTTGCATACTATAAGATTAAAAAAAAAATATGAATTTCATGAAGTTTTGACCAAGTTAAGGTGGTCAGACATATGAGTTTTATAATTTTTAAAAGTTGTAATAAAAATCATAATTAATTATTTACTTGGAAAGAAATTACAAAAAAAATATGTATCACATTGGGACATGAGTCCTCTACTTATATCTAAAATATTATAATTTTTTTTATCAATTTATTACATGGTTAGGGTGGTTAGATAGACACCTATTTTTTATTTTTCCCTAAGATTTAAGTACTACTGCATTGAAATTTCAAATTTTTACCAAATAGATTTTTTTTCTTAAATAAACCTAGTATTTTAGAAACTACATTCGATTTGCTACATATTCTATTATTACATATTTTGAAATAATATAGATAACTTATTTAAATTTTTACGTCAAGTTACCTAACTCTAATTTTTTTGAATTTTTTTCCACTTAAGGGCCTATTTTTTCCATGATGATCCTGCACATACCCGATATGTCTTGTGAAGGTCTTTTCCATGCTCTGGCGAAGAAGGTTAAAGTTTGGTAATCTAGAATTCATGTTTCTTTATTCTAGTATAGGTTTGCATAGTTCAGATGATCTGATGAAAGGTATTCAGTGTATGAAGTATGTTGTTTTGTTGCGGACATATTTGAAAAAGTTTAAGATGAAGCATTGTGCATATTGAAGCGTGTTGAGGTGTCTGTGTGTCATCTTCTTGTTGGGAAGCATGTGCATGAATGATCTTTTGTGTTTTCATTAGGTTTGGATGACCTGGTGTTTATACTTCATTCAAAGAATAAAAATTAATTGACGAAGCATGTACAAGTTTCAACAAAAATAATTTTATTGGTCCACTCTTATTCCTTTCCACCGTGGGAATTTTGAGTTGCCGACCTAATTTTTATTTATGGAATGGGTTATTTTGTGGCTAGCATTGGTAAAAGCTTCTAAGGTTGAGAATGGTATAAAATCAAGTTGAATTGTGAAGAGTTGTATGATAGTGTGATGCAAAGTAATGAAAGTAAGCCACAAATCATAAGAGCAGAAGTGTGTGTGCGAGTTGTGTTGAAGACAGTGAGATAAGGGATTTTGTAATCCTATGGATGTGCTTTAATTGCAGTGGTGGATCTTTATGTTCTCTTTTATATCTATAGGTAGTGAGCCTCCCTGTTGGACAGTGAGTCCCTTTTGTGGGCAGTGAGCCTTTGTATTTGGATAGTGAGTCCTTTTTTGGGCAGTGAGCCCATGGAAATGAGCCTTTCTATTCAGTTCATGAACTTTATATTGTGAGTTAAGCCTCACTGTGGTTTTCCCCTTATTGGGTTTTTCATGTAAAAATATGGTGTTCATTGTGTTGATTTACTTTCTATTATTTGTGTTTCATGCTCATATTTAATAATAGAATAGTGTTGTTAAAGAATTGATAAGTGATAAAGTTTTAAGTTTGAACTTGTGTGACAACTGATTCAACCCCCCTCTCAATTGTCCTGTGCCTGTTTAACAATTGGTATTAGACCTTTTGGTTCCTTTTGTAGAGCTTAACCGCTTAAGGAAGATTCAATGGTGCACAAGTTGGCGATCCCTATGTTTGATGGAACTGACTATAATGATTGGAAGGGATAGATGAGAGGATATATTATCTCTCTTGGTTTCAAGACCTAGAAGCCTATTGAGAATAAGTATACCCTTATGTCTAGTGGTGTTAATTTTGGAAATGAGATCTCTGCTTATGAAGAAAATGAGAGGCGAAGTGTGCAATTTGTAGTGGATTATCTAAAAATGAGCGAGTTAAGGTTAATTCTCTAGATACTGCATATGAAGTCTGGAAGAAGTTGGAAGACATGTATGAAGGAAATGAAAAGGTGAAATTGAAAAAGAGACTGGAAACAAAGCATAGATTTGTGAACCTGGAGATGGAAGATGGTGAAGAATTTACAAATTTCTTTCAGAGAGTTGAACTGGAAACAAATGAAGTTAGAAATCAAGGAAGAAAACTAGTAGATATGAAGATATAATCGAGAAGATCTTGATCAATTTACTAGAATGTTACAATGACAAGATCTTTGTTGTATGATCCTAAGAAGTACACTCTAGAAAATTTGTTCGGCACCTTGGAAGCATTTGAGATAAGGATGTTTTAGAAAGATGATAAGACAAAAGGGAAGAAAAAAATGACACTTAAGGATCTGAAGATTGAAGAACCGAATAGCGATGATGAAGAGTTCCAGAAGAGAACTTCACCTAGAAATTGAAGAAAGGTACCAAAAAATATAAAGGTATGTTACCCTTTAAATGTTTCAATTGTGGTAACATTGGTCATTATGCTTCAAGATGTCCAAATAGGGATACACATAAAAAGAACAAGGATTATGAAGATAAGGATAGGAAGGATAAGAAGTATAATAAGTTGTACTATGTTAAGGAAGAGGTAGGTATTTCTGATGATGAATCTGAAAATGAGGTTGATGATAGTGAATGCTTATTCTTAGCTTTGGAAAGTAAATATGTATCCACTAACTCTGGAAAATGTGTAAGTAAGAAGGCTGTGGAGGTTAAGAAGAATAGGATTGAAGGTACTTTGGTTACCACTTTTCATGCAGGATAGGATGAAGACTACTGGGTAATTGATAGTGGATGTTCAAATCACATGACCAAAGATAAGAGTAAGTTCACTAAACTTGAAAAATATGATGATGGTTTAGTCATGTTTGGTGATGATTCAGGAGCTAAGATTTTTTGTAAAGGTTCAATCAGTTTTGATGGAGTGCACAATATTGATGATGTATATTATGTGAAGGGTTTGAGGCATAACCTTCTGAGTGTTAGTTAGATGTGCAACAATGGCTTTAAACTTGTGTTTCAGAACACTACCTGTGAAATCAGAAAAGGATTCAAAAATGGAGATATGATTGCAGCTGGAAGAAGAACTCATGGAAACATCTATCAGTTGAATGGAGTTGATGGTCATTGTCTTCTATCTCAAATCAGTGAAAGATGGTTATGGCACCAGAGAATGGGACATGTGAACTTTGATAACCTAGTCAGGATTAGTGCTAAGGAGATTGTTCAAGGACTGCCTAGAATCACAAGACCTACCAATGATATTTGTAGAAGTTGTCAATTAGGGAAGCAGTCAAGATGTAGCTTTAAGGGAAAATAACATTCTACTACCAGAATGCTGGAGTTGATTCACATTGATCTCTATGGTCTGACCAGGATCAAAAGCCTGAATGGAGATAGGTACTTTATGTTGGTTATTGATGATTATACTCAAATGACATGGGTTGCTTTTCTCAGAGAAAAGAATTAGGCCCTGGATAGGTTTAAGGTATTCAAAGAAAGAGTAGAAAATGAAGCAAATCTCAAAATCAAGTGTTTGAGATCTGATAGAGGTGGTGAATTCACTTATGGTGAATTTAATGCATTCTATGAGTTCGCAAGGTATAAAAATATAGTTTTCTACTCCAAGAATCCCTCAGCAGAATGGAGTAGTTGAAAGGAAAAATAGGATAGTACAGAAAGCTACTAGAACTATGATGAAAGAGTCCAATGTACCGGATGTATACTGGAGAGAAGCAATACATACTGTTGTTTATGTTCTTAATAGAGTTCAAATCATACACAACAACACAAAGATACCTTTTGAGTTATGGATGGGTAAGACTCCTACTGTGAAATATTTTAAGGTATTTGGAAGCAGATGCTATATTTTTAGAGATGATGAAAATCTTGAAATGTTTGATGCTAGATGTGATGAAGGAATATTTCTTAGATACTCTACTAGTAGCAAGGCATACAAATGTTTTAACGAAAGGTTGAGAAAGATTATTGAAAGTGCCAATGTGAAAGTTGATGAAGACACACATAGACCTACTGAGATAAGTGAAGTTGAACCTGATGATCCTATCTATGGACATGTACCTGAGGAGAACAAGGAAAAGGAAGAAGAAGAGAAAGAAGAAGAAGAACAATTGGAAGAAGAGGAAGAAGAGAATGAACCAGAACATGCTGCTAGGACTCCTAAGTTTGTATAGAAGAATCATCTGAAAGATCAGATAATTGGAGACAAGAGTGAAGGTGTGAAGAAAAGGAGAAGAGTTGCAACTGAGGTAAATTTGTGTTTACTTCCTAAAATAGAACCTAAATCTATAAAAGAAGCATGCGAAGATGAAGTTTGGATGAGATCTATGAAAGAGGAATTGTAGCAGATAGAAAAGAATCAGACATGGGAAATAATCCCTAGGCTTGTGAAGAAAAATGTGATTGGCTCAAAATGGGTGTTTCAGAATAAGTTGAATGAAAATGGAGAAGTAGTAAGGAATAAGACAAGACTGGTATGTAAAGGATACTCATATGTTGAAGGTATAGATTTTGAAGAAACATTCTCTTGTGGCTAGAATGGAAGATATCATAATGTTTTGGAATTTTCTACCCACAAGGACTTCAAGGTATTGAATGGGAAATGACAATGGTTTAAGAGTTACAAGAACGAAAACTGGGAAAAGGATCAAATTAATGAAATTGAGAAAAGAGTCGAATTAAGAAGGGACCACATGGGATTTCCACGTAAACATTCAACACTTAAAAGTGTGTTGTAGATTAGAGAGCTTCCCTATTAGGGGAGATGATCCAGTAGTTGACCACCCTAACTTAGTGCTTCTAATCAATCCAAATTTTTTACAACTTACTTGGCAAGTCCCCTGCTTATAACTAAGGTTTCAAGGCCACATCAACATGATTTTTGTCAAGGTGTCCAAAAAGGCCTAAGAAAAAAGTGAGACTGATACTTGTGCATTCACAACATGTTTTATTGAGCGTTGATGTGGCATTGCATGATTGGTTGCTTTCTAGATCAAAGGAATACATTTTGTTTAATTATGGGTAGTCATCATCAACACTAACAACTTTAAAGTCACAACTATCAATCCAATATTGATAAAAATATTGGACATTATATAAACAAATACTCTCACAACTATTGAACAATGCTAGGTACTGGTTCATCTCCCTTATTAAAGTTCGAAGAAGTGAAGAATCTATGAAGAAGAACGAAAATAGGACTATATTTTTTGAAGCTCTTTCAATGAGGAGATTATATCTATATTTCTATAAAGTTCATTATAGTAGGATGAGGGCAATGGAAAAGTCCCCTCAAAAGAAACTAACAAAATACGTGATGACATAAAAAAAACTTTGGAGAAAAATAATGCTTCAACTTTTTTAATTTTGTGCCGTTGAACATGTTCTACCACTCGTTCATTCTAATCATTATTATCTTGTCACAGTCATATCTTATCTTGTTGTTTCAAGTGAGGAAATTACATTGTAGGTGCTTGTATGCGGATTACATACTACCTATTCATTTACCTACAATGGCAAGTGGCAAGGCTTATAAATGTTGTAGGGACTATAACGTTTAAACTCAAATTCATTTCTCTTATGCGCTTTTCTGTTATAAGCTAGGCTAGATATTTTATAAAAGCTCATTCTCTCAAATTCAAATATGAGGGTAGAATAATAATAAACATTGACATAGAGGGTAGTTCGAATCCATAGCAATAAACAGTGGAAAAGTTTAGTGTTTGTAAACAACCGTTGAATTGACTTCTTTGTTTCTCTCAAGATCAAAATATTTAAATAAACAGCCCGTGCTTTAACTATAACAACCTGCTCTGTAATCTCTTGTGTAAATATCCCATGAATAGCATGTTGTCTTTTCATGTAACCTTTTGGCATGATGATGTCATTTCATCCTGCAAATAATTGAATCTTCTAGTCAACAAATGGTCACAACATCTTGGGATGGAATGATTAAAATATGGAACATTGATGAAGGCAGAGGTAGTTGGGCAACAAATTTTGGCTCATCTAAGAAGACACCAAGTGCCAGTAAGTATATGAAGAATGGTCATATGATATATTATTAGTATTCATATGGGAGTCTAGCCATATTAATTTTTTGAAAAAGATAAATTTATGTTATATAAAAAAATTGATGGTTACTAATGGACCACCAAATTTACTAAGGCATGGGAAAGTTGACAAAGAAGAAAATCAGATGGTGTAGGCTTAATCATATGAGTATCTTGTTGTTACTTATGCAATGTGAAATAATGATTTGAGTTTGAAAGATGTGCAATGCAATGTAATCAACAATATGAATATAAACTACATAATATTTAACCATTATTTTTATGCTATTGTACATTGATATTTAACCATTGCTTCAAAGAGTTTAATCATGCACATGAGGAGGAAACTAAATTTCGATTGTCAACTTCTATATATATCAAATTATCCAATAATCAAGTGTATGTCCATATACAAAAATGGCATCAACGCCAACTCAAACAAATTTTACAATATGTGGCATATGCCATCTCGGTATCTATTCAAAATTTACATGCCAAAATGTCTATCTCATCCTAAACTACTTGTGGATCATCAAAATGGAGCCTCTTTGAAGCACTTGTTGGCTCAAGGTAGTCGCACAAGAAAAAGTCAAACCACAATTGAGATTAGTTATACTATATAATTTAAAATTGAATAATTAACATAAAAATCAATACACATTGAATTATAATTGAACTCTAAAATTGAAATCTTGATTACCTGAAATATACGTCTCTTTGAAGGGTCAGGAGTCCTAGAATATACCCCTCTCAAAGAACTAACCAAACCAACTTTTGTAACGTCAATCTATATATGTGAACAAAAACATGAAATTGATCCAAGTTAGCATATAATTGTCAGTAATAAGAACATATTTACCAAGCACAAAATAAAATAAACACATACCTCTTTAGGTGTCTCAACACCTCCTCCTTGAGGTGTTTCAACACCTCCTCCTTCAGGCGTTCGAATACCTACTCCTTTGGGTGTTGTGGCACTTATCAACAATGATGTATAGCTCACAACCACCCTATACATAAAATGGCAAGTACATATGAAACTAAGAATCTATGTCAATGTATGCAATCAATAAAAGATCTTATAAATTTTAATTCAATCAAATTTGAGTTCAATTACCTTTCCCTTATCCAACACTGTGCCTCCATAGTCTAGAGAGCGTCGCACCTCACTCACACTAGGTGTTTGCTACAAGCAAAGAGTAAGATAAACATATAAGTTAATATATAATTTCATTATTGACAATTCAAATGACAAGCAAATATACAGTAAAAAAATGTAAATAAGTGAGTGAGAAAATACATATTGTGTCCATGTTGAGGCCAAATGAAATGGCCCTAAGGGTGCTATCAGTCGCCTGTGTGAGCTCCTCCTCAGACATTAACTGTTAAATAGACCATGTAAATAAATATTAGTACTTGATACTATCTCTTATTAATATTCATTTAAAAAAAAATGCAAGTTATGAATTTACACCTTAAATGTTACCTGTGTAACTACTCCAATGTCCACCTCTCTAGTAGGAGAGGACTCTATAGGGTGTGCTTCACTCCCTTGCGTGTGATTTGCTATAATCTCCACATCTTGGATGTCTTAATCAGAAGTGTCTAATGGATGCTCAGGGGGCTGTACAATAGGACCTAAACATATTTGCTGGCACATATTGCAAATATGTGGCACACAAATATGTGGACCTGAGGAGGATGATGCAATAGCACTGGATCCATTGATGCCAAGATCACCAGACTGTGGCTGAGCTACTGAAGAAGCATGGGAAGCCAAAAGACCACTCAAAGAGTGAATGGGCTGGATAGTTTGTGTGGCTGCATCCTCCGTAATATCTGGATGTTGTACTGGAGGTGGCGGAGGAAGGGGAGGATGGGGAACATGTGGGTGCCTAACTACTCTAGCTGCCCCTGGCCTATCCTAAGGCATACCTCTACCAACGCCCTGGAAGGGTTTAATGTCAAAGTAATTGACATGATGCCCTAACAAAAACTTAGCTTATAATTTTTCAATAAAGTAAAAAGGTACATCAAGATTATTGTTGGGTGGTTTATCAAAAACCATACACCAATGATCCCAAAAGTTATTTACTATGCCCCTATGCGTGCACCATTTTATAGAAAGTTTTGGCTTGTTAACATTAACTAGAAAACCAGTGTTGGGGTTAATAAATAAAGAGGCTATTTAGGCTTTTGTTATTTGGAGATCTTTCACATCGTCATAAGACATTCCCCATGAATAGTATTGCCTCATGGTTTCTCGCCACAAATGAAATGCATTATGTTGGGTTGAGAAGGTTTCTACATTTGTAATTATTCTTGTCAATGTGGTTGACATACGGGAGAATCGAGGAATTTTCCTATAAACATCACAAATGCCCCTCAATTGCTCCAATT
Source organism: Sequoia sempervirens (assembly GCA_007258455.2). NCBI lineage: Eukaryota > Viridiplantae > Streptophyta > Pinopsida > Cupressales > Cupressaceae > Sequoia > Sequoia sempervirens. The sequence continues at coordinate 70,071,495 of VDFB02193867.1, read as the reverse complement.
TTTCATGAATTAACTATTCAATTGATGGCTACGGAGGTGGTGGAGCAATTGGAATTTCTTCATTTTCATTCTCAGCTGGTGGATTTTCATTTTCAACTGGTGGAATTTGTGCATTTTCATTCTCAGCAGCCATAATGCCTGATTAAAGTTAAAACATAATTAATCTAAAATTAGACAATATAAATGAAACACTATTTTTAAATCAAAATCCATTAAAAACATCCATTTTTTTATCAAAATCTATTTTGAACTCAATTGTTTCATAAGAATTCAATCAAAAACCCTATTTTGAAAAAAAATCCACAAAAAACATTCATGTTTTTTATAAAAATACATTTTCAATTCAACTTTTTCATGAAAATTCAATCAAAAACCCTATTGTGAAAAAAAATCCACAAAACACTTTCATTTTTTTTATCAAAATCTATTCTAAACTCAATTTTTTCAAAAAAACTCAATCAAAAACCCTATTTTTTAAAAAAATCAACAAAAAACCATATGAAATTATTCAAATCTAAATCAAAATTGAATCAAATCAAATAAAAATTAAAAAACTTACCTTTCCAAATGGAATTTAGCCTATATCGTATATCTGTTACGCGAAGAATGGATGCACTGTGCGCCCACGGGTTCTTCTCAGCCGAATGACTTCAAAAAAGAGAAAAGTTTTTAATATATGCTTTTTACAAATCGGATATCCGATTTGTAAAAATAGGTTTGGTGTTAGGTATGGTGACACCTGAGCTGAAAAAAAGTCAACATGTTCTTTTTGTGTTTTTTCGGTCGATGGAAGACGTGTTTTTTTCTTCATTGCCACTTTTTGGCCCACCACTAAACTGCACATACCATGTATCATGGATTCTAGTATGCTGCATTCGGTGTCCATATGGACCCTTGTGTAGCCTTGTGATATGATGTTTAGTGTTGTAAAATGAATAAAGTGGAATGTCTTGTTTGTCAATGATGGTTACTGGATAAAAATGTGTGTTTGTGGGTCTATTTATGTTATGTTTTTGGAAATGTAGCATTCTACTATATTGATTGCTTAACAGTGTACTAGAAGAGGAGTTGTAAGTGAAGGGAAAAGAAAAAAAGAAATGGTACTACATTTGGAATTGAATACTTTTATATATTTATGAAAAACATGAGATGGTGTGTATTTTTGAATATCAAGTAATCATATGATATGTTTTCCTTGTATGAGAATTTGAAGATGTTTGTATTGGGAATGAAAAATTGAATTAATTGGAGTACCTGCTATAGTTGTTAGTGTTGAAATAGAGTATCTTACTATAAGAAACGTATGGATTTTTCAAATAAAGGTGGTTGGAAATATATTATTTTCAAAAGTGTAGCCAGATAGTGATTTTAATTGTAATGATTTAGAAAGAGGATGTACATTAATTATATATTAGAGAAAATTTGGGACTAATGTGTTTATGTTTCTATATTGCGCCTTGTGACTTTCAGGAGTAAGTTAAGTTTTTGGAGGGGAGAATGCAGTGCCCTTTTGTTCTCACTTGGGATGTGTAGGTAGTCTAGCTAAAGAATCTAAAGAGGAAGATGGAACAAGAGCTTCTGATAGTACTTTTGTGAGTATGAAACACATTGTTTTGTTATTATTATGATGCAAAGATTTATTGAGTAGTTAAGTGATGTAGTAGCATATTGTGGGGATAGGTGGAAAGGGCTGCATCGTACCATTGAATATATGGGGACATACAAGAATGAGATATGGTTGCTAGAGTTCCTTTCCTAGCGCCTTGGCTATTATGAATATGTGCTCTAATTTGTATGTTTGAATGAACAGGTACAAGACATCAGGTCCACCTGGATTCATCGGTCTAAGCATGTCCACTACTCAACAGTAATGTTTATTGGGAGATAGTAACTGGTTAACCTTGTCAAACCTTTACCCTAGCACAGTGTGTCGTTAGTCTATGTGTTGGTCATGTTCTTTATCCATGTTGGTCTTCGTATTTTATTTATTGTGCAAGTTTAATTGTAAGGATTAAATTTTATGTTGTGATTAAGTATTTTATTAGTATGGAGATCTTGGTATAAATTAATTAATTAATTAATTTAAAGTTATATTATAAAGTAATTTTAATTATTAAATTAATTGGGAATTAAAATAAATAAGTTATTTCATTGTAAATTGGATTAAATAAATTGTTTTTTTAATTTTAAATGCATATTTGGGAAAATATCTTAGAAATATTTTAGTTTGTTAAAGAAGAGATATTTGTTGTGTTAACTGGAAGTTAGAAGGTTTTGTTTTCTAATTGTTTTAAAATTGTTTTCTGGAGGAATTGATTAAAATTGTGAGAAAAAAAGGAAGTTGTTTTTCATGGGAAAGAAAGAGAAGTTTTTGGGAAAAATGGTAGAATTGTTTTGAAGTTCTAGAAAATTGTGAATCTTGGAAGCTCTCTGATAAATTTAGGAATCTACTTTTTTGTATTCTTGGCTGTGGATTATATTATGTTATTTGGGAAATGGAAATTCTTCTAGAGGAAGTTTTGGTACTTGAAGATTAAAGGAAGCTTGGAATTAATCTTTTCTTTGTGAATTTTAATTTGAAAGAGATATCTAATGAGATATCTAATTTTATTGTATTGCAAATTGGAAAAGATTCGAAGAAGAATTATTTTATTCTAGAAGCTTTTGTTTTTGAAAGAAATTGTCGTGAATATTGAGCCTCTGTAGATAACAATTTAGATCCTCTATGGAAATTGATTATTTGAAATAGATTTATGCTAAAGAAAATTATAGATAAATCGTAGAGCCTTTGTGAAAATGGAATTGACACTGTAGGAAATTGTAATCCTCTGTGTCAAAATTATTATTCTTCTCTATAGAAAATGATAAATTTCCGTGAAAGATTTAGATCTTTGTAGAAAATGATTTTTAACACAATAGATAATTCAAAAGAAAATATTTGAGAATTTAGGAAACCTCTGTAAATTTGTGAATCTTTTTTATAGAAAATTGTAAAAAAAATAAGCAAAGAGAGAAAGTTACTAAATTAATCATAACTAAACATTTACGAACTAGGTATGATTGATTTTTTTGTGTTAAAATACTTGGTGGCGCACCTTCAGTAAAAGTTTTAGAGAAACCCAGATCCAAACACTAAAGTTATTAAAGTAGCAACAGACTGGTTTTATATTTAATATTATTTGAAAAATGTAAATTAATATATATATATATATTTAGATGGATTTTATTGCTTTAAGTGCATGCAAGCACAAATGGTTAACTTTAAATGATTGATTATTTTAATTGTGGAATTGAATTAATTGGTTTGAGTAGTTGTGAAACTGAGAGTTAAATATTTAGTTCTTATTTCGTTGTTGATTTATTAATTAGAATTAAGTTTAAATGATGTATTTTAATTATGAGATATTGATCTATTGGATTTAAGAAATCTGAATGGTAGTGATTTTAATTACATGAGTTGTTTATTTTAATTACATGTACTTCTGTAATTATGAATTGGGGGATATCTGTTATTGAGAAAGTGTAAGTCTTCTAGAGGTTGTAAAATTATGAAAGAGTTGTTGTGTCCATTATTCACCCTTTGAGATTTCCTTAGGTAGTGCACATATTTGGGATTCAGTATTTGACATCCGTAAGGATGTGTTACCTCTTGAGATGTGGTAGTTATTTGTTATCAATTTTAGTGCACTATCTACCCTTGGGTTGGGAAATAAGTTATTGTGTTGTGAATAGGGGAATGGAAAAATCGTTATCTTGTCTTCTTAAAAGCTAATTGATTTTGCACTAGTGTGCATGTGGGGCCAAAGTTCATAAGAGGTTACCAGGATAACCCAAGATGGGAGCCGGGACCTAGGAAGATCTTCTTAAAATAACCAATGCAACATTTGTGATGACACTCCTCCTATGACAACAGTCGATTGTATTGTATAGTGGTTGTACTTTATTTTGTGATTCTGGAAGCAATGTAACCCTATGTTTTTTATTTACTAGTACTGTGTAGTTTTGTACATTTCCTGTGTCTAGAGGTAGTAGGTTAGTCTTGGTTACTTGTTACTATCTCCTAGCACGGGGGTTGGTCCTACGGGTACCACATGGCTGAGTGGCATGCACCTTACACTGTTGGCTTTACTCTTCATGTTCGTGATGGCAGGATCTTCTAGTCTGAGGAGCTCGTGTGTTTCTATGGATTTGTACTTCTTATATATTCATTGTAACAGTGGACACTATATATTGTATTCCTTATTTGTAATCAAGGAGGATTCTTTGTGTTGTAATTGTAACATTATGTATGATCTATTCATCGTTGGATTAAATGGTATATATTGTTTATATGGTGTTGTATCTATAGAAATATGTTCATTACGTTTCTTTGTGTTAGATTTATTATGAAACAGTGAATGCTTTTTTGTATGACATTATCATCAGTTAATTCTATATACTATGTTTTAGAATAATTTTGTAAGTTTTGAAATTCACATGTAAATGCATTACATGGCTTAGAGGATGTATGTGTTAGAGTATTTTACTTCACTCATCATTGTTACTCTTTTTATGGAAAACAAATTAGTTGTGCTTCCGCAGTGTTGCATCGTCCTCTAGGTTGCGAGACGGGGTTTTACAGTATGTAGAGAAAATGAAAACTAAGAGATAAAAAGTCTTGCTTTGTAAAATTGGAAAACATGATTATTATAATGACATAAATTTAGATGGATTAATAAAGGTATAAAAAATTTATTCATATTTAAAAAATTAAAATATATACTATCTATAGCAACAATTTTTTTGGGCTAGAAATTTATAAATTATAGGTTGAATGGTAAGGCTAACAATTTTTATTGTGGTTTGTATTTTTCTTCTGTGCTTTGTTTGTGCTAGGTTGTTTCCCATCTGTCTTTCACTCTCTTTGTTTATGCTTGTGTTTCTCCTTTTAGTTGTTCGGTGGGTTGAGGTGTTTATGCTTTTTCTTTTGATTGTTTTATTGAACTCATGGGTTTAGGGGCCTTCCCCTACTTTCAATGTAAAAACAATACCATTTAAAATTAAATTATATCAGTAGTCAAATGCTAGGCAAATAAATAAATAAATAAAAAGTCTTACTTTGTAAATTTGGAAAACCTAATTATTATAATGATGAGTTTGTTTATATTAAAAAAGGGTAAAGATCACATGAAAATGAATTATTCACACTTAAAAAATTGGAAAACATTTTACTTATAGCAACACATTTTTTTCACTTATTAAATAGTGACTATTAAAATTCCTAATTAAATAAATAAAGTGATAAGATTAATAGATAAATACTAAGTATGATTGGTTACACTGGAGGATTATATAACTGATAAAATTAATAGATAAATGCTAACCTTATAAAAGACTCAACGATTCATAGCTATATGTAACAAGTAAGTAAATTTTGAAGAGTTTAAATTTTTTCCTAAAATTAGTTGAATTTTTTTTATTACCCACCATTCCATAATAAATCGTTAATGGAAGTAATGGAAGTGTCAAAATCGCTTATATCGGGTGAAAATTGTGTACCAATTAGATTCAAGAGAGTTGATTTTTGAAATATATTTTGTTATATAATTCGCATTTATACATTGATAATAGATTGGAAAAAATCAAATAGAAAAATTACTCAAATTCTCATTGGTAAAAATGAGAGTTATTAATAACTAGTTAAATTTTGATGGTGCCTATAGTTCCCTCACATAAACTCATAAAATGTGAAGTCCACAAGAAAAATCGGCTCATTGAACAAATACAAAGACAGCCAACACATAATACAAGATGATACTAGTGTTTCGTCTTTAAGCAAGCAGGCACGGCACAGAAGTTTTCGAAACAAATTCATAAACTACATAAAATACAAATAAAATTCAACATCAAAACAATATGTTTTTAAATGAAGCTAGCACGTGTTGGGTACCTTAACCTACCCTTTGGAATTCATCGTTATCCTCATGTTCCATCAGCCCCGAAAGAAACGCCATGAAGACAAAGAAAGCCCGCTGTAGCTAACAAACCCTGAAGTGAACGGATAGAGAACCGGCCACGTCAGCTCTCTGAGCCTTTTTATTGGTACCATCATCACCAGACCCGTTTCCGTATTCCACAATAATTGTCTTATATTGCCAAATATGCACATTCTAATATAGAAAACCCTAAATCATCCAGCGCCGGAAAGGGTATGCAGGTAATCACTTTTCCGTCCATTAACTCCGTTACCAATGAACCATAGTTCGACAGATTCGTGTTGCCCTCGTTGAAAGGCTTGTAAACAAAAGCCCAATTGTACGACATTGTGTCCACTGCGGCCTGAAATATGCGAACAAATATGTTACCCATTTACAGCGCCTAATCCATTCGCACTGCCAAATGATAAAATTAGTGATGAGCTTCTTCTACTACACGGGCTAAAAGCTTTGAAATCTTAGGGTCCTGCACCAAGATTGCCCCACCCTCAATTCTGAACACTTGCACAACTGTGTGAAAAATTTCCTAAAAAATTGATTTTGAGAATTGAACAACTAGTTGCAGAAATAAACCTATCATCTCTGAAAAAGACAACAGAAAGAGAAATTACAACCATTAAAACCATTTTAGATAATGTTCTCACGGTTTGCAGCAATTCCTGGAATCCCTTGAACTGTGAGGTTGAGGCGAGAATCATTAGCCGCATTCTCGTTAATATCATCAACGCCGGTGGGGACAGTAACTTTAAATACCTATAAAACCAACAGAATAGATATTGAAAAATCTAAAATTTCATCGCCACGGTTACTCACCATTGTTGTGCACGTCGCAGCTTCAGAGGCTAATTGCGATGAAAATGAAAATGCACGTAACAATGGAGTGAAATGATGTCTCGTCTCTGCAATCAAGTCATACCGAGAAAAACAAATTAGGTATGAGGGTAAGGCACTCGGCTACTTACATGCGCAACGCTACATGGGTAAGTTTGGGAATTGCCCAGAGGTATCTTTGTTAACGCTGCGTTCTTTTGTATTTGATACATTCTTTTCCCTTGCTATACCTGATATTGGTATTAAAGTAGAAATTCCAAGGGTCTTATGATGAGGGTCTATGAATTATTAATCTAGATGTTATAGTTTTCTATTTTTCTATGATGGATATTTGATTAATCATTAATGAATACTGAGTTAAATTATAATTCGCTGAAATGTTTGATTTGATTAATAATTCTAAACTAATATTTAATCAAAATGATGCTTTTAGATAATTAATTTGAGAATTAGTATTTTATATTAGCATGTGTTTAGATAATAATGAATTCAAATTAAGTAAAAAGTAATTAGTGCTGTAAGAATTTGTAAATTATTATTTTTGATTGATAGTGTGACTAATATCAATCATTGATAATAACAATCAAAGCTATTAAAAACAAGGTCGTGATGTTGGGAAGTTCTTGTCAAATGCTGGCAAGGTGGTTTTGTTTTTATGACTTGGAGATAAATTAAGAAAAACATTGGTTTAGTCAAATTGGGGTCAGGCCTATAAGCATTGACCCTTTTTTTGAACTTTTTTCTATTTTGGTGCTTTCTTTGCCACCAATGCTTTGACTAGTGGGTATAAACTTTGTGGCAGTGCTACAATAGGCTATCAAATAAGGACATATGTCAAATGAGGTTCTAACACTTTTTCATGTAGTATTTTGTTCCCCTCTACTACTGTGTTTGTTTACATTGTTAGTATCTTGACAAAGAACTTGCTAAAATAAAAATGATTAAATTCCCTTCAATCCATGCATCAATCATACCTAAAAATCTTCATGAGATAGTAGGGTGTCAACTAAAAAAGAAACATGGATAAAATTCTTTTGGAGGCATTCATCATTACAGAAGCATCTTGACATTAACCTTGGCTCTAAATTGACTTTTTCTTAATAGAATGGAATTCCAATATTAGAAAAAACTAATGAATAGAATGGTCCTAAACCAACTGTGAAAAAAAGAAGAAGCTAAACATATAGATAAAATATAGCTAAACATCGAGATAAAATTTAGATCACATGCAACACCTTGTACAGACTTTAGCTTCACATTTATTAGTACAATGCAATTTGATGTACTATTTGGAGTAGATATATTTAATTAATCATGGTGAATTTGTCAAAGAAGAAAGGACCTTTGTTGCAATGTCTGTTTTTGTTCTATTTTCTTCCCAAGGTTTGCAAGAAAGTACCTTCGTTGAAGTGTTTGCTTCTTTTCAATTCACAAAATAAGGTTTACAAAACAAGACAATACCTTTGTCGCAATGTTCACTTCTTTTCTATTTGCTTTGCTTTGATGAGTAAATAAATATTTTAAAACTACTCCTTAATATAAATAGCATAATTGTGCATCATACCTATATAATAGCTTACCATAATAATAATCTAAAAATAAAAATATATGAATGCCTGTATTTATTTACTTATCTTAAATTGAAATTGTGTTCAGATAGTTATATTATTTTTATCTAAGAAAAAAAGATGTTAACATATTTATTTATGCTTAGTTATACTCAAAACATACATGGAATGATACTTTAATGTCACCAATCTAAATCCCCATTACCTCACACTAAATACACTTAAAGAAAAGTAATCATAGAAAATATAAATGAAGGCTTTAAAAAAAATAAAATCAAAAGATATAACTTGCTTATCTATCTTATATATGATTATCTTATCTCATTATACTCTTATGAAAGAAAAAAATCACAATAATTCTATTAAAAAAAATTATATTATCTTATATTTTATTTATTTTATGTCATATTTTTATTATTATTTAATTAATTATATGTAATATAAAATAATTTCAGAAATGTTATATTTGAGTAATTCATATATAGCCTATACAATAACCCATATACAATTAATCTTATATTTTAGTGATTAATCTATATAAAATTAATATTATTTACCAAGTAGTAGGTTTGAGATTGGGAAGTGTCTTGCATTACTTTGTTTCTTTCACATTGAGTCAAACATCTATTTTACAAGGTCTACTATGGACATAAAATTCCATTTTCACTCTTTTTGGTGTCCCCTAAAGTCCTAGGTCCCAAGATCAAGGGTTGGGTTTCTTATTGAGGGAAAAAATCTTCCTTTGTGTGAATTTTGCTTTCTTTTACTACCATTTTAAAAGGTGAAGAAAATGGGATTTATTTTTTTTGGGGGTGGGGGCGGGAAGGAGTTTTGTGAAGAATAAACTAAGAGGGTGGGAAGTATCACCCTCACAATGAAATGTAAGAGATGCATATTTCTTCATATTATTCACATTTCTAGAATTTTTTGTAAGATGGGGGCTCATTTGGTTGGATCGAGAAGAAAAAAGGTTAGGCTTATTCATATCTTCTATGGTTAGTTGCTCATCCTTTAAGAGGTAAAATCTTCATGTCTTAATTATTTGTTTACTACCATTTTGTTGGATTAACTTTGTAAGGTTAGTTGAATTGGGTGTGACCATTGTAAAATCTTATTCATATATGAGTACTCATACCTGTCCTTAGTTGAGAGAAATGCTAGGTTGATGTGTTGTATATTTTATTTTGTGATATAATTGTGGGTTGTATATTATTCATCATACAATCCTATTGTACTTTCAATCATGATTTACCCAAATACTATATCCTCATAGAACTATAGTTGATAAGGGGCTATTCATGATCATTCATGTGATGTATCTATATTATTTATTGCATGTTTAGATAATAATTTATTCAAATTAATAGAAAAATATTTATGTATTGTAATAATCTATAGACTATTATTTTTTATTGATAATGTGAATAATATCAATCATTAATAATAGCAATCAAATCTATAAAAAATAAACTAAACATCAATGCAAAAATGAATGAAGCCATGACACACAAGCCAATCATCTATCATGTAAGCCATGAAATATACACTACCATTGAATCATTAATACCTTTTTGACATGGAAATGAAGGAGAAGATTAAGTGAATTTGGGTCTTTTTTTTCTTGGAACTTTCTTCCTCTTATAAGTAAAAATTCATGTACTTTTATCACTTGGACTAGCAATAGCAAAAAAAGGGAAGTCTAAAGAACATAACTATTAGATCTATTTTTCAAAAGAGAGATTGGAGGATGCATCCTACACTAATGGATACTATAAATTACTCATGAACCTAGGCAATTTTTTTTTTTTGTTTGAGTGGGATCAAATTACATATGATGGGGAAGAACATCTCTCCACCATGCAGTCTAAAAATTTGATATGTGCTTGAAATTAGTGTAGCCTATAATAACATGAGCTATTTTATAAAACTTTGATAGTGAAAATTTAGGTAATTATAGTTCAAAGGTTGAGTATAACAATAAAAAAATGAATTTTAGAGTAATATCTATAAGAAGGTTCTCCAAAATAAACCAAATGTATGAGAAAAATGAAAGAGTGAAATTATAAGTGTCTTTATCTCTCATCCAAAACCAACCTAGTGATTCATTAATTTCTTCAAAGAATGAGGCAATTTAATAATGAAAATAAATATTTGTGAGATGAATGAAAATAATAATAAGATTAAATGATTTAGTAGTGAGATTGGAAGAAAAATACTAAGTTTTATCATGAGCGTGTGATAGAAATATCCAAAATTAATCCTATGATAACAAAAAAATCTTAATAGTAAAAACAATGATAAAAATACCCATGCATAAAGGTAAATATTTATATTACCTTCCATTATAAATGACCGTATTTAAAAAATCTATTTTTTATTTAACAAAGTCTAGGACAAAATCAATTGAATCAACCAAAAAAAAACTATGTCACCTTGAGTCACTTATTCTTGAAAAACTAGAATATGATAATTTTATCAAAGGAGATGACCTTAATCTTCCTTTAGGAGGAATTCTATAATCTCATTTTTAATGACTTGTGAAGTAGTGATTCCCAAATGCAATATTTTATAACAACGACCCTATTTCATAGGGACCTATCTCTTGAAGAGAAACACATTAGTGAGGGATTTTCATTAGCATATAGAATTTTAATAGATTAAGAAATTGAATCATAACTAGCAATTATTGCTCTTGATATAGGTGAATTATCAAGTAAATAATAATCTGTTAATAAACAAAATTAATGTTGTTGATATAGGTAAATGAGCAAGTAAACTAGTTTATATATCTTATTCAATAATCTATCTAAATAATGCCGAGAGACATCTTTATTGGACATATGAATTGTTGTGAGTATTTATATTATTATGTAATATTATTTTGTGCATAAATTTTTCTATTTTTTTATATGATTAATTAAATATTTAATTTGAAAATAATTTATTAAATTTTTATTATATTATAATTATTTAAAAATAATGATTCAAAATAACATGGAATGAAATGTTGATATAAGTAGTTATTTTTAAAAAGAAAATTGCTTCATAATTATAGGTTGTGAAAACCTTGCATTTATTAGACATTTTTAGGACAATAAAAGTGACTTTTTTTTCAATGCTTGGGCAAAAAAAAATTGAGGGAAGGGGCGGTGTGGGAGATTTTGTTTAACAAGTTATGATGTAGATAACTCTATTGTGTAGGAAGAAATAAATTATTAGACATGAGCAAAATTAGTAGTTGAAAAACAAACTTCCCAAATTTCTAGTACAATGGAAAATTTGCCAAACCTCATATAAATCTCTAGTACAATGGGAAAAAAAAATCAAAAAAACATCCTAGGCTGCTAATTCCTATCATTTTTCTCCTCAAACAACTCAATATGGCTCCTAAGAGTTGAATCCAACCTCAATTGTAACCAATTGGAAAGAAATTTCTAGTACAATGGGAAACTTGCCAAACTTCATATAAATCTCGATTACTTTTGGAAAACAACATCCTAGGCTATTAATTCCTATCATTTTTCTCCTCAAGAAACTCAAGATGGTCCTAAGAGTTGAATCCAACCCCAACTGTAACCAATTGGAAAGTCACACAAAGATCCATACGGTTTTTAAATTCTCTCACCCAATCTCCTAGCATGTAGGAAACTCAATTGGCTAGTAGGAAAGTCCCATAATGCAACCTCCCGAAGAAGAAGAGAGTGTTAGAAAATCCTTAAATTGGCTGTCATTCTTGCCACTAATAGTTTACATTGCAACCTCCTGAAGAAGAAGAGAGTGTTAGAAAAGCCTTAAACTGGCTACCATTCTTGCCACTAATAGTTTACATCAAATCCTATCTTTTTATGAAATTTTACATCTGGCTTTTATGTGAAAGGTGGCAAGCTTTCCTATTTCATGGAAATTTGTATGGGCTAGTTTAGTTTATCAAATAGTAAAACATCTAATTCTATATATACAAACCCAAGTTTATTGGTAATTAAGCGGTTGTAATCACATTTTAGATTAAATCTTAGGCGTGGTTTGTTCATATCATTTTGAATTCTTATAAATTAAAACTATGTTTTCTTGTGAATTCTTCAATATAAATAAAGAATGCATTTGAATTCACTCCCAAGTTTAATCATATAATGTAAGATACTAAATTTGAACAATATAGAAATTATAAATGAAAAATAATTTCCCTTGCCTTGAAAAACCAAAACCTACAAGGCATATGAAAAATAAATTATAAAATATTTTAAAGACTTTACATTTGGGAATGAAAACAATTTCTTTCACATTTGTTTGTTTGTTTGGACTATAATCATGTTCCAATGATCATGTATTCATTGCAACTTTTGGTTCCCACCGCAAAGGTGCATCAAAATTCCAGACTCATTCACATGCACATAAAAATTTAATCCAAAAGTCATGGTTTCTAGTTTGCACCAACCATCCCTAGTTTGTACTAACACTTGGTTACATTTCCAATCTCATTGGTCCCAGGGATGTTGATGGTTTCTAGTTTGCAACAGCCATCCCTACTTTGTACTAACACTTGGTTACATTTCCAATCTCATTGGTCCTAAGGATGTTGGTGGTATCAACCACAACCAAATTTGATTCAAATTATTCAGGTCATATTCATTCTAGAAGGTTCCATTCTACACATTACCAAAATACACATTTTATTTAACATCAAGTTAGTATTTTTTGGCAAAGAACTTATCTTAGCTCACATATTAATAAAGGATTTGATGACAAGACAAGAGCACTATATTGTAATATCATATGAAATTTTTGTGTGATTGTAATATCATATGAGAATTTTCTAATTCACACATAATTGTTCCCATATCTCTTTGAAGGCGAAGCTCTCATGTTGTAAGCCCAGGTTGTGGAAAATTGTAATGCATTTCATAAATGTCCATCCTAAATTTAACCCTCTAGCCACATGACTGCATCATTGGGAGTGAAAATTTTGAAAAAAATAGGGCCATGCTTTGTCTCATGATAATCCCTATAGATTAAGGAAGGGATGTAACACTATTGTACACAATCCTAATTGTAGGTAAGAGATGTAATAATATTTATTGAAGATGGATTAATAATATTTGTTGAAGATGGATTTAACAGCCATTTCATGTTTTTGATAAAGGAAAAAATAGGTTTTATAGGGACCCGAAACCACAAACTTTACACCATAAAATAGGAAAGGACAAAAAAGTCCAACGAATTAAATAGGCTGCAAAAAAAGAAAAACCCTGAAAAAATAGCAGCCAACCAAAAAAAGCCAGAAAGGACCACCAAAGAGCCAGTCAAGGGACATACCAAAAAACTAGCAACAACTAATCCAGAGTCTTTAGAACTTTCTCAGTCTCGGCCTCCAAATCCTGCATATCCTGGACTCCCTTCTTGAAAGTTTGAATCATCTGTGGCATGGGGGGTGCTTTCCTTCTCAGATTAGCCCTGGTTCTCTTCGAAATCCCTATGTCCTCTTCCTAGTTTTTATTTTTAACCTCTTCCAAGTCAATAACCAAGGACCCCTGTTGAGCTTTATCTAGTTTTTTAGTCATTTCATTGATGATGATAGCATTATGTCTTGCCATTCTACTATTCTGTTTAGTAATTATCTTCGCAACATTTTTTATTTTTTCAAAGTCAATTTCTATCCTTTTTTCCTTACCCGCATTGTCCTGGACCTCCTTACTAGTAGCGTTCTCATTACCCTCTTCATCCTTCTTGCATAACGCAGAAACCTTAGCTCTCACTTCTTCCAATTTACTCTAGAGGGACTAGTTTTTTATTTTTAGGTCCTTAATTTCATGAAAGACCAATTTTGACATTCTGAAGTGGTCCATGACATTATTCCTAGCTATGCCCAGAAAATAAGCAGTAGTGATAGGGAAGGGTTGGATGGAACACTCACTGTCCCATGCTCTGGGTCACACCTTGGCAAACCCCTTTGGTGTCACTCTCCACCTTCTTAACCTATAGGCCCTATAGATTGTTAGGCACCCCTGGTTCTCCTGGCCAACCCTCCTATCATCTACATTCACCTAACCAAGCCAATCTTGGTGCTTTATCCTCCATTCTCTCCTTAACCCTTAATCTTCCTAAAGGCTAGCTAACTCTCCAAACCTCACTAACTTGTTGCAGGGGCGTGTAGTGTCTTCTATAGCTCCAGAACCATCCCTCTATGGTTCTTGATCAATCACAAGACTTCAAGTCCTCATCGCTTCCACTAAACCCTATTCTAGGGTTTAAAAAGGGCTAGTAGCCCTTGAGCCCCTATTAGGCCTCTTAACCCGAGAGAATAGGCTAAATCTCCTATTTGACTAATGAACAACACAAACTTCCTTCTGAGACCCTAGTTCATTTTCTAACCTCTCAAGGATTTTTGAGGTTTTAGGCTTTCTCAGTCCGTACACAGGCGTAACCCTGATTTTGTGAGAATTAGGGCTTTTTAGGCCATTTCTTGACCTCACCATGAACTGTCTGCTTCTTTTAGCCACCAAATGGGCTAGTGAAGAATCTGCCTTCCTGAAAAAACTTTGTAAGGTCTCCTGCTTCCACCACACACCTTGGGTTGATAGGGAATTAGCAACCCTGCAACATTAGGACTTGGTTTGCACTGTCTTTCCTAGTCGAGCATAGTCAAGCTCACCTAGGAGAAGACCTTTACCATGTAACCATGCTTCCTACAATCTCCTAAACCTATCCTATATACAAGCATGGAGCTTAGCCTCATTTCCCATGGACTATACACCAGGTATAATGGAAAACAAAGGTCTAAGACTCCATGAATAACAGCCTGTTTGACTGATCAACAAAGAAAAGAAACAAAACCTATTAAGAACAAAGCTTGGGAACGATGAAACAACACCTCTAAAGACTACACAAAACTTGTAAAATGAATACCACATGTGCTACACATTGTTCAATACCAGAAACTCTCCATTAACATAGTAAAAGAACTAAAAAAATAGAAAAATTGCAAGAACTTCAATGTTTTTTCATATAACAGCAAACTTCAAAATGAAAGAAAAGCTTCTCCAACCCCTAAAATAGGTCGAAGTACACCTTTTAAAGGTTCATAAGGTGGTTACATTTCCCTTGGTTGGACATAACCACCACAATAGGCCAAAATTGCACAAATGCAACATTTTGGACTTTATTTCTGACTCCTAGTGAAACCTACTGAAACAAACTGAGAAACTCATCCACTCAACTATAAGTTACTGATCAACCTTCGTCCTAACATCTTCTAACATCTCACAACTCAAAACTAAATGGTCAACATGACCTTAAACATCAATTCTTCGTAGGCTTCCAAAATTTTCCTAGTGTTTCCAAATGCCTCCTAGGTGCTCCTGCACCAAGTAGGTTCCCTATCAAGATTGAGGCAATTTTTAGCAGTGTCAGAGGCTCCAGGGGACCCAATTCTATCATCTCTATCCATCAACAAGACAGAAGAGGAAGAATTGTTATTTGCGCCAGGTTCCTCAGAATTAGGAGAATCTTCAAAGTACAAAACAAGGTTTAGCAAGGAAATTCTTTCTGGCACCTTTGGCTTTGGGGGTAGAACTTCCAGGCTCAGAAGCAAGGAAAACTTTAACAGCCTGGGCATTACAGACTTGGATTTTCTTCCTAGTCTAGATAGTGGGAGGGTCCAGGATGGTACTTAACGGACTCAAATTAGGTTTATTCCCCGAACATCTAGGTTATGTGTCATCATCCTTAGAAGCCGAAGAGGCATCCAAGTTAACAAGGACCGACATTTTTTGGAAATGTTCAAAAATTAATCTTATCAGACTAGTATGTAATATAGGAAATCTTTTAGGGTTTTTCTTATGGTCTTCCAGACTCTTTTTTAAGGAACATAGTAAGTAGTAGGGGAGAGAAACCCTGACCTTATAGAAAGAATGATTGAGCTAGGAATAATGATAGTCGTAGACCCTAGTGAATCATCCATCCAGGGTGATATACTCCATAATGATGCGAAGAACTTTTCTCCATATAGTTTTAATAGTGTCGACCTTGAAGTAACTATTGGAAACTTTCACAAGTTTCAATTTTTCCTTGTCTTTCTTTGGAAATCTAACCATCGCTTCATCAAAGAAGTTTTTGTCTTGAAAAAATTTATGTCCTTCAGTGGACATACCAGTCACTTCAGCGATGAGATTTTCATCAAGCTTAACTTTCTTGCCAAAAAGGTTTATTTCACCATTGTTCTAATTCTTCTCAAAAAGCTTTGTAGCTTCCTAATTAGACCCATGGAGTTTCTCTAGAAAAGGGAGTAAACCCCCACTTTTAACTTTGTTCCACACTTTATTGTTTCTTGTGTGCATCTCAAAGCTTTTTGGCTCAACTCTTTTTCTTTCTCCTCCCATTTTATCAAGCATAGTAATGTAGACAAAGACAAAATCTTGGTGCAAAATGGTCTCTCCAAGCCTGTGAGCCCACAAAGCATGCCGAGCAAACTTACAAGAAAAGCTAATTAGCTTGGCCCCATGCAATCTAATGATAGCGATGTACTTACGCCATTCTATCATCATGATTGAGGTGACACACATCTTTCCCATGTGACGCATCATAGTTCAATAAGGCTCAGACATCAACACCTAAATCACTGATATTCAGCCATGTGCACTATCCTTTACTTATAACCCCTTCATTCGCAAAAAAGTGTGCCACAACATTGGCTTCTCTATAGGCAGGTGATAGCTTTATATTATCAAACTTAGCTAAGGTTGAAATAGCATCGTCAATCCAAGACTTTATGGTCCACGATGGGGGGGACCTACCTAGAAGACATTCAATAATATTTTTTGAATCCCCTTCAAGCCAAAGGTTTTTAAAATTTAGACTATGAGCCAAATTTATTACATGAAAAGCTCTGACAACATCAGCCAAATGATTGGTTTGTGAGCCAAGGGGGGTAGCAATCGCACCTAGAAAATTTCCAAAAGAATCCCTTATAACTTCGCCACATCCCACCACACCAGAATTTCCTTTAGCCGCCCCATCAAAGTTGGCTTTGATCCATCCGTTAGGTGGAAAATTCTAGCAGACACCCTCCTTGTCCTTCTTAATATGTTTAGGAGCACAGGAAATATCATGACTAATTTTCCATTCCTTAGCAATTGTTAGATCATAGGAAGAACAAACCACTTTCTTGAGATTACAATCCTTCTGGGGGATTGTATTGAAGTTTTCTTTCATTAATTTGATTATTTTGTCAAACACTATGACCTTTAAAGATTCCTTATCCCTATAAATTATATTTTTTCATTCTTTCCAAAGACCCCAAGCAACATGAGGGAGGGAAAAATCCGACAGCTTCTGTAGTGTTGGGTTGTGTGTATGGGATTTCCATTGGATGAAAAAGTCTTCAATTGATGAGGGGAACACCCAAGAGAATTTCCAGTAACAGAGAAGTTTTTCCCAAATTGAGGCAGCAAATGGACAATGAAGAAACAAATGACAAACTGACTCTACCTCCATCTTGCAGAGATAACATCTATTAGGTATTTGAAAACCTCACTTGTAGAGATTATCAACCGTAAGCACTGTGTTTTGAAGAAGGATCTGAAGTAGATGCCGAATTTAGGTAAAAGGTGTTTGATCCAAGCATTCGACCAGAAAGGGGGGGGGAACCTGGGTAGAAGACAACTTGGAAAAAGCCGACGAAACAAAGTAGTTACTTGAGGGTTCATCTTTCCAAACAAGATAGTCTTCTGTCTAATCATGGCAAAGTATGACAACCAGTAGGGAGGATTGAACTGGAGCAAGAACCTGACTAACAAGACATAGATCCACCCATTTTCTATTCTTCCAATAATATTTAACATACAAAGGGTAAGTGCACAAAGTTGAGTCCACGAAACGTGGAAGTTTTTGCCTTAGGCAAAAAAATGAATTCGGCTTCCAAAAAATGGGATCCCGCTTTTTAATAAACAGGATCCCGTTTTTAAAAAACGGGATCCCGTTTAGCTTCGGGATCCCGAGCCTAAGTTTAAAAACGGATCCCGCTTTCAGAAATTTCCATTTTTGGAAAATTTCAAAACGGGATCCTGTTTTGAAAATTTTCCAAAAACGGAAATTTCCAAAATGGAAAGTTTTTAAAACGGGATCCTGTTTCGAAAATTTCCAAAAATAGAAACTTTTATCTCTTTTTGAAAAATTTCATTTTGAAAGTTTTGAAAACGGGATCCCGTTTTGAAAACTTTCCATTTTTGGAAATTTTCGTTTTTGAAGAATTTCAAAACGGATCCGTTTTACAAAACGGGATCCCGTTTCATAGAACTATAAAAAATGGTATTTTTATGAAACGGGATCCCGTTTTGAAACGAGATCCCGTTTTTTAAATTATGAATTTTTTGAGCGGGTTTTTTGGCTTGTTTTTTGGTTCGGAAAATGGCTTGGGGACCCGAACCTAAGCTTTGGACCTAGTTTGACTTGCAACTTGAAGGTCCTATTAATGTCACAGGAAAATAATGACTTTGGACATATGTTTGAAGACCTATTTTGCATAATTTTTTTACGAAATTGAAACCCATTATAGATGAGACAGTGCAGATTCCAAATATGTAATTTTTTTAATAATTTGATTATTTTTTCTATTTTTCAATTAATTTCTAATGAAACTAGTCCATAAACTTGAATTATCGGTTTTTTTAGTATTTTAATAACTTTTGATCAACATAAAATTTTGATGAACGGATTGCACGAGAGCAAAATTTAGACAATTCTTTTCAGTTTAAAAAAAAAAAAATCAAAAAATGATAAGTTTAGGTCATCTTATGCGTGTCGTACACGACGATTTTTCAAAATGACAAATATGCCTAATAAATATTTAATAAAAAAAAAAGTATTCAATAAAAAATTATAAAAAAATATTAAAAGCAAGCTTTAGTGAGTCACAAAACTTTTCCCAAAAGGATTTAGAAAAATATGATAATTTAGGTCAAAATATGGATGTCGTACACGTGCATGGTATGGTATAAAAAAGTGACTTTTAAACAGTGGTTTTTAGAAACGCCTATTGAAATTCAATTTTTACAATCTGGGTATTGAAATAAATTACATATTTGGAAACTAGACTCCGAGTACTACATTTTATGATTAGTGACTTTTTCGAAGATTCCATCTCTAAGTGCTTCAAATTTTAAGGTCAAAGTGTCAAATTCTAAAAATTAGGGAAAACACTTCCACTTTTTGGCCAAAAAGTGGACTCAACTTCTTGCACACACCCCAAACCAAAGAGAGTTTTACAAATCTCAACCCACCTGCGAAAAGGTTCAATTTTGGCAAGGGGCTCCTTGAACAACCATCTATCATCCCATAATCTTGTTTGGTTTCCACTCCTGACTTGCTAACCCACTCCTATTTCAGTCACTTTTCTACCAGTAATCAAGTTATTCCAACAGGTTAAACCTCTAGGTAGAAGATGGGATTCCGTCATGATTGTAAGAGATCTATTTTTGAAAAAGGAAAAACTAGGTTTTGAATGGACCCGAAACCATGTACAGCATGTTTTGAATGGACTCGAAACCATCAAGTTTTAAGTGGACCCAAAGCCCACCCCAAGGAGAACAAGCTACTCAAAGAAAGAATCAAAAACATCCAGCAGCTCACCGGGGATGAAAAAATGCCAGCAACCTGCCACAAGCCAACAGGTTGCCTAGAAAAACAACCAAGAAATCACATGAATCTTGGCATTGTTGGTTTTGACGGGACCAACAACCCACTACACTCAATAGTTATAGACAAGACCAACAGTCCATAACACGAGGTTTTGATAGGGACCTTAAACCCAAATATGTAACTTTTCACAATACAAATAAGGAACAAAGCTCCACCAACCGAAGTAGTAGAGTCCAGCAGCCCACCCCTTCCATCTTTATAGGACAGGTAAACACAGAAGCACAGAGCACCAGCTATATCCTTTAAAAGACATATTCTCTCCACCTCTAAAGGAAAGAACTCCAAACTTCTCATGGCTGCAACATTCAAAAACCTTGGGATTGAATAACACAAAGATCTGCTTCCTAATCAAAATCTCCACCTCCATAGAAGATAAGGAAAAGAACATAGCATGTAGGTCCTCATCAAAACCTAGGCCACCATAAAATAGGGCTTCAATAGCCCCCCAACAGCCTTTCCAAGCACAACTAGCAGCATCCCACTCCACCTCTATAGGAGAAAAGTCACTTTCGGCCTCCACCATCTCCCCCTTAATAGAAGATAGGACCACCTCCATAGGAAAGACCAAAAAAACCCAAGGATGCGCCACAAGAGGCTTGAAAAGTAAAGCCATGGAACCAAGAAGGCGAGGGACAAAAAACCCCCACTACAACAATACCCAGAGGTCACAAATAGTAAAAAGAGAAACACAGACCCCATTCTAAAAAAGAAAACACCCCAAAGAGGCCCCGAAGGACTCCAAGCCAAACACACCTATCCCAGTAAAACAAAAAATGCTTTAGGGAAAAAGGAGAGACAAGAAACAAAAAAACCAATGTTTTCCTGCCAAAGGGACAAAGCAAAAGTAGAGGCAAACAAAGCAACCCTCAGATAAGCAAACCTTGCAGAAAAAACACCAGCAACAACACCCCCACACAGTAAAAGGAAACCAGATGAAAACAGGCCAAAGAGGAGTTGAGAAACTACCATAATTCTGTGACACGGACTGAGAACAGATGATGGAAACAAAAGCCCTAAAATACACAATTTTGAAGCTCACCTAGTCAGGGAAATGCCATCTACCACACAGTCCCACAGAAAAACAGGAAACTTCCAAACTCCCAAGCAATAAAAGAAGATCAAAAGAAGGCAGGGGTCCAAGATTAAAAAAGAAGCCGACCCATCTATAAACCACCAACACAAATAGAGGAGGAAGGTCCACCACCAGAGAGGAGAAAGAGACCACCCCTCAGAAGAAGGTGCACAAACCACCTCAAGAATACTGATGCCAGGGGCAGATCTAGCCTCAGACACGGTCTAGGCTTCCCATGGATGCCCAGCCAGCCTCAGAGAGAGAGAAAGGCACCGGCAGACAACCAAAGCCTTCCTCTACCCACCAGAAAACCATGAAGCCAACCTGCCATGAACAGGGCAAACCCCACCAGCATGATTCCTCCCACCGTCATCATCTTCTTCGTCTGAATCTTCATCTCCTGCCTATGCATAATTTGAATTGCTTCATCTGCTTCCTATCCCGCCTGAGCGCTCCATGAATAGTAGTGTCGATTGTAAGAGATATGTTATTCTCCAAATATTTTCTTTTCAGAATTTGAGTCCATTCCCCTGAGGATGAAAATAGTCTCCAAATTTGTTTAGCGAGAAGAGTCTTGTTAACCATTCTAATTTTTCTAAGACTTAAATCACCGGCCTTTTTAGGTCTGCACACCAAATCCCACCCTATTAAAGGCAACCTTTTTCTTTCTTCAACACCCAACCAAAGAAATATTTTTTGAATCTTTTCAATAGCATCTGCAAACTTGGCAGGGATTTTAAAAAGGCTTAAGGCATAAATCAAAAGATTCTAAAGAGTAGCTTTGAGGAGCTATAATTTATTAACTTGACTTAGAAGAGCTCCTTTCCATCTAGTAAGCTTCTTCCTAAACCTCTCAACCAATGAAATCCAAAAGGAATTCAGAGGTTTAAGGCTTAAAGGTAAACCTAGATAGGTGGCAGGTAAAGACTCCACCCTGCAACCTAGGATTCTGGCAATTTTATTTTGTCTATTTTTAGGAGTATTAAAGAAGAAGAGAGAGCTCTTTTGCTTGTTAATCCGCTGGCTAGATGCCCTCCCATACACATCCAACAGATTTTTCAAAGTCTTTCCCTCTGAAACAGTAGATCTTCCCAAGAGCATGCTATCATCACCAAATTGTTGATGAGAACAGATCAAATTGCTAGAAGATGGTTTAAGACCAACGAGGGATCTTTGATCTATCAGCCTTTTCAAATTTCTTCCAAGACTTTTATCCATAATAGTAAATAAAATAGGAGAAATAGGATCTCCTTGTCTTAGTCCTGTGGAGCTTTGAAATTGAGGGAGATCCATTAACCATGATAGAGATTGAAGCTGTAGACACAAGCTGCTCCACCAACTAAAGAACCCCATTATTGAACCCAAACGCCTTTAAAATTTTAAACAATAATTTCCAGTCAACTCTATCATAGGCTTTCGATATATCAAGCTTTAAGAGGAAGCCTTCAGTCTTTGACTCCACTAGGGAATGGATATTATCATGCATAATGACTATTAAATCAAGGATCTATCTACTAGGGACACATCCATTCTGTTGAGGTGAAATCAGAGTAGGCAATAGTGTTAGAAATTTGGAAGTCATAACCTTCAATATGATTTTGTAGATAGAGTTACAGAGGCTAATGGGTTTGAAAGCATCGAAGTCCACCACTCCAGGCTTCTTGGGAATAAGGACCAGAAAAGTAGCATTTAACTCTTTTAGGAGACTTCTGGACCCAAAAATTTTTTTAACAGCATTCACCACATCCTCTCCAACAATCTCCCAAAACCATTGAAAGAAGAACATAGGAAACCCATCAAGACCCAGAGCTTTACTCCCTTCAAAGGAAAAGACATCCTTCCTAACTTCCTCACTAGAGGGAATAGCAGTGAGCTTAGAATTATCTTCCGGATTAATCACATTAGGTATAGCCTCTATCAAATGATCCTGATCATTTTGGTTAGTTTCCTCATTCTCAAAAAGAATATTTTTGAAGAAAATAGCAGCTTGCCTTCTAATATCCCCCTCCTCCTCAAACTGGTTACCATCAACTTCAATAAGAGATATTTTGTTAACCACCCTGTGTTTTGAGGCTGACAAGTGAAAGTACTTGGTTTTTTTGTCACCAGCGGATAACCATAAAGCTCTAGATCTTTGTCTCCATAACTCCTCTTCTTTAGAAATAATGCCATGCATCTTAATAAGGAGTTTGTTCTCTTTTTTCTTAATATCATTCAAGTATCCTTCCTTCTAGATTTTATTTTGGATCTCCCCCAACTCCATTTGAAGATTAGATTTAATCCTAAAAATGTTACCAAAAGACTCTTTTTTCCATTTTTTTAAATTGAATTTAACTTCCCTGAGTTTTTTGGCAACTCTAAACATAGTTGTCCTAGAGATATTAATGTTCCACCATTTCCTAATTTCCTCTTTAAAAAGAGAATGGGAAAACCACATTTTTTCTAATCTGAAGGGGATGTTTTTCTTTATCTTTAAAGGATCGGCAACAAAACTTATGGGAAAGTGCTCAGATCCAATCCTTTAAAGGGATTTAAGAGAACAATAATAGTTTAAGAACCATTGGTTAGAAATTAAAGTTATATCTAATCTAACCTGGATCAAATCCATACCATTTCTGCAATTCAACCAGGTATAGGAAGCACCCTACAAATCTAGATCAATCAATGCCTGATTATTGATAAAGTTCTGAAGATACTTTCTGCATTGATCTGGGATCCTCCAATTTTTTCTTCATTCAATAAGGGAGTATTAAAGTCTCCCATGACAACCCAAGAATCACTGTTAAAAATCCTTCAGAAAGCAGCCAGATCCAACTAGCAAGATTTTCTAGTACCTTTTCCATTGGGAGCATAGATATTTGATTGAATCCAACTGAAATTGTCCCTAATGTGGGTGAATCTAGTAGCAATGTGGTTTGAACCATCCAAAATTGGATCCCCTTTGATAATGTGACTATTCTAGAAAGTGGCAATACATCCTGAAGCACCATTTGAGTTATTGCCATGTATACCACAGTACTGAAACAATTTTATCTTTTCCACTTTTTCCTTCGACATTTTAGTTTCCTGAATAAGGAGAATATTTGGCTTATGATCTCTAACAAAATTGCACCGAACATCCTGCTTATGGGGATTATTAAGTCCCCTTATATTCCATGACATGATCTTCATGATTTTCTAGGGGAGTGGAGAAACTCTGGGATGGTTTTCTAAAAGCCATCCACAATATCCTGAAAACTGTTATGCTCTCTTGTCCATTTAGTAGATCTTTTTCCACGAGAGTTCTTTGTTTTTCCACAATTTGCCTTGGCTCTTGACCTAGTAGAGATACCACTTGGAGTATTCATTTGTTTATATTTTTTCTTGTTTTTCTTGGATAAAACCTCCTCTCTATCAGTATCTTCTTGACTTTCCATCTCTTTAGTAGATTCCCACTCCTTATTAGATAGAAGTCTTTGCTCCCAGGGTAATGTGTCCATGAGGCCATTCAAATGATAGGTTGAGTAATCACTAGAAAGTTCAGTAGCTTGGCCTTGATTATCATAGGAGTCCTTTACCAATTCTAGGGAAATAGGAACCGTTAAGGGATCTACACCCGAAGGAAAATAACCTTTAGAGGAAGGGAGCAGAAGAGGAATATCAAGTTCCAAGGACAGACCCTGGATAGGTATGTCCTCCAAGCCTAGATTCCCATCAATATTCTCAGTTGGGCTTGTCTCTAGAAATAAAGGACCTACATCCTGACTCTGCTTTTCTTCACCAACCACCTACCCCACACTTGCTCCTTTTCCCTTAGTTATCAAGGTGTCCTCAAATTCCTTACACTGGGGTTCCTGAGGAACCACACACTTAGTCCCCATTTCACAACTAGCCTCTTTTAAGATACCATGAACATTAGACTCTTTATTCTCTAAGAATTCCCCTTTTGATTTCTTTTTCCATACAGATTTACAAGTTCCAACTAGCTTCTCCTTTTCTTTGATGGCATTTAAAGGACATTTCTTAGCCCAGTGCCTAGATTTTCTACATTTGAAGCAAGCAAAAGGAATAGTTTCAAACTCAATAGCCTGTGACCAGGAGCCCAACTTCGAAAGAATCTCAACTGATGAAGGAAGGTCAGCATTCTGAGAGACCCCCACACATATTCTTGCAAATACCAATCTCTTCCTAGCAGCTGTCATAGAGTCAATAGAAAGAAGCTCTCCAAAAGAGTCTGCAATGCCATAAAAGACATCTTCGTTCCAATACTCCAGGGGGAGACCCAAGAGTCTAACCCACATTGGGACATTCTCAAAGATAGAATTCGATAAGTCCATATTTGAAGACCATTTCTTAAGGGCTAGGGAGGATTTCCCTATTACCCATGGACCACCACTTCTTACAGCCAAGATAGCCTCCCTGTAGGTGAATTCAAAAGAAGTAAATCCCTTTGGGAGCGTCGCCTTTCAAAATTTTCTATAAGTTCTCCATTTATTTTTGACAAACTCCCTAACCACTTCAATATTTGGTCTAGGGTCCATAAATTTACCTACCAGGGTTCTTTCCATTAAAGCAATGTTATGATCAATTAACAGATCAGGCACATAGATTGCAAACTTACCTTTCTCAGGGACAAAAATATTTTGCACTGGAGGAAAAGTTGACTTTCCGTTTGGTTTAAGCCCAAACAGAGAAGCCGAAGGTTTATGTTTGCCTCCATTTTCACTAGCGGTCCCCACCATGCCTTTAGATTTTTCACTTTTTTGATTGTTAGGGGAACCCACAGATTTAGCAGCTAGAATATCCTTTCCTCCTAGGTCCACCAGAATTTTGTTTCCAGAATCTGCTTCTTCCAGATCAACCTCACCTTTCTTATTACTCGAAACAAGTGCCGATCCCACCTACAATTTCTCAGACCCTGCTTCGCCTCCATCTCCAACGCTCAATTTTTCAAAATCCTTCTTTTCACATTTTTACTTTGAAAATTGTTCAAAGTCCCCATTTCTTGACCTCATAGCTAGGAGCCCCCAAAATACATTTCCTTCTCTAGCCTAGTAAAGTAAAAAAAGTGAAACTTAAATTTAAAGCCAATAATATATCGTTCATTGTCCATTTGTAAGCCAAATAAACTGCTTAACTAAAATGCCATTACTATTAACATGAACAATTTTAACACTTCATAAACCATCTAATGCTAGCATTTTTACTATGTTAAATAGGAATTCAAGATTATTCTTATCGAGGAGATTGGAAGAGAAAAGTGTACAACAACAAATAGAGAAATAAAGTAAATCTTGATGAAGATTGTTAATTTTTACAGGTTTTGTTTC
The DNA here is from genome assembly GCA_007258455.2 of Sequoia sempervirens. Taxonomy (NCBI): domain Eukaryota; kingdom Viridiplantae; phylum Streptophyta; class Pinopsida; order Cupressales; family Cupressaceae; genus Sequoia; species Sequoia sempervirens. The sequence goes on along the minus strand of VDFB02193867.1, from coordinate 70,045,049 downwards.
TTGTAAAAATGTTGATTCCATCATTCATATCTTTTCAGATTGACCATCTCGGTGCATCTATACAATGTATAGCAGGCGTAGATTTATTTCCATGTGCTTAGAATGTATCTTCATCATTCCATGCAGTGTAACAATGTGTGAGGATGGTACACTTTTTTACGATTTTACCTCAGAATAATCATTTATAATCAAACATAAACAATAATAAATGAAAACCATTCCCACAAAAATATTATTTATATATATATGAGATATTGAAAAGCACTATACATGGTTTGTCTCATGATGCTCAAGATTGTTAGCTATTGTAAATGTATTGAGTTGAGAATATTTCTTCTTAAACAAAATGTTTGGATATTAAATGGCTTCACATGTGCTATTCAGGCTTGTCAACTGTCACATATGGATTAACTTGACGAACCTTCTTCTAAAACTTTCTAGTACAAAAGACATGGATATTATCCACTGGGACTTCAATATAACGACAAGGAACTATGGTGGCACCAAAAGCTCCCTGAACCAAGACATTTTAAGGAAACAAAACTATCCAATGCTATAAACAAACAAAAATATCACTAACTAGCCTCACTATTGTTGGACCCTGCGATCTAATTTATCAAGAAAAAGAGAAGAAACCCAACATAGCACAAAAATATAAAACTCGTGAGATGCTGAATCATCCCGTGTAATCGTGCTTAAATATTAATATTTCCTGATGGTATAATTGTTTGATCCAAGTTTATGGAATCAATACATCAGTTGGAGTCCTTGTTTTCATTAATAACGCACGAAAAAGAATGAGAGAACTGCTTCGAATGTTAATTCAACACATAGACTCAACTAATGCATGAAATATATCTCAAAGGCCTCTACAAATGTGAAAGTAGTTATCAGCGTTTACTAAACAATCCTACGATTATAACTCCATGAAGATGCACAAAATATCCTCTACCAGAAATCATTATCCGTTGATGACTAACCATTAGAACTCTGGCTCATGGAAACCTTTTGCATCTCTCTATGATGGTGTATTTTAATATTATAATCCATATATTCATGATAAAAATATGATTGGTGCATGTAAATAGCTAAGAAGCATGAAAATTAATGTCAGATCCTAGTCTGTAGGAGCCAAAGATTTCCAAAAAGTAAGCCTTTCTAGTGAATCTGCTCCGCCAAAAGATAAAGAAAAGGCACATTAATTCCAATGCTTTTTATAATTGAATGAGGTTTTTCAGTTTAAAGTCTATGTAATGGGGCTCTGTTTATGGTACAACCATTAACGCCTGTAGCTGGAGAATTAAGAACATAGTAAAAAGAAAAAACTGACTGTAGGAGTATGGCATGCTTCCTCTATATTTCAATCATTTATATCACTTTCTATTGAAAATGGAGTTTTTGTAAGGCTAAATAACATATGGTCTACTTTTCTGATAGAAATAAACACTTGAGCAAAGAAATACCAATAATATAAGTTTGACTTATGTATCACATATATATTTCTTTAATTTTATCCGGAATCACTGATTACATATAGTATCTCAAAAATGGCAATCTGTTCGTGATTTAAACGGTCTGAAGGAATGTAAAAAGAGCTTGGAACTGCAATAATCTATCATCCAAGTATCCAAAGATGGCAATCATGTATCATCTTTAAAGAATAAAGTAGCGTTCCAGATTATTAATTTACAAGCATTTACACAAAATGCCTACAGAGCAAGTTTGAATTTTTAAAAATTTGAATAGCTATCAAACAACTCTGACACTAATTAGTAATCTAGCAGAAAAGTTCTCTTGTTCTTAAAGGACTCGAGAAACAAACAATAGAACTAAACTGCACCATAAAAGTTTATCATATAGAAGTATTAGGGAAAGCTCTAAAAGATTAAATGTCTTATCAAATAGATGTCCACCAAAAAAAATTAATAGTAGATGCATATACTTATTTCAGAAAGGTGAAAGATATTGAAAATTTTCAATTTCCAACTAATATATAGCTATATAGAATATTTCATGCATTAGAGTCCTAATCTACTTGCAATGACCATCCATATAAGGCAGGGGAATGCTAAGTTCCTGCAATACAATGTGGTATATAACAAAATCAATGAAGATGCATAGCTGCTCTGCGCTGTTTTTTTAAATATTTTTCATTTCTTTTTCTGTTGAAAGTATGGTGGCTGAAAAATGAAACCATCAAACCTTAGCAGTCATGAACAGTTGAAATATCTGTAGAAAAGATGAAATGGCATTGGATAATACAGAAAAAGAAGAAGGCATGGTCTATAAAACCATGCGGTCATGAATACAGAAGAGGAAACACAAACTCAAACAATAGGGCGGATGTAAACGTAATATGTATAAAACATACTTCTGCCTCAAAATCACTAATCATATCTTTTCTAGCTCCATGAAGTGGAATGTTTAGTCTAGAGATTTCTCATAAGTCACCAACCTACAAAATTTAGAATCTGTATAGGTCCAATTGAACTTGTGAATGACTTCCAATGCCAAAGTGGTTTTAATAATACACCGAAAAACCCATGATATAACGGCTAAAGTTGACTCACTTCCCAAATCCACCATCTCCTTCACTACTCCTATCTCCTGAATACCTTCTGTGCATTTTTCGGAAAAGAGGATGAGTACATAACAAGATATAACTTCAACCAAGTTAAAACCCTTCTCCAAAACAAATAAAAGTAGTAAATAATAGTGTGAATTGCCTTGTGAGAGTGAGAGAAGATGTTATACCTGGCATACTCTGCAGTATTTTCAACTTGAATATGCATTGCAATGGGCATTTTTTTTTTTAATATACCGGCTATGGTGTTTGTAGAAGATGATAATCTCGTCTATTTACAGAAAGGTTTTTCCTACAAATGAACCAGAACCGTTGTGCATGCAGGTGGAAGGTAGTTGCAATTACTTCGGATAAGAACAGTACTGCGAGTGGGAAGCTATATTCCTACAACAATGAAGACTGGCATACCCATACATTTATATTTCTGTGGGAATATCTGAAATGGAACTATAATATTAATTATGCTCTCTTACCATTGACATATGTCATTTTTACCCATCATTTTAAGGGCTGTGATTTTTTTTCGGGATAGATTTCAGCAGGCATTTTTATGTAAATGGAAATTGTGATTGTACAGCTCATTTGTTTTGCATATACTATATTCCCGTTCAGAAGTGCATGCATCACACATAAACCGCTATATTCTTGTTGGAGCACCCTTTATTCTGCACTTTTGGACGTCCTACACCAAGGTTAGCTTTTATATAGACTGTTCTTTTTCAAATTAAATTTCAACGGTGAGGATTTCATTTCAACCGAGATTTTCTCTCAAATTTTTATGTATATGAAAAAATGCCATTGTAGTGGTACGCCTCTCGACATAATAACACTCTAGTTAATATATATTAATGGCGAGTGGGAATGGGTGGACGAGTGAGAATGGGTGGACAAGTGGGAATGCATGAATTCTGGAGAGGTTGCAGATGGCGGAGAAGCAAATTCTGATGAGGGGAAAGATGACATTGAATTGATTCAACCCCTGCATCGACTTCTAGTCTAGCTGTCGGAGGGTATTGTGCCTATTTTGGAGGGATTCGTGCCTGTTTTGGAGGGGTTCGTGCTTTGTTTTAGTGCCTTTTTCTAGTGGCATGATGGCATTTTCTTTTAAATGTCTCGGGCAAGTTGTTGTGGGTGGTCCTGTAGTTTGGGGTCATTATTTTCGGTGTTTCCTCGGTCCTCCGCAGAACTGATTTTGTTTTAGACATGTAAAGCATTTTTCTTCTCGCTTTGGAGGCGTGTTGGCCTTAGCTGGAGGAGGAGACTCTCCTTTAAAGTTGCATTTACCTTAGTTGGGTGTCTGATTAGGAGGACAAGAATGTTGTTTCAGTGGCCTCTATTGTTGCCTGCATGGTCTTCCTTAGAGCTCTAATGTGTTCTACAAGTTTTTTGGCCTGCTTGGTTTGTGGTGGGCTTTCTCACTTTCTTTGCTTTCATCCCTTTGTGCCTGTGGGTGGGGGATTTGGCTATGTTGAGGATTTGTTCTCTCCCATGGTTGGATCAAAGGAGTCTTATTTCATAGGATTAATATTTTGTGGTTGGAGAACCTTATGCTTAAATCCCTTTGGGTTGTGGTGGTTCTAGTGCAGCGGGTGATGCAGGAGTATCTAGGTGCATAAATAATCCTGCACACCAAAAAAATTATTTATTTTAATTTTTCATTTTATTTAAATCTTCTAACTCCTCCAACATGGTATGGTTTAATATTTGATGTGAGAAAAATCAAATGGTTAATTGTTGCTTCTTGGTAATTTTTTTAGTTTTGTATGTATATAATGATGTTTCAAAAAGGCAGTGTCCCACACCTAGGCATGTGAGTGAGCATTTAATTCATTTTGTAACTCCATTTCAAGAACTTGAAAATGCCTTTGTTGAGGAAAATTGGAAGGCAAGCATTGAAAGAGTGGAGAGAGTGGATTGAGAAGTGGGAAAGAAAATTTTGAATGGCAATTGAAGGGTCCTTCTAGAAAAAGGAAAACCCATGCCCAAAAGGAAGAAAGTGGGGTTTCAAGTTTGACCAGAGGTAGAGAGAAAAATCCATGCCTAGATTGCTAGGGGATATTTGAGTAGGAAATGGAATGAAGAAAATGTGAAAGAAGAATGTATGGTAAGGAGGAACATTACTTTGTTGTCATGAAGATGAATTTTATTGAATTTGGTGTGTGTTATGTATGACTTTTGTTAGAGTGAATAATTTATCTATTCACTATACTTAAGTGTATTTAGGTTGATGAGGTTAGACAACATCTTGTCTAACTGAATGTGAAACCTTCAGACATCTAGAGGTTACCAAATTATTTGGTAAACCTCATGTGATACCTTTTTTAGGTTGGAAGACTTTCCATCTCACATCAAAGGTCGCTCAACACATGGCATCAAGGTTGGCAACTTGGTCAAATAGGTTGTTGGTTTGCACATTCTAAGTGATCCATAAGTTGACACCTATAGGACACTTGTCTACTCATTTGTGCCACATCATGGGGTACTTGTCAATCCACATGATAGGTGGGTTTCCTCTTCCTTGCTTATTTAAGCAAGGTCATTGTACATTCAAAAGTAACTCTAATATGAATTAGGCTAATCATTATGTGCAAGTGTTCTTTGTGGAAGCACAAGGTTTTTGTTGGTATGATCATGGATGAAAATCCTGACATGGTATTGGAGAATTGCAATAAAAACCCTTCCCAAAAAACTTGAATCAAGTTTATAGTTCTTTGCAATTTGATTTGCATGTAAAATTTTAACCAATTTGGCCTGTTGGGAGATTCATCATTGTTGATTGTTTGCAGGAAATTTCTTGGCCTATACGGACTCTTTTCAGGGATTTAAATAGTGGTTTGCAGATATAGTTTTCTTGAGTATTTTCAGCTCACTGGTTTTGTGGTTCTAAATTTTGCAGTTATCTGTAGCAACACAGAAGCGTCGATACCTCACGCCATAGACATTTTTTATGGCAACTTACTAAAATCTATCCTTTTTTGCATTATTTATTTTCGTTGGCCATTGTAGTGGTCCTTGAACCTGCACATAATCCATAGCCAGAGACTAATAATGTGCCTCCTCTTTATCTGCATTATACATCTTTCATTCATCATACATTGTTTGTCATGCCTCCCTTAAACCTTTGCTGCTTGTGTGAGAACTTGAGGATAGTTTTTTTCTGTCATTTCACAACTGTGTGCTGATTTAAATTGGCAGAGTGGAATGTTAAAATCTGCGTTTTAAATGCATGTCTGAAATTGTAAAATAAACACGTGGTTTTTCATATACAATGCTATATCGGTTGCCTTTGACGCAACGTGAGGCTTATGTGGGTCGAGGATTTTCTATTTGACTGTACCAATCTACAGGCCATTCACCCTCAGCCCCCACGCGTTGAAAGCTGACTGCTAAACTATTTATATTTCCATCATTTGGAAATTGAAATTCATTGCCCCATAATTAGCAGTTAACATCTTTTGGGGTGGGAAATCTAGGCAGTTCCTCATAGCGTTAATCCTCTGCTCTTAGCTTGGAAAATCTCCTCTGCTGTTGATGTAAGTCTTGGTGTGGGGAAGGGGAATCTACGCAGTGCAACTACAACATTGGCGACCCATCTCCATCATTCTCTCCTCAATGGACCCCTAGCCCGACACGCCTCCATAAAGTTACAATTTTGTTGCTTCGCTTACCAGAAGAAGCGTGATAAGTAGAGAAATAAAGGCCATTTTCCTTTTATTGCTTCATTTGGATCTATATTCCTTTGACTTGGTCAAAGAAGGATTTTTAGTAAGCTTTTATTTGATAGACTTCTAGTTTGTGTTGGCTTCCATTTGGAGACATTGTGTTTGAAACCATCTCTTCTATCTCTTGCAAGGGACCAGTCATTTTTTATTAATGGTTGCATTTAATTTGTTATGTCATCCATAATATCAAAAACTATTCGTTATGTGAAATTGTCAATGTTTGTAATAGAGGGGAGACATTTTTTTCATTTTGGTATAGTTAAAAATTTGTAAAAGAGGAGTCAATTTTTTCTTTTGCAATGAATTTGGAAAAGGAGATTATTTAATGGAGGTTTTAATTTTATATTTTTAATCTTTTTTGAGTTTTAAAGGCCTATGCCTTTATTGCTACCTGATGACAATAAACTTGTATGAACTCAATAGCAATTAGTTTGTAAATGCACTCATATAAAGTGTCACAAAACTGATTGTGTATTCCATATGGAGGGAATTTGGAAAAAAAATTATTTACACTTAATTATATAGTGTAATGGGGGGTTGTGCCATCACAATAATGGATCCACATGATTCTCGCCTCATGCAAGTGTGCATTTATGCACACCTTTTTTTAAGTTTCTTATATATCTCTACTTTTGTTGCACATTCTTGTGCCTAATTTTATTTGGTTTGCTTATTCTCTTAGAATTAAGGGGGCACTATGACAGTGTGATGCTAATGCTTCTTTTAATGAAGCAATGGAGGAATCTTCTTTTTGTGAGGTCGCATGAACCTTCTATCTTGATCTATCTTATGGGAGATTACTTCAGTGGATCATATTTTTTAGGATTCTATTACTCCTAATCATAGTACTATCTATATTTTCAACTGTTCAAAGTTTGATTGACTTTGTCTACATGGTTAAGTAGTGTTCATATGTTCATTCATATAGTGTTGTGTATATCTTATCTTGATCTACATTTCTTGGAGATTCGATGATTCTAACAAACACTAGTTTATCATCGATAGAGTTTACAACTTCTAAATGCTTAAGGAGTTCTTCATCATAGTGTTCTTATCATCATGGGGCATCTTTTTAAAACGTCTTAAGTCATTTAATTTCTCTTTTCGATAGGAGTTTTGTTCCCATTAGGATTTCTCCTTTACTCCACTTGATGAGAAACTTTGTATATGGGTACTTACATGGCCTCATAGTTCTGACCCATTTCTATCTATTTGCATTTTTGTGATCTCCCCAAGTATCACT